>OZ035881.1:28530370-29130370 GCA_964034835.1 Muscina levida
GATGTGCGTTAGTGTGGGTCGAAAAAAAAAGTTGATGTGGACACCCCCTACGATTAAAGATTAAGCAAAAGACAATTTCAGAACACAAATTTTTTTTTTATCCCTGCACCCTACACACAGCCCAAACACATTTTATTGAGCTACCTTGTTATTTGATGTCATATCGAAACAAAACTCATACCGTTGTTCTTGGTATATAAAAAGGCTCCGTTTTTTCCCTTAATCAATTTTGACTCCAAAGTCAATTTTGACTTTGACTTTCTGTATTTCGTTTTTCTATATCCATATAATGTCCATTTCTTGTCACGTCCATGAAGGTCTCTCCAAACCATGAAACTTTTGCTTTAGAAGTATTTACTTAAATTCACAAACACAAAAGTTATGGAGGTTAAAAAAAAATGTTGGTCACCCCTACACTAAAAATTATTATTATTATTAGCCTTTAAAACAACTTGACACATATATATATTTATATCTTAGTGCCTAAGACAGAGACCGAAATGATCAAAGATTTCCATTTGCTTCGGTCTTGTGCGCACCGTCTCCAGTCAGTCCCTACCAAGCAAGCGTCAGTGATTCCACCACCTGGTCCTTCCAACGTAGTCGCGGTCTCCCTCTTTTGCGCCGTCCTTCGAGGTCTTGATAGAATACCTTTCGTGCTGGAGTTTCCTCATCCATTCTCACGACATGGCCTAGCCAGCGAAATCGTTGCACTTTGATCCGCTTGACGACATCAATGTCGTGGTATAACTCGTACAGCTCATGGTTCATCCGAATCCTAAACTCGCCGTTTACGCAAATGGGTCCATATATTTTGCGGAGTATTTTTCTCTCAAACACCGCCAGATGAGCTGCATCTGCCTGTGTAAGCACCCAAGATTCGGCTGGACTTGGCAGCTGGACTTTGGTAGTTCGAGATAGGGTGGTGTTTATAAAGTGCTCGCGTAGTCCAAAGAAACACCTGTTAGCAAGCACTATTCTCCGTTTTATTTCGAGGCTGACACTGTTGTTTCTTGTTCATGGCGGATCCAAGGTAGATAAATTCATCCACTACCTCAAAGCAATAGTTTTCAACGTTCACGCTGCGTCCACAACGGGTGGACACTTTGTTCGATGATACCATTAACTTCGTCTTGTCCTCATTCACTGCCAAACCCATTTTCGCTGACTCCCTTTCAACTGATGTGAAAACAGCTGTTACCTCTCGCATCGTTGGACCGATAATGTCGATATCATCGGCATATGCGAGCAGCATGTGGCTCTTATTAAATATAGTGCCAGACATGTTTAACCGCTGCTTTCCTTAACACCTTCTCCATCACTATGTTGAACAGCATACATGACAACCCGTCACCCTGTCTAAGACCTCTCGTCGTATCGAATGGTGCAGATAGATCCTTGCCAATCCGAACAGAGGATTTGGTATTCGTAAGGGTACACCGGCAGAGACGAATTATTTTCGCAGGAATACCGAACTCAGACATGGCTTCGTATAGTCGATGTCTGATAGGACGATCGAAGGCAGCTTTGTAATCGACAAAGAGGTGGTAAGTGTCGATTTGCTTCTCATGGGTTTTCTCAAGAATCTGCCGTAGTGTAAATATCTGATCCATCGTGGATTTGCCTGGTCTAAAGCCGCACTGATAAGCTCCAATCAGGTTTTCCACAATTGGCTTTAGACGTTTCACACAATATGCTAGACAGGACCTTATACGCAATCGGTAGGAGGCTAATTCCACGATAGTTTTTAACACTCACTACGGTCACCTTTTGTAGATTGGACATAGCACACTGAGATTACAATCCTCTGGCATGGTCTCCTGAAGCCAAATGTTCTCTATGAGCTGCTGCATGCTTAAACAAGCTCATCTCCACCCGCCTTAAACAACTCAGCTGGAAGACCATCAGCCCCAGCGGCCTTGTTGTTCTTTAGCGGGATATGACAGTTGTTATCTCAGCTTGGCTCGGAGGTGGACACTCGATGTTATCATCTCGGATTGGTGCACAGTCTTCTTCCGTCAAGTTTTCACACATCAATAGGCCTGCAGAAGTGATCTTTATATATTCTCAGTACGCTCTCGGAGTCAGTAACGAGATGACCATCTTGTCTTTACAGGAGGGAAGACCTGTTCCATGTACCTTTCCTTTTATCTTCTGATAGAATTTTCGGGCTTCACCTCTGTTCCTGTAATCTTCAATACACACATTATTCCGCTCCTTAAGCTCTCGTTTTTTTCGCCTGAAGAGTCGAGTCGCCTCCCGCCCTTCTCCCTATACTTTTCATGAACAGCTCGCGTTGCCATTGGCTGCAGTTTTGGCCCTGTATGCAGCATCTTGTTCCCGGGTGGCATCGCGGCATTGGGTCATCGTACCAGGCATTATCGTTTAAAAGGCTTCACATACCCTAGTACGGACCGCGCAGTCCTTTTCCATCGAGTGGGCAATATGTTGCCATTGCGCGCTAGTATTTTCGGGAGTTGGAGCATCAAGAAGTAGTTAAGTGAGTTGGTCAGAATAGGCGTTGGCTATCTCCGCGGTCTGCAGTTTAGCGATGTCCAGCTTTCTCTGTGCCTGGTTACGCAGGGTTTTCGCTCTGCTTAGCCTAGTACGCACCTTCACTGCAGTGAGGTGGTGATCCGAGTTGATGTTCGCACCTCTGATCACTCGTACGTCCTAAGACACTTGACGAGTGCCTTCCATCGATTACCACGTGATCAATTTTGGTTTCTCGTTACTTGATCGGGAGATATCCACGTTGCTTTGTGAATGTTTTTGTGGTCAAATCGTGTGCTGCTAATTACCATGTTCCTTGCTGCAGAGAAATCAATCAGTCTGATTCCGTTTGGCGATGTGTCAGTATGCAGACTAAATTTTCCGAATGTTGGGCTAAAGACATTCTCCCGGCCTATTTTGGCATTAAAATCTCCCAGCACGATTTTAAACATCATGGCCCGGGCTACGGTCATATGTTTCTTCAAGTTGGGCGTAGAATTCGTCTTTGACCTCGTCACTTTTCCTCCTCCGTCGGAGCATGAGCACATATCAGCGTGATGTAGAAAAATTTTGCCTTTAGTCTTATGGTGGCGATTCGTTCACTGACAGTAGTAAACCTAGAGACCAGGTGTCGTAGTCTCTTGCCGACCACAAATCCACAACCAAACTCATGCTTTTCCGCGTGGCAGCTGTAATACACGTCACACATCCTCATCCGCGAGCATCCATATCCAGTCCACCGAATTTCCTGCATAGCAGTAATGTCAGCCTTATACTCTTCGAGGACATCCGCCAGTTGAATAGAGGCACCTGGTCGGTAAATAGTTCTAACATTCCAAGTGCATATTCTCAAATCATGGTCCTTAAAACGTTTGCGGTGGTCGTCAACATTTTGGGGGTTTCTTTTTCTCTTATTTCTCATTTTATTCACTGCCATTATACTGGTGGCGGGTGGCAAGCCCAGCCCACCAGGTTCTGCATTTTATTCCTACTGCCAGGAAACATTTCAGCCGCTCATTTTGAGGCAGACGCTGACCAGGAAGCCGCCCAATATGGAACAGACGCTATGGATTTTCGCAATTTAGTTTTCGGAAGATGTGGGTTGCCAACCCTCGTCTCCTAGATGCCAATCCCACGATGCAACCATGCTTCAGCGGTTCAAGCCTACATTCCTGAGACGTCTCTTTGACCATTCAGGATACATGGTTGTAATGCCTTCTAACTTTAGCTAACTTCTAAGCGGTTGCTTTGAAGTCATTGCCCGGGGAATACTTGGTCTAAGACCGGAAGTAGTTAGCTGCTTGGACAGTGCCACAAAGGAATCGATTCTGGTCACTCCCAAGTGAGTAACAATCAGTAACTTTCCACCTCTGAGCAAAGTCCCATTAATAATTTTTTTTTACGATCCGAATTGCTTATAAACTCCGAATTGCCGAAGCGGCAATACGTTCCCGAAACTCTAATCTTATAAAAGGGTCGATAAAATAAAAAGTAAGACACAGCTACTGTGAATATAAATTGAGGGAAAAACTATATTTGGATCCTGAGTTGCTAGTACATTTCTAAATTACCAAAAATCTGAATCATCTATACGATTCTGATTTACTGATATGAACATGTACTGCCCCAGGCATCACTACAATCCCAAGTTGCTTATACGAACCTCCCCTGTCGGAATTTTGTGAGCTGACTCAAAATCAAGTTGACTTTTTGTTCATTCATTTACAACGCACTTTTAAGGTAACTCAAAACTGATGCAGATATAGTCATTTGTTTTTTTATTCCATCTTACTTCTTCTCGATAAGTTTTGAACTAACTTTTTGATCACTCAAAACTGATGCTGAAAAGGTGCTGGACATTTTCGGCTGATATCTACTTCGCATGCACATGTTTGACATAATTGTAGATATATATACAGCTGATGATGTACCATTGTGCATCAGTTCGTCACAAAGGTGTCTGAAGATGAACTCGTCATGGAGTTCGAAACGCGTCATCCTAGTGCGTGACACACTGAATTTGACCAAAAATATCAAACAATAAAAAACACTTTTCTGATCGCAAGCCGAATTTGATGTATCATTTGATACACTAAACGTAAATTTAATATATAAAACACGATCGACTATAACTAACAAACAAACAGTTTAAAATTAAATAAATTTATATTTTATGAAAATAGCAAAAGAAAAAGGCGTTATTATTAAATTTTTTTCGTTGAAGTTTTATAGCTAACCATAAGCTGACTCGTTAAAACCAATCATGAGTTAGTAATTTTAAAACTAGTTTAAAGTTCACTTTTTCTTAATGAGCTACACTCTTACTTATAACGAGCTAACTTGTGGTTAGCTGAAACTTATGCAGAGTGAGTGAGTACTGACTCACTGCTATGCCATCATGTGAAAAAACTGAATAGGATTTAACAAGGAAAATGAGATAGCTTTCGAGTCACTTGTGACTTATCTTTGACTAACCATTGGTTAGCTTGAAGTTAACTCAATTTCCGACAGGGTCAATTGCCGACAAACTCAAATTACCAACACGTTGCTACGAGGGTGTATATCTGACAAACCATAAGCACTTTTTGTTGCCGTCAAAGTCGATCCCGAGTTTCAATATTAATTCGATTTAACGACAAATCCGAATATTTAATACGATTCCAAATCCAAAATGAAACATCCGTATATAGAAAACCTATATTCAAATAATAGTTTCTAATTTCAATGTAATTAATATATTTTTATTTCTCTCAACGTCTGCTAACATCTCTCTACCATCAACATTGAGAAACAGAAATCTCTTATTTATAGCTCTCATTAAATTTGTTTATAGCGATATAAAATGAATGTTAATTAATCAATTATTCATTTAAATGAATCGTTTATAATTTAGTTCACAAAAGCACCAAATGGCGTCGATGATTTTTGAAAAGTAAACAAAAAAAAAACTATATGTGGGTTGTTGTTTACAAAGAACGAACTGAAAGCTAAATTTATCTATTAATGCTCACGATAACTGCTGATAAGCACTTTACTACTTTTTTGTGTGTTTGTGGTTTACCGAATTAAGTTACTTAATCAATAATACTTCATGAAGCAGATATTAATATTTTTTTTCAGAAAAGCAAAAAGAAACGACGAAAAGTAACGTGAAATTTGATTGCCTTTATTTTTCATTTGGTCGAGAGGCGAACAGATTTCGGCGCGATAACAATTTAGGGAAAAAAACCATACAATTCATTAAGTTAGGTTTGCTTACGTTTTTAACGTTTGGACCACCTGAGGAGTTTTAATTTTGATAATAGATTTTTGTTTTCTATTTTCCAAAATGTTATAGATTTATTAGCTGACATTAGTCGGACATAGTAGGAGTTGAATGGTATGGTGTTACGATTTAATATTCACTGTGTGTAATTAATTGAAATTTGCTTAATTGTTTTCCATCAATTGCAGATGATGATGATGATGTGATGCCGTGATATGGTATCATATAATGAATGATTTAATTAGTCTTTGTTTGGTCAAAATAAATAGAGTAATTAAATAAATAATTTATTTAGTATTTTAAAAGCAAGAATAGGCTGGAGGAAGTTTTTTGTTTACATGATGATATTTTAGTTTAGGTAAAGCTTATGAGGAGGGAAATACAAAAATTCTCTAACGGGCAGTCATTGAGATATTTCATATTAGGGTGATCCATAACGCAGAGTACAAATATGTTAAAAAATGTACTCATATTATCAATGTAAGTTTTCCGGTAGTAGGCAAACAGCTTTGATAAATTACAGCTAGAGAAGTCTTCGGCAATAAACTCCATGGCTGGCGCTGGAGGGGCGACCGAACCTTGTTCGATGGATCAACCAGGTGAAAGAGCTGTTGTCCAAACTTGTTATGAACCTGGATGAATTTCTGTTGCTGCTGCCAAATAAGAAAAAAAAGAAGTAGGATATTACTACTGTTATATCGCAAGAGAAGTTGTCAAGCATACTTATATTTTATTGGTATCGGTGCTAGCCCATGTGCACATTTGCATCCGCAAACACAATTTATGGTTGACTACCCTTTTTGATACTTTGGATTCTTATAGGTACCGATGGTAAGTAGTCTTTGCGACTTGTTCTTTATAAATTTTTGAAGTTATTTACGCCTGTTACTTCTATTGGTTTTTATCCATTCGCCTTCCACCCCTCAACCATGCCCTTGTGTACCCGGGCTTGTAGATGAGGACCACATCTACCTTGTTTTTGGTTAGACATAGACCTGAGGTAGCAGATGCCTCTTCACTTTAATCAACTATGACAGTTTGCTATAATTTAGAAACCTCAACGTCGAATGGTCCAGGGAACTAACCATGGACCAGAAACTAAATAACTAATGAAACTAACCCGCCAGATTGTTTCAAATGCGGCCGTGATTCCTTATTCTGAATGAACATTGCTTGTCTTTGTACATTTCCGCTATTACCAATTTTTGGTCCTAGTACCACGTGATGGTGAATGTTATGTTATTTACCTAAGTGGGTCTATTTGTATGGAGTTAAAAAAAATACACCAAGCGATTATCAATGTCGTAATCTATGATGAATTCTAAAAAAATTTGCCTAAGAAACTATGGGTCTAAAATCAAACCAGATAGGGGTACCTATGTTCAAGAAAAATGTAAGGATGGAAATACTAGTGGGGGTCGATCATACATTTTACCCCTCCAGGAGCACCTTTTTTGGGCGACAGGAGCTGATTTCATAAAATAACAATAAAACCAGTACAGAAATTTCAGTCAGGTGAACTGACTGATAAATACCATCACCCAATATAAGATATTGTTTAAGTCTTGGGACTTAAACCGATAAAGTCTATAATCATTCCTGAGTCTAATTTTCATAAACGAACATCATTCGCAAAATTTGAGTGAATTCAGTTTACTTACAAAAAAGATATGCATGTAAAACTGTAAGGTTCAATTCGGTCATTTGTATGGGAGGTACCAGAAGGGGTGTGGTAAGGGTTTCGGTTTTTCTTAGGGTTTGTCTACTATTGCAAGATAAATAAACTGACCGAATTTAAATATCCTCCGGTCGTCTGTTTGGCAGTTATGAAAGAAATATTAATTATCCAAAAATAGGTAATTTTGTATGGAAGAAACCAGAAAAGGTGGGGGCTATTCAGACCATTTACAGTCCCATAAATTCGTTTTGAAAAATACTACTACTGGCAAATTTTCATACCGATCCATTAAGGTTTACTCGAGTTATCCTGCCCACCAACCATCCAGCCAGCCAGCCAGACAGACGGACATAGCTCAATCGTCTTTAAAATTCCTGAAACGGATTTGGTCTTAAAATACTTGGGGTCTTACTTTAATGCGTTACACTTTTTTTCCTCATCCCTAAGGTTGATGGTATAAAAAGTGTATTTGGGACCGGCCGTGGCATAGTGGTAAGAACACGCGACTTCCATGCGGGAGATCGCAGGTTGAACTCCTGGCTCCAGTCATCTTAAAAGAAAAATTTTCTTTCATTGTCGGCTCCCCTCCAATGTTATCGACAGCAACTTCCCAGTATAAGTGTCGAGTCAATCGGCATGTCTAGTAAGAGCTTCTCAAACAGTGACGTTCGCATTCGTCGATAAACAAGTAGGTGCCGTTAGTTGTGAATCTAAAAATAGAAAGCGTGTTAATTCACAACAACACGAGAAGCTATCCCATACCTCATTCATGGGGTGCAAAAGGAAATTAATTTTTTTTTTCCTTGTCTGCTTTAACATGCTAACTGCACCAATTACTTGTCATCAACCAATCTCATAAGTAGCTATGTGATCCCTTTGTTACTTAAAAGGACTTCATTTCTATACTTAAATTATAATACCACAAACAGTGATTAACCCACACATATATCGTTGTGTTAACAAATTTCCTAATCAAATAAGCTTATAAGTATGAATTAATTTTTGCCTAAGTTGCAAATCCTTAAAAATGTACTCGTATATCATATCACAAACATTGTGTCGTCACAAATTTTTAATCAAAATTTATTACATTCATAAACAAAACATATTTAATTTTGTTTTTCTATTTAAGGTCATTTAACTGTCTATCCTTAAATTTATAAATCACCGACAAAAAAACAAAACAAAGAGAATTTTGCAAAACTCCCAAGACTTAGATATTTCAGTCTGTCCTGTTAGACATTAGAATATAAACTATGACCATACACAGACATCATGGTTGGCTTCAGATAATACTATACAAATGTCCATACATGCCATATTTATATTAATGTCTATACCCATATGCAAACACATTCTAGTCATGTTATGTGACTGGCTTTCAGCAATAACCATAACAAATCCATAGCAGTAGGAGAAAATACAAAAAAAAAAAAAAAAACTCTTCTCCTCCTGATACAGTGCCATTTCATTTTCTATATTGGCCCTAAATTCGGGAGGGTCCTTCCGAATTATTTGTTTTACTATTTTTAGTTGCTGTGTTGATTGAATCAAGTACAAGTGAAATAAAAACCGACACTTTCGTCGGAAAATGAACGGAAACTGCTCCTGTCTAAAACTAAACAATATTTAACAATAAAAATGTCGAATGCCAGAGACAAACCAAACATTATGTCTGTGAAACATTTTCAATGTTAGACAGACGGCTACGGGTTTTTGGACATGAAAAAGGCAAAATTGAACATTTGCTACTTGCATACGAGTGAAACGAGGGTAGTGGGATCAGGTTGGTGGTGAGATGTTAATATATCAAAAGTGTACTTTAGAAAATTTTGTCAGTTGTATAACAAATTAAACATTTTTTAATATTTTAAGGAACTCAAATGTATAAATTCTTGAACGCTTTAAAAAAACTTAATTTCCCTTTGCACCCCATGAATGAGGTATGGGATAGCTTCTCGCGTTGTTGTGAATTAACACGCTTTCTATTTTTAGATTCACAACAACTTTATCGACGAATGCGAATGTCATTGTTTGAGAAGCTTTTACTAGACACGCCGATTGACTCGACACATAATACTGCGAAGTTGCTGTCAACAACATTCAAGGGAAGCCGACAATGAAATAACAATTTTTTTAAGATGACTGGAGCCAGGTTTGAACCTGCGATCTCCCGCATGGTAGTCGCGTGTTCTGACCACTATGCCACGGCCGGTCCCAGGCGTTTGTTTGAAAATAAGATGGACAAAGGATTTCTTACAAAAAGTTTTGACTTGACATAACCCCAAAGAAAACTAGTAAGGCGGTTATCTTCGGCTATGCCGAAGCTCAGATACCCTTCACCATTTGTAAAAATGATGGTAAAACTGGTTATTTGCACTACAACTATATTTTATTAAACTTTATATCACAAAACAGGGGAGTTGGTGAGAAGTGAACGCTTGATACATCCATTTTATCAGTAATTTTGTATCGATTTTATTCGATTTACCGATAAGTTTATGAGTTGGTGAGTTGGAGCTTATTTTTATGCATTTTGTAACTCCCCAAAAATGGGAAGTTGTGTGGGAGAAGTTTAAATCCGATCATGCCTATCTTAGAACTTAACCTATGCTTCTGGACACAAGCTTACATACCAAATTGCAAACCGAAAGCTCATAAACTATAGGGATATACAGACGGACACCCCCAAAAAGGGGGAAAATTGTATGGAAGGTGGGAGAAGTATTCGTCCGATATTGCCCATCTTACAACGTAAAATCCTATTATAGGATTAAAGCTTGCATATACAATTTCAGCTCATTATTTTCTAACCTACGGCTATAATAGGGAGGCAGTTAAGCTTGATTGCCCTTAAACTACAGCTGTAACCGCAGGGATATACCCAAAAAAAGGGGGAGTTTGTATGGGAGGTGGGAGCAGTTTTTGACCGATCGGGCTCATCTTAGAACTCAACCTCCGCCTGGTGTTGGGAAGCTTGCATACAAAATTTCAGCTTGATTCCCCTTAAACTACGGCTGTAACCACAGGGATAGACCCCAAAAAGGGGGAGTTTGTATGGGAGGTGGGAGTAGTTTTTGACCGATCGGGCTCAACCTCCGCTTTGATGATAGAAGCTTGCATTCCAAATTTCAGCACGATATAACATAAACTGCGGCTGTAATCGCGGGGACAGACAGACGGACAGACGGTTACCCTTAAATCGACTCAGATTTCGATGCTGATCATTTATATATATATATATATTGTTGTACCTACCACGCCTCCTTATGGGCGTTAGAAACGGAAGAACAAAATGAATATACCCTTCACTCCGTTCATGCGCATGGTGAAGGGTATAAAAATCCTAAGGTGTGATGTTACACGTACTAGGCAGCCAGTTATCAGATCGAATAAAATTGCTCACCAACTTTACATCTGACCACCATTCAAAATGTTTTTTTTTCCAACAAAGTCCTTAAAATTCTCGTCCTTTCTACCCATTGATTACACTGCCTCCGTTTTCTAAATGCCTCTAAATTTTTGATGAATACTTAGAACAACACACACATAGATTTTGCTCACTGCAATTTTTAGACGTATTAGACCGCCGCAGCAACTCAAAAAAACAAAGTAATAGAAAAAGGACAAGCTCTACAAAATACAAAATAACAAAACAGTAACATAACAACAAATGATACATGTCTGACAGATATCCTGCAGACATGTAAATTATATATGTTGCACATATACATCTTTGTACTTTTTGTAGCTGCTGCTGCTGCCTGCGATGTTTATGTTGCTACTTCTGTTGCTGCTGCTGATGTTGAAGCAGCACTCCATCAATGCATAGAAGTTTATATTCGTTTGTTTTTATGGTACAAATACACAAATATCTACCGACAGAGGAAAGTAATGTCTGTTTTATATTGTCTTATGCAAACTAACCATAGAACATGAAGAAAAGTATACAAGTATATGTTTAACCTAAAAAATATTGTGGGAAATATTGAAAATTTCCATTAGAGATTTAAAGAAGATTTGTGTGTGTGTTTCTATTGTGGATGAAAGATTACAGATTTTTAAGAAATATTAAAATAATAGATTGTTAACTTTTCTACGAATTGCTTAAGTAATAATTTGGAAAGAATTTTAAAGTGCGGCTGCTGGAAGTGCTTCAAAAAGCTTAACTGAAATATTCGCCTTTAAATAATAATTGACTAACATATTTTTTGCCCGTGAGATTTAAAATGCTTGTATTTGTAAGACGTAGATGTACTAGAAAAGCCGCTTAACTTGAGAACGAAATACAAGGACTAGCATGATTGATATTTGTTATTAACTCGCCAGCTAATTTGTGAGACAGCTGTATCTTCTTACCTATTTCTATGTGTTCTGGCCATTGATCTTTAGTGCAACTAGTTTAACATTTTTGTTATATAGTGTAGAGTTTTCGATAAATGGCACATCTTATTACCTGAAAGCAAAAAAATATATATATTTTATTAATAGTTCATAAAATTAAAAAAAGGAAAATTGTAATAAGTCAAATTATTGTCTCAAATATAGGAACCAAATATTGCATATATTGCTGAATTAAATTACAAAACTCTCCACAAAAAAAGTGTGAGTTCCGACAATATTCCCGCTGATTTTTATGCAAAATTACCTCCTGAATCAGAATATCGGATTTATCCGATTATCGCACTCCTATTTATGAATTCTAACTGAAGGGATCTAGGCGTCCCAAGCTAATTCTTATGTTAAATGATCTCCGGAATCCAAACATCACCCCACTTTTCCCCATCACCCCGTGTCGTGATTTTCACGTCCACTGGACTTACAGTCGCCTCCAGATGAAAGGTTTCGGGACTCGCGTCGATTTAAGATAATCAAAAACTTTTCGTTCAGGCCGATTTGAGTATTGGAATCACCGACAAACTTGAATCATTAATACATTTCCGAATTGCTGACATTATCTTGAATCACCGTCAAATCATCAAGAGGCTGTCGTATTTCTTATACGAATCTGAATTTCACACAAACCCAAATCACTGATACGCTGCCGACATATTCGATTTCTATAGTTTCGGAAAATAATATTATTATTATAGAAATCGAATAGGTCGAGAGATTCTTAATACTAATTCGGCAGCGACTCGAGGTTTTATTGTACAGATTTATTGTAGGGTTCTACAGACTATTGTCCGATTGTACAGGCCTTTTGCCCGGTTGTACAGACTCATTGTCCGTTTAACAACGATGCTTGCCTTCGTACAACCTAAAGGATCAAGGAGATGAGATAACACTCCTTGACTTTAAAATAAACTTCGTCTTGGAGGAGTCACGGACGATCGTTGTGGAAAAACGTCGTCTCCTTATATTGTGGGCGACATAAACCAATTGAGAATTATAAAGTAGTAGTTTTCACTGAACGCCGCAATTTAAAAGAATCTTTGTGCTGCTGACCAATGATGCTCTTGTGTGGTGGTATTGTATGCGACGCGACAGCCTCTGCTTTGCTGACCAATGATGCTGTGTGTTGTCTGGTGGTATGCTATGTCGTTTTTAAGCGCTCGCGTTGCAACAGGCTGACATGGTATAGTAGTAGAGCATCTGGCTAGCGATCGTAAGGTTGCGGGTTCAAATGCCACTGGAGTCGGTTTAAATATTATTTTTATACCATCACCCTTAGGGATGAGGGTATATATTTTTTTTAATTGTTCAGTTTGAGGAGTAAAATATTCCTATATTCTATGCTACGCCACGTTACAATTTGAAACTCGGGATCATGTTGGTAACTTCCGTTGTTCAGCAACTAGACCCGAATTGGGTTTTGTCGGCAACTCAGCTTCGCATCTACAGCTCAGGATCGTGATTTACGCAACGGAAATTCGTCCCACTTTCATTATTTCTATACCCCACTATCGTTATTTCTTATTACACTGTACGACACGATTTTTCACCCATGATCAAACTGACCAGATTCTGAAAATATAGCTAAAATAAAAATATTCATATCTCCCAGTTTTTCTAGATCAGCTCATTTAAGTTTTTTACGAGCAATTCAATTTTTGGAGCGAAGCTTCCATACAACGACTTGAAAGTGACTTCTTCTTGTTCGCAGAACCCTTCGAGTTGTTAACAGATTTTGATGAATTTTTTCAAAAGGCCAGGAGCGGGGTCTGACGAAGCAAAAATTTAAAATTTGTCCCAAATTAAATTTGTCAACACATTTTCCTAGACCGAACCAGATCCTAGCCATTTGAAAAACATTTAAAAAAAAATTGTGACAATTTTAATTTTTGACAATTTGTGACAATTTAAATTTTTGACAAATTATAAATTTGGACTTTGTTAGAACCAGCCCCTGGCCATTTGAAACATATTTAAAAAAAATTCATCAAAATCTCTTGACAATTTGTTTGTGACAAATTTAATTTGTGACAAACTTTAAATTTGGGATCGGTCAGAACTACATCCAGGCCATTTAAAATACCTTTAGAAAAAAATTCGTCAAAATCTATTAACATCTCACTGAGTTCTGCGAACAGGAAGAAGTCACTTTCAAGTCGTTGTATGGGAGCTTTGCTCCAAAAATTGAATTGCTCGTAAAAAACTTAAATGAGCTGATCGAGAAAAACTGGGAGATACGTATATTTTTATTTTAGCTATATTTTCAGAATCTGGCCAGTTTGTTCATGGGTGAGGTCAAAAGTTTAAATTTGTCCTACAGTGTTATAGAACCAAGTAGTGGGATCAACAGTGAGCGACGAAATCGAGTAACCAATAATTTGGTCTATTCAACAAAAGCAGGATACAACAGACCAAAGTCGAGTTAAACTTAATATGGTTTCAACAGCACGAAGTCCGATTCAACCGATCGAAGTCGAGTTAAACCAATAGTTAGTTTCAAGCAACAAAAATTAAATTCAACAGACCGAAGTCCCAGTTAACCGACAGAAATCGAGTTAAGTCTAAGTTGTTTTTAACAGACAATAGTTCAATTCAAGCGGCCGAAGTCGAATTAGACCAATAATTAGGTTTAACCAACGAAAGTTGAATTCAACAGACCGAAATCCGATACAACCGACCGAAGTCGAGTTGAATAAATAGTCAGTTTCGACCAACAAATGTTAGAATCAACAGACCGATGTCCGATTCAACCTTTCGTAGTCGAGTTAAACTGAGATTGGTTTCAACAGACCGATGCCCGATTCAACCTACCGAAATCGAGTGTAACTAATAGTAAGGTTCAAGCAACAAAAGTTGTTTTCAATAGACAGAAGTCCGATTCAACCGACCGAAATCGAGTTAAACCAATAGTTAGGTTCAACCAACAATAGTTGAATTCAGCAGACCAAAGACCGGTGTCCTTAGAAAGCGGTTGATTTATAATTATAATCTACTCCTGAATCCAAATATCACTCCCATTTATCCCCAACCCCCACCGATATTTCAGGGCGCCCCTTTTTTACACCATTTGATACCAAAACCAGTACAGATATTTCAGTCAGGTAAACTGACTGATAAATACCATCACCCAATATAAAATATTGTTGAAGTCTTGAGTTATTGAAATTAATAGATTTTTAATTAATATAAAATTACTTATGTATATTTTTTCCCCTGCTTGTGGTGCAAAATCGTCCACAACTTTACTTATTTGTGTAGGGGGTATAGGTGCCGGTTTGGAATTTATGTGAGAAATATTAATTTTTCAAAAAAATTTAATTTTGATAGGGGGTACCACAAGGGATGAACCGATACAGTCCTTATTCATTTCTGACTCAAATTTTCATACGTACAAATTACGAATAATAATTCAGTGCACTTACAAAAAACGATATGTATGTAAGACTATGGGACCGGCCGTGGCATAGTGGTTAGAACACGCGACTACCATGCGGGAGATCGCAGGTTCAAACCTGGCTCCAGTCATCTTAAGAGAAAAAATAAATACAATTTTCTTTCATTGTCGGCTCCCCTCGAATGTTGTTTGACAGCAACTTCGCAGTATTAAGCGTCGATTCAATCGTCGTGTCTAGTAAGAGCTTCTCAAAACAGTGACGTTCGCATTCGTCGATAAATAAGTAGGTGCCGTTAGTTGTGAATCTAAAAATAGAAAGCGTGTTAATTCACAACAACGCGAGAAGCTATCCCATACCTCATTCATGGGGTGCAAAGGGAAATTAAGTTTTTTTTTTTAAGTATGTAAGACTATAGGGGTGAGTTCGGTCCTTTGTGTGGGAGGTACCAGAAGGGGTGTGTCAAATGGTTAGGTTTTCTGAGGTTTCGCCTCCTATCACAATATAAATTAACCGACTAATTTTCATTACCCCTCAAATGTCCGTTTGGAAGTTATGGGAGAATTATTAATTTTCCAAAAATAGGTAATTTTGTATGGGAGGTACCAGAAGGGGTGACCCGATATAGTCCATATTCACTCCTGATTCATATTTTCATAAGCGTACAAATTACTCATAATTTGGCTGAATTCAGTGTACTGAGAAAAAAGATATGTTTGTAATACTATGGGGGTGATTTATTTCGGTCATTTGTATGGGAGGTACCAGAAGGGGTGTGTCAAATAGTTAGGTTTTCTTGGGTTTTGCCTCCTATAATAACATAAATTAATCGACCAATTTTCATTACCCCACAAGAGTCCGTTTGGAAGTTATAGGAGAAATATTAATTTTCCAAAAATAGGTAATTTTGTATGGGAGGTACCAGAAGGCGTGATCTGATATAGTCCATATTCATACCTGAGTCTAATTTTCATAAGCAAACATCATACGCAAAATTGATCTCAGTTTACTTACAAAAAAGATATATATGTAAAACTATAAGGGTCAATTCGGTCATTTGTATGGGACGTAACAGAAGGGGTGTGTCAAATAGTTAGGCTCTCTGAGGTTTCGCCTCCTATCACAACATTAATTTATCGACCAATGTTCATAACCCCCCAAGTGACTGTTTTGAAGTTATTGGAGAAATATATAATTTCCAAAAATAGGTCATTTTGTATGGGAGGTACCAGAAGGCGTGAACCGATATAGTCCATATTCATACCTGAGTCTAATATTTATAAGCAAACATTACACGCAAAATTTGAGTGATCTCAGTTTACTTCCAAAAAATATATGTATATAAAACTATAAGGTTCAATTCGGTCATTTGTATGGGAGGTACCAGAATGGGTGGGGCAAATGTTTCGGTTTTCTTAGGGTTTGTCTACTTTTGCAAGACAAATAAACTGACCAAATTCAAACATCCTCCGGTTATCCATTTGGAAGTTATGGAAGAAATATTAATTTTCCAAAAATAGGTAATTTAGTATGGGAGGTACCAGAAGGGGTGGGCCTATTCAGCCCATTTACAATCCCATAAGTTCGTTTTGAAAAATATTGATACTGGTAAATTTTCATACCGATCCGTTAAGGTTTACTCGAGTTATCCTGCTGACCAGCCATCCAGCCAGCCAGCCAGCCAGCCAGCCAGACAGACGGACATAGCTCATTCTTCTTAAAAAGCTCTGAAACGAATTTGGTCTTAAGATACTTGGGGTCTAACTCGTCTCCTTAAATGCGTTACACTTTTTTTCGTATCAAATGATATATACCCTCATTCCTAAGGGTGATGGTATAAAAAGTATAACACATTAAAGGAAACGAATTGAACTCTGAAGTACAGGGTAGAGCGCGGTAATTTGCTTATTTGGGAATGACATAAAAAATGTATGAACCTTAGAAAAATGTATTTTATATTTTAATTATATTAAGAAATAAGGGAATTTTTAAATTACATGGTTTTAAATAGTGTATCTGGCAAATGGCGACCTTCGCTATCTACACACACTGCTGCATACGATTTCTGAAGTTTTCATGAACTCTAACAAGCATATCGACTGGTATTCTGCCAATTTCTGCCTCAATATTGTTAATTGGGTCTTCCAAGGTGTTGGGACGGTTGATATACACCTTCGACTTCAGGTAACCCCAAAGGAAAAAATCACATGGGGCTAAGTTTACACACCCACTGATGTGAGAATGTGCCTCATCAGAAAATAACACAATTGCGTCACGGGGTTTAGTTGCAAGAATGTATTCCCAAGAGGTCCGCCGTGTCAAATAGTCCCGTGCAGACAATTGTTGGACCACGCACATTTTATACCGGTGAAAATTCAGTTCTTTATAAAGAATCCGGTAGAGAGAACATCTGGAAATGCCAGGAGCTAATGATTGCTCCCGAGCAGAGTGTTTCGGAGATTGCAGTACTGCTGTTCTAACTCTCTCGATGTTTTGTGGTGTTGTAATCCTTCTCGCAGGTCCCCTTCGTACACATGACTAGGACGACCATTTTTCAGCACGAAAAAAACGGTTTTCAGTACTTAAAAAAGCAAGAAAAACACTTGAAATAAGCACGATAAATTTTATATTCAGCATTTATTAATTTTTTTATTTATTGAAAAACAAACAAAAAACAATTTCACATCTATTAAAGAAGTAATAAAACTTACGTAAAAAAAAACTTAATTTCCCTTTGCACCCCATGAATGAGGTATGGGATAGCTTCTCGCGTTGTTGTGAATTAACACGCTTTCTATTTTTAGATTCACAACTAACGGCACCTACTTATTTATCGACGAATGCGAACGTCACTGTTTTGAGAAGCTCTTACTAGACACGACGATTGAATCGACGCTTAATACTGCGAAGTTGCTGTCAAACAACATTCGAGGGGAGCCGACAATGAAAGAAAATTTTATTTATTTTTTCTTTTAAGATGACTGGAGCCAGGTTTGAACCTGCGATCTCCCGCATGGTAGTCGCGTGTTCTAACCACTATGCCACGGCCGGTCCCCAAAGAAGTAATAAAAAACAATAATTAAAGGGATTGATACTCCTTTCGCGACAATTTCTTATTAGAGCTTGTTCACTCTCGATCCTGCTTTCCCGTCTTTTAATTGAATCTTTGTGTTTTCCCGAGTCCATATCCTGCTAGACATTGAAAAGCCTAGTGCTATTGATCTTTGTGTTGCAATAAACACAAAACAAAATCACTTTATTTTTCTTTTTCTTTTGGCATTGTCAAAAAATATCAACCACCAAACAAGTTTGAGTAAACACATTTAATAGCAAAACCTTTTTCGCTAAAGTACAACCAATTCGTCTTTGCATACACCTTACTAAATTCACATTGAGTACAACGATATAGATAAAGATAGAGTGTGAAACGGACAACTATAGGAATATGACGAATCGAACGATCTAAGCTGTTACAAAATCTTGAACAAAGGCTCTGTTTAAAATAAGAGGATAGTTTCAAACCGGCCATGGCATAGTGGTTAGAACATATGACTACCATGCGGGAGATCCCGGGTTTGATTCCCGGCTCCAGTCATCTGCATTTTTCTTTCTTTGCCGGCCCTCTCGATGTTGCCGACAACAACGTCGCAGTATAAGAGTCGAGATAATCGGCATGTCTAGTAAAAGCTTCTCAAACAGTGAAGTTCGCATTCGTCGATAAACAATAAAGTGCCGTTTGCTGTGAATCTAAAATAGAAAGCGTGTTAATTCACAAAAACGCTTAAGCATACCATACCTCATTCATGGGGTGTTAAGGGAAAGTAAGTGTTTAAGTTTCAAATTTAATACTACCTGTCATATTTTTATGAACCGCAAGTGCTTGTGGTATGTAAAATGTTCAATTATTAGAAACATATTTTATCAAAATGTATTAAAATGGCCAAAAACGGCATAAAAAAGCAAAAACCTTTTAAATAAGCAAGATCGCTTGAAATCGTTAAATTAAGCAGCATCAGCAATATTCAGCATATGCTGAAAATTGGTCGCCCTACACATGACACATTCCCAGCTGCTGTCAATGAAGTTCCCCAATTTACAATTGATTGCCGTCTAGGAACACTTCCCCATGGGGGAACAGCGAATCTTAAACGAAAAGCACGCTGCACAGCAATGATCGAGTGCGCATTTAAAAAATACGCTTCAACAAAAAATAACCTCTCCTCACGTGTCTAGTGCATGATTGCAACTGAAAGGCAGACAAATACAAATCCTCCATCAGCCACTATAAGACTCGCACACTCTCCACTCTCTTCGACCAAAAGTGTCGCCACAGCCTGCATTGCCATAAAGTAAATTACCGCGCTCCACCCAGTATATTAAGACAAAATCCAACTCTGGAATTTTTATGACGACTAAGCCATGTCCCTCTGTCAGGGCGTTGTTGTTGTTATTGTTGTAAGAGCTGGAGGAAGTATCTGGTGAGTAATTCTTTGAACTGATTTTCATATTTCAGCACTCGATCGGGCATATAATCCGATTATCATAAGATCATTGTTGGCAACTCTGTTACGTTCTTTTGCATATAACAATGTTTGTGCCATGGGATTGATAAATGATGTTGTGAGTTTTTGCCGCCAAATTACTCCAAAGATGGCGCCAGCTGGCTTTGTTGATTTAATTTTGGAATGTTGATAAATCGTTTCCGTTTTTCCTTGGTCCTTCCGCAATCTGGATTTTTTGTAGTGAAAGCATCTAGGATGAGTTTTGTTCGCTGGAGAACTCGAAAGTATTTGAAAAGTAATTTTTGCATCGATGTTGATTTGGCCAGTACCCTGGCCGGGAATCGAATCCGGCACCTTCGGCTTGCTAATCTACGTCGCTTCCACTAAGCTGTCGATGGCAACTGTCTGGCCGTTTGGCTGGCTGGTGGGTAGGATAACTCGAGCAAGTCTTCACTGATCCTTATGGAAATTTACCAGTATTCATATTTTTCAAAATTAAGTTATGTGATTGAAAATAGGCAGAATAGTCCCAATCTTTTTGGTACTTCTCATTCAAAATGACCTATGTAGAAAATGTGGCTAGAGGAGAGCATGCCCGGGAATCGGAGTCTCAGTCTGTAATGTCCCATATACAAGAAAGTAGATCGTAGTGAATGTAAGAACTACCGTGGAATAAGCCTATTACCAATTGCATACAATGTCCTTTCAAGCATATTGTGTGAACGTCTAAAGTCAATTGTAGCAAAACTAATTGGATCTTATCAGTGCGGCATTAGACCTGGTAAGTCTACGACAGATCAGATATTCACTTTACGACAAATCCTGGAAAAAAGCCATGAAAAACAGATCGACACCTACCACCTCTTTGTCGTCTACAAAGCTCCCTTCGCCTCTCCGATAAGGAATAAGCTATATGAGGCCATGTCTGAGTTTGATATTCCTGCAAAGCTGATTCGACTTTGCAGATGTACCTTGGACAACACCAAATCCTCGGTTAAGATTGGTAAAGATCAGTCTGAACCATTCAACACGGAAAGAGGTCTCAGGCAGGGCGATAGCCTGTCCTGTACACTATTTAACATAGTTATGGAGAAGGTGATAAGAAAGGCTGGTGTCAACATGTCTGGCACCACATTCCACAAGAGCCACATGCCACTAGCATATGCCGATGATATAGACATCATTGGGCGAAATCTACGAGATGTTACTGCAGTTTTCTCATCACTAGAAATGGAGTCAGCAAAAATGGGTTAAGCGGTCAACGAGGACAAAACAAAAATATTGATTTCGACGAACAAAGAGTCCTCTCGATGGGGAAGCACCGTGAATGTTGAAAATTATTGTTTTGAGGTAGTCGATGAGTTTACCTACATCGGATCTTCCGTCAATAAGAAAAATAATGTCAGCCAAGAAATTAAGCGGAGAATAGTGCTAGCCAATAGATCTTTTTATGGGCTTCGGCACCACTTTAGTAACACCACCTTATCTCGGAATACTAAGAAACAGCTACACCAGGTGCTAATCTTACCCGTTCTGCTGTAGGCTGCCGAATCATGCTTATTACCACGGACATACAAAACCTGGGAGTATTCGAGAGAAAAGTACTCCGAAAAATGTATGGACCTATCTGTGTAGACGGCGAGTTTCGCCATCGGATGAACCATGAGCTTTACCACGATATCGACGTAGCTAAAAGAATCAGAATCCAACGATTACAATGGCTGGGACATGTTGCCAGCATAAATGTAATTGTTCCAGCGAGAAAGGTGTTTGAAGACGAACAAGAAGGACGGCTCAGAGCAGGGAGAGCCAAACTCCGTTGGATCATCTGGTAGGACTAATTGGAGAACACACGCAAAAGACCGAAGCGTGTGGATTTCTTTATTACTTCAGGCCTCTAATTTATAAACCACGTTCGTAAGTTGTAATTGGCCACTTAAGTAAGTAAGTAAGTAATTTTTATACCGATCCGTTACGGTTTACTTGAGTTATCCTGCTGACCAGCCAGACAGACAGACATAGCATAAACGTCTTAAAAAGTTCTGTAACGAATTTGGTCTTAAGATACTTGAGGTCTAACTCGTCTCCTTTAATGCGATGCACTTTTTTTCGTATCAAATGATATATACCCTCATCCCTAAGGGTGATGGATTAAAAATTAGCCAAAGTCCACTCTCCATTGAGTAATATTATATTCTCCAGTACACATACAACCAAACATATTTCAACAACAAACTATCTTAAAAGAATTCCTTTAATCCTCTCCTACACGAGTCTCCACATCGACTTCTTGATTAAATTAAACACACTTCAATCGATTTCCAATCAAAAATTTATATTGCACAACAACGCACACATACACACGCACACTCAAACAGTTGTACAAACAACATTCTCGACAATTTATAACAATTTTAAAGTTTAATCTTTTGCCATTTCGATTTGTGTGATGACAGTTCTTTTATCATTTATCTCTGAGCAGGAAGGCAGTGGGAGTGGTGTGACGAAGAGAAAAAAAAAGTCGACACTTTTACTCGTTTAATGTATTGGCTCTATTAAAATCGTACTCGAAAGATAAACAGAGAACGTGACCCGTTTTAACGAGTTCGGCGACAAATGGCAAAAGGCAGCAATGACGAAAAAAAAAGAACGAAACACAACAAAAATAAACAGGACAGACGATTGCGACGTAACTATCGCGCTGCCAGACAACATCAACTGCTCGAAAGTTGGACAGTGGGATAAGTGGCTATCGATTAGGGGTAACGGGTCCTTGTTTTGCAGAATAGAACAGATTTTTAAGACTTCTGCGTTAAGCAGAATGTATAGAGTAAGATATACTTTATATACCCGATAAGTATAACTGTAGAGTGAGAGAGAAAGGACTGGTAGCAGGATGTTTTACTAAATAAGTTGTCTACCATACAATAACAACAGTATGCGGACAATACTTTTTCTGATAATCTTGACGTTGACATTATCAATTTTGTCAAGGTAATTGAACCCGTCGGTGACATAAGGTGAGAACACGCGACAATTAGCAACTTTCAAGTAGTCGAGTCAATCCTAAAAAGTACTCGTAAGTAAATAACACAATCTACAGATCTGTCGATCTTATCGTCATACATACTTTTACGACTGATTTTTAAAGCTCGAGAAGGCTGCAGTACTGGTTGCGAAAGTGCAATATGGAAGTTATATAACACAGTACAAAATTTTGAGCTCATTGATTTGGGACTCACTTCTGAGAACTGCACGTGAAAGTAGCAAATTCCCCTATACGATACTTACGCACTTCAAATTGATATTAAATTATTATGGCATGTAACTGGACAAAACGAATGATGCAGAACTTCTTCTTTTTGGTGCTACTTTTACGTGCAGTTCTCAGAATTGAGTCCCAAAATCATGCGTTGTACTGGGTAACCTAAGAAGGAAGTTTATAAAATCACGGAGTATGCAAACAGTTCAAGCATTATTCGCAGTTGCTAACGCGTTTTTTTTTCATACAATAGAAATTTTCCATTACCCTTCCCATCACATTCCCAATTTCTAGCATTGCCGTATCTTGTTCCACTGTTCTTCATCATTCTCATCACGAATATTGGCGATGGTGGCAAATTGTGGGAGATTGCGATGATGGCGCTGACTACTGGTGTTTGTATGGCCAAGTGACAAAAACACTCAGCGTCAATGCTGTGAGAAAGCTCACCACCCCTACGGAATCTATCTGAAAAGGAGGTGGACCAATTTACTAGTGGCGGAGATAGACTCCGCATGGTGGGAATGTGTCAAATTTTAGTGGCATTATAAAAAAAAAACTATTGATTTTTCCTACGAATATCCTAAAACAATATCTGCTCATGTGTGTGTGTGTATGTGCGTCTGACACGCACTAACACATTTGGCTGATGTGGGTGGGTGCGAAACTTAGTGAAACTTGGCTAAAGTAGCACTCAAGTGTTGCTGGTCGGACGGACGGTCGGTCGGTCACAGGGTTTTCTTGGCCATCTTCTGGCTGCTCCAGTTGGGTGTCATTTTGTCAAGTGTGTTACGCCGTCACCGATGTTGAGTTGATTCTCAATGTTTGTGTTCAATTTTATTTCAAGTTGTCTGTTTGCTTTCCGGGCTGGGCGGACTGGGCTGGGCCGGTCTGTTGAATGAAATGCTTTGGTTGTGAGCAAAATGGCAGGGGGCGGATTTCGACTATGTTGTTGACAAATTAAATTGGTGCGTGTTTTAGTTTTCAAATTGTGGCGCATAGTCACAACAACATCAAGTGAGTGCAATAGTATAAGAGTTCTTCGATTCTCCTATGAATTCCGTTTGAATTGAATTCCGCTGTCACTTTGTTCGGGTTGGCAAATCTATAAGATTTTTGTTAAGTTTTTCTAAGCTAAACTACAAAAGTTGTTGAGTTATTTGAAAGATATTTTACAAATATATAAAAACAGCTGGTTGTTAAAAAACCTTTCTACGATAAGTTATTATTTCGTCCTTACTAAACGTCAGTCTTGTTTAGTATGCTGCTAGACCAAATGTTGAAATTAATGTAGGTTTTATTGATTTTTACCATTTACCCTTACCTTACACACAAAAAAATTTTTACCCCGCATTTTGGTAATGCTAATGGTTCTGTAGAAATTGTCAATTTGTTTTTTATTGTCTGGAGATTTGTCCATCATTGTTTGCTGCCACAGACACAGACATTCAAACAACTTTGTCCTTTCAAGGAGTCCTTTGTATACCGTTTAGGCTTTTTTCGTTTTTTCATATGCAAATTTGCGGTTTTGTTCATGCGACATTGACATTTTTTCTTTCGATTCTTTTTTCTGTTGTATTTACCAGACATTTATGTCAATATAACCTTTACTTTATTGCACCTGGCATGTCTGTCTGATGGTATTTGCATATTAAAACTTAAGGTTGTCCCAGCTCAATTTCCGCCGATGTCTTGTTTAGTATTTAAAGAATATTTAAATTGTCTTTAATACTGTGATTCTATTAACAGTTAGCGTTGAATGTCATAAAGTACCATTAACGTAGAGGAGATTTCACCTTACGGGTAGAAGCGTATATATCATTTAACACTACCCAAAATTGTAATACATGGCTGGAGCCACTTTAGACTCTTAATTTCTTAGAACCAAATTCGACTCATGACTTTTTAAGTCGTTTGAGTTATGTTCGCCTGTCAAATGGGCTACATGGCCACGCCCCTTCTGGTACCTCCCATACAAATTCATCATTCCTCCCACTTTAGAAATCGTGCCCCAATTCCGTACATTTTCGGTATGAAATAAAGCAGAAATTAATCTCGCTCTTCTCTCTTATTCTCTGCCATTATTAAAAGACGAATGCGGTGGGGGCACGCCCCCCCGACGTATACGTCGTAGTAGGTCTCGCAACTCTCACTATATGACCTTATTAAAAGACGAATGCTGGAGGGGGGGGGGGGGGGGGGGGGTCACGCCCACCACCACATCCGTCGTAGTCAACCTAGCAACTTTCACTCTTCGGCATTATTAAAAGATGTCGTAGTCAGTCTTGCAACTCTCTCTCTGTCATTTTTCAAAAGTCAATAAACAAAGTGCTGGGAGGAGCGTCTGCCCCCCCTTGTTTTACCACTTCTACCACACGTACCTAGCCTTTTTATTACTTGAAATGCTTGCCCCAAAAATGAGGCATTATGTCATTTACAAATTGGGGTGTTTTTGCATCTAGTTGGGGTCTTATTTCATTCTTGATATTGGGGCTTTGTTTCATAACGAAATAAAATCCCATTTTTGAGGCTTTATTTCATTTTGGATTTGGGAAATATTTTCTTAGGTCCTTATTTCATAGAGCTCGAAGTAGCTAAAAATTTATAAATTTCTTTTTTTTATTTTATAAGTAGGTTTTCAATTTGTTTGGGTCGACGTTGGCAGCCCAAAATGAACGATGTGGACATAGACGACATATGGTTTTAATAGGAAACCAGGATGGTGCGATTAAACTTCACCAAACTTTTCCTTCTAAAGTTGCAGATCTACTCGAATAGGTAGTAATCGAGCGATGCCTTCAAACCAAATATATATATACCATAGCCTCGCGAGGAAAGTTTCGTTTAATTTAAAGCAGTCAGTCTCTGCTTGAATGTTATAAAAGCAGCACCACACACGCTTGTTTGCATTCAACACAAAAACATACATAAGTACAGACAGAGAAACAATGTTCAACGATGCTCTCGGAGAGCACGACTGTTGGGAGTGCACAACTATTTCATCGAGTACAATTCGAAACCAAACTTCACCAAACCTTTTAACAGAAGTCTCAGATCTACTCCAATTTGCAGCAATCGAGCGATGCCCTTAAAACAGTGATAGCTAAAACAGTGATATGCCCCGCGAGGTTATCAATAATCGTTGTTTTCTTTCACACAGGCATGATCGGGAAATCACACCTACTGGAAGAATTCGTTTAATTCACAACAGTCAGTGTTTACTTAAATGTTATAAAAGCAGCACCACACACGCTTGTTTGCATTAAACACAAAAACGTACATAAGTACAGACAGAGAAACAATGTTCAACGATGCTCTCGGAGAGCATAATAGCACAACTGATAGGTAAGCACTACAGTTTCTTCACGTACAATTCTACAGCGCTGTCGCTCTTATTCATTTGAATCTATGCGGCAAAGTCTTTGATTTTGGACCAATTGGATCCATACTACAGTAAGAATTTGAGACGTACGTTTGAACGCTGTTATATTCCACACATAATGGTTTACATCAGTCTTTTGACTAAAAGATGGACAAATCATTTATCACTTCAAAGTTACAGTTGTCAAAGTTCGCGTAGCGTCTCAAACGAGTGGACTATTTAAACTTAAAAAAAAAACTTAATTTTCCTTAATACCCCATGAATGAGGTATGGGATAGCTTCTCGCGTTGTTGTGAACTAACACGCTTTCTATTTTTAGATTCACAACTAACGGCACCTACTTGTTTATCGACGAATGCGAACGTCACTGTTTTGAGAAGCTCTTACTTACCGATTGACTCGACACTGCAAAGTTGCTGTCGACAACATTCGAGGGGAGCCGACAATGAAAGAAAATTTTTTTTTCTTTTGTGTTTTTAACATGACTGGAGCCAGGAGTTTAACCTGTGATTTCCCGCATGGTAGTCGCGTGTTCTAACCACTATGCCACGGCCTGTCCCGACTACTATTTCTATTTGCTCCTTGAAAATAATAACTCGATTTTGTCTTATCAATGCTTAAAAATAGCGCAGAAACATCCCGAAGTTCTCAGCCAATGATATCTATATCATAAGCATTTTCGAGCAGCATGTGACTTATTAAAAATTGATGTCATATTTTGGCCTATTTTCACTATAGACTTCGTGTCGGTCCATGTCGTGCTTTAGAGTCTTATCAGCTTCGTGGGAATACCAAACTCAGCCATAGCATCTAATATTTTCTGTCGTATCGGACAGTCGAATGCAGCTATGAAATTGACGGTAAGTGTCGGTCTGCATTTCTTGGGTCTTCTCCAGGATTTGTCGTAGTGTGAGCCACATTTATCGTATAAGGTATAATCAGGTTATTTTATGATGCTTTCACATAACACACTCGACTTGTAGGCAATGAGTAAAATGAAGTTGGTGCGAACGTTGGTGCACGGCCTTACTCAAGCAAAGGACTTACAACACTCAGATTCTAATTATCGAACATGCATTAATTTTGCTAAATTGTATTTATAAGCTGGTGTATGCAGGTTGCCAGCTCATCGCCGCCTGGCTTAAAAAGCTCTGCCGGCAGTCCATCGGCTCCCGCAGGTTTTTTGTTTTTAAGCCGTGTTATTCCAGTGCCGATGTCGCCTTGACTCGGCGTGATTTCGTCACTTATGCTGCCTTCGGGAACGAAAGGTTCCCTCCATATTTGCAGAACACTCTGCGTGCCCATGACCAAATTCACATCTCTGTACCTACAGGGGTACCTGTTCCAAAACCTTTATTTTTACCTGTGGTTGAACATGCGGGTTTCATATCAATCCCTATACTAATCGATATCCTGGTTCTCTCTTTTCTTCCATACACGCCTTTTCCGTCTGAAGTGTTGGTTTAGCTCCCTCGTCTTCTCATTTTATCGTGCCGCCATAGCACACATTACCATTGGCTGCATTTTTGCCTGGTATGACCAGATTTCCGTCACCTTCCATACAGCTGGGGATCCCTGGTCGAAAACCTTTGCTTTTTACCTTCTGGTAGAACTTTCGGGATTCACCTCTACCCCTGTTATTTTTGATATCCTACCTCTCTCTTTTCTTCCACAGACGCTTTTTCCGCCTGAACAAGTGTTTTAATCTCCCTCCTCTTTCCATTATAACGCTCCGTCAACGCACGCGTCGCCATTGGCTGCAGTTTTGTCTTGTATGCAGCATCCATATCTTCATACAATACACGACACTAGTCATCGTACCAAGGCTTGTCTGAGTGTGGCTTTTCATAACCCGGGATTATTCGAATTTGTGGCGTTTGTTTTCAGTAATTGAGATAGTTGATTAGAATAGGCATTGACTATCTCGGTGGTATGCAGCTTTGTGATGTCTAGCTTCCTTTGCGTTTGGTTATGAACTTTTTAAGCACTACTTAATAGCGTTCGTACGTTGGCTGCAACTAGGTTGTGATCCGAATCGATGTTTGGAGAACGCATCAAATGTACGTCCATAGCGCTTAAGACATGCCTTCCATCGATTACCATGTGGTCAATCTGGATTCTTGTCTTTTGATCAGGAGACATCCAGGTATTTATGCGGGAATCTTGCTCCACTCACGACCATGTTTCTTGCCGACGCTAAGCAGTCCGAATCCGTTATCCGAGGTGTTGTTGAGAAGACTGAATTTTACGACTGCTTAACCTTCCTATTTTAGTATTTAAATCCCCAGAACAATTTTGATGTCATGTGCATGGCAGCGGTAATATATCTCATCCAGGCGCTCATAGATTGCATCTTTAATGTCCTCATCTTTGTCTTCCTTGGGCTTGTACACAAATCAGAGCGATGTAAGAATATTTCGCCTTGATGCAAATAGTAGGTATTCGGTCACTTACAGGGTTAAACCGCGAGACCAGATGTCGAAGTCTCTTGCCGACTTTGAATCCACATCCAAATTAGTCTCCTTCTTCATATATGTTAGCGATGTCACAGTTCTTTCGTCGTGTGCATTACTGTCCTGTCTGGAGAGAATTCGGACATTCCAAGTGCATATACTTAAATCATTGTCCTTACAACGTATACGGGGGTCGTCACACATTGAGAACACTTACAGTATTGGAAATGCGTTACATAGCCACACCCCTTCTGGTACCTCCCATACAAATGAACCATTCCGTCCAATTTAGAAAGCGAGAAGTAATATAAATACATCCTAAACCTGAATTCTGTATTTTGTTAAGCTATAACAACTTACACTTTCGGACGAAATCTTGGAATTCCAGTGACGCCCCTTCTGGTACCTCCCATACAAATCGATTAATATAATCAATACGCCCAACTCGATCGTGCCCAAATTCTTTATTTAATAATGATACAGAAGGATAAAGTTTTGGAGAATAAACTGGAAGTCTAGCCACGCTCCTTCTGATACCTCCCATGCAAATGTACCATTCACCCACTTTATAAATCAAGTAAAAATATCAATATACCCAACGCGATACTGCCCAAATTCTGAATTTTGTTAAGCAAATTGTATGTTTTTACTGATGGTGAGGGTATATGTAAGTCGGTTTACCCGACTGAAACTTTCTCACTTGTTTTTATACCATTCGAAAATGTAATACTGCTGCCACGTTTTAAAATTTCCGTGTAAAAATAAAAGTTCAAAAATGATGTCAGCTTACTGATTAGGAGAAGTATATAGCTTCCGTTATCCGTAGTTACTAAGTTCTACGTAAAAGTTACAGCGACAAACCTCTCTCCTCGAAAATTAGGCCAACAAATTCAAAAATAAAAACAGTTACTTTTCGTATTAAAAAGTAAATGTTTTCACCATTTTCACCACGCCAAGAATTAGTTACGGTATTGTATTGTAATATGGTGTAGTCACTAACTAAGAACTTAGATCAGAAATTGTTTTCCTATCTAACTCGGTATACAATTTTGTACTCGTGGACTTTTATTTATGTGATTTAAATATTAGATTTTCTACAACGACATGTTTAAGTTATTTAATTTTAACTGTTCACCAATTTGTTATCATCGTTGATTTCATCAAAATTAAGTCCTGCCCAAAACAAAATAGACCCTTCCACCCCTACCCTACTACATACTATTGAGCATAACATCAGAATATTATTCTATATCTTAAGATTTATTCATATACCTTCATGTCTACATCTGTCACACCATCTACATATCTATTCGTCATCAACTCATCAAACAAAAATAGCAACGAAAATTTTCACATGAATTTTTTATATCATCCCCATGAGTAAATTTCGTTACGGTCATTCGATTTTGCATATAAATTGTTTATTAAAATAGAGACAATTTTTTATTACCAAATTTTATTGATTTTACCAGTGACGACCAAAGACACATGACTCGACCGATGGTAGTGAGAGTTGGCCGAAAAAGGGTTTAATTAGCATTTTGTTGTTGGCAGCTCTTTGATGACATCACTGTCATCAAACACTTTTCAACATTTGTTGTGTCTCTGACTGCCAGGCGGGAGCAGGAGGTAGCAGGCGTTTGGGTTATTTTTCGTCAATGGGTCAATATTTACTTTTACGTTTTCATCAGCGGCTTTAAAGCCATCACATGTGTTTATGTGTGCAAAGCTTCCAGCAGTTTTTTGCGCTGGACTGTCAAAAACTTTTGATGTTTGCTCACAAAATAACAACAAAATAAAAACCTCCATTCAATTGGGATTTTCGTTGTTTTGTTTAATACTTCACATATTTAAACTGCTCTTTTTTTCTTGGCCATCAACAGCGTTTTGTTTGCCAGCCAGCCAGTCAGCCTGCCAACGACTGAGGGCCAACACTCCGAAGAGTGTGTGTGGACAAATGTGGTGGCGGCATCAAAAATGCTGGCGGCTAAAAATTCATTTTATTTAACAATTGTTTGGTTAAAAACACAATGGAAGTTTTTCACATGGACCAACTGAGGGAAAACAAGACTGCATATAAATAAATTAACCGCCAATATAATAATGTATGTTGCTGGCCGTTTGGCTTTTTTTTGTAATTGTTGTTGTTTTCGTCGTTGGTTTCCCTTGCTTTGACTACAACATAACCGCAACAGATGTTGCTTGGCACAAATAGCAAAAAAGCAAACAAGCAATGACTGAGGAAATATGGCCAAAAGGTACGACAGCAAGCAAATAATTATGTAAAAAAAAAACTGTAAAAGTGTTTTACCTTTGACAACAGGAGAGTTCGATGGCCGTAGGCTGAAAATGGTTAATGGAGTTAGGTTAAGGAACAGTAGGGAAGAATATTCCTATAGTTTTCTGATAAAACAAATAGCATCTGAGATGCCTTAATTGTAAATCGAATCTCAAAAGATTTTGGAAAAGCTATATTATGTGTATTTTTTTGTATAGGGTTTTCCAATAAGAGGTGTTATTTTGGTATTCAAAGAAAAATTCAATTTTTTGAGATAAATGATCGGATGTTTATTTAAAAATAAAGAGGAAGGTATGCCGTTAATAGTGAAAAACAACATCAACCAAACGGCCACCACGATCACGCATACAGGACCATATCCTTTTCATGAAATTTTCCATAACCAAATCTCAAAGTGGCTGCCCTATGTCCTCGATAGCATCACGAATTTCATCTTTGATGTCTTTAATCGACGCTGGGCTGTTGGCGTAGACCTTATCTTTCACATGGCCCCAAAGGAAGAAGTCGCTAGGTGTTAAATCACAAGATCTCGGTGACCAATTGTGATCACCTCTTCGAGAGATAACACGTTCCGAAAACTTTTCCCGTAATAGATCAATGTTTTCGTTGCTTGTGTGGCACGTAGTCAAATCTTATTGAAAGTATTCGTTGTCCAGATCAATACCATCCAACTTCGGCCATAAAAAATTATTAATCATCCCTCGAAATACGGTGTAATGACTGTTGAATGCCCAATTCCAAAGAATGACAAGGAATGGACAAACCTGGGTTTTTTTCAACACTTTGGGCTACAGCAGCAATATTCTCAGTTGTTGTTGAGCGACGTGCACGGGTTTTATTCTTCACTTCACTAACTTGTCCCAACAGCGAGTTTTTCCACCAATTTCTGTATTGCGGTCCGACAATGTGCTTTACGACGACCGAAAAATACTTTAGTTTTGCGAACTGTGACTGCAAGTTTTTCACCATTTTTGTAGTGAATTTTAATAATTTCAATGCGTTGTTGTAATAAAGGTATTTGGAACTTTTGCCGTCATCTTCCAGTGGTTCTCAACATTATGTTTTTAAAAAACCCTTAACATACAATTTTTTAAGGTAGATTTAAGTCCATACTATTAAATAAGTTCATACTATTAAATATATAATATAAAATTTTAGCTTTTATTCATAAAGATCAATTTTGCTCTTCTCAGGACTTAGCCTCCTCTTAGAGAGTATAAATTTGTATACCAAATTTTAGATCGATAGTTCTCAACATACGGCGGTTATAGTGTAGACAAACAGACGGACACCCCCCAAAAAAGTGTGTTTGTATGACAGGTAGGAGTGCTTTTATCTGATCCTGCTCTTCTTAGAACTTAACCTCCGCATTGAAGATGGAAGCTTATGTACCAAATTTCAGCTCGAAAGCATCTTGGCAACTAACCTCCAGAGTGAGGACAGAAGCTTGAATATCAAACTCGATATTTCATAACCTATGGTTGTTGTCGCGGGGGTAGTTAAACTGACATCACCAACACATGGGAGTTTGTATGCCTGGTGGAAGTAGTTTTTGCACGATCTTAATCATTTTAGACAGTAACCTCCGCTAAAAGGATACATGCCAAATTTCAGCTCTATATACAGCTGTAATCGCTGCGACAGACCCCCAACAAGCGGCAGTTTGTATGGAAGGTGGGAGTAGTTTTTGGTCGATCTTGCTCATCTTAGAACTAAGTCTTCGCTTAGAGGGTAGACGATTGCAGTCCAAATTTCAGTTCGATATCATTTACGCACACGTTAAAGTAGTGCTAAAGACACTCGTCACCAAACGCAAAGGAAGTTAGACAATACAAAGCTGCATACCACCGACATAGCCAATACCTAACTCAAACAACTCTCCCAATTACTGGGTTTCCAAATTTCAGTTCTATATCTTTTACTCACACGTTTAAGTGGTTCTAAAAACACTCGTAACCAAACGCAAAAGTAACTAGAAATCACAAAGCTGCATACCACCGAGATAGCCAATGCTTACTTCAACCAACTCTCTCAATTACTTCAAACAAACCCTTCTGGTTTAGCCGACACACAGTGGCAGCATATAGCGAATTCTATGACCACTGCCGCAACGACCGTAGTGGGTTATAAAAAACCACGCTCTGACAAGCCCTGGTACGACGATGAATGTCGCGAAATGTCTGAGGAAATGGATTCGGCATACAAGGCAAAACGGAAGTTCTACCAAAACGTTAAAAGCAAAGGTTTTGGAACAGGGATCCCCACATGTAAGGACAGGGACGGAAATCTTGTCAAGGACACGCATAGTGTGTTGCAAATATTGAGGGTAAACTATCGATCTCTACTCGTTCCCGAAGGCAGCTTAAATGCCGAAATCACACGAATCATAGTCGACGGAGTAGATTGTCCACCACCGAGCCAAAACGAGATCAGTAAGGCGATTGCAAGGCAAGAAAATAAAAAAGCTGCGGGAGCCGATAGTCTACCGGTAGAGCTTTTTAAGCCGGCGGCGATGAGCTGGCAACATGCATGCATCAGCTCATAAACACGATTTGGCTCAAGGAATGCATGCCCGATGATTGGAATCTGAGTTTCCTATGCTCTGGGCTTAAGAAAGGCGATACAAGTGTGTGTACCAACTAACGCGGGATTAGCCTTTACCCATCGCATACAAGGTCCTGTCTAATGTGTTATGTGAAAGACTAAAGCCCATTCTGGCGAACCTGATTACCTTATCAGTGTGGCTTTAGACCTTGTAAATCCACGACTGACCAGATATTCACACTACGACAAGTCCTGGAGAAGATGCAAGAAATGCAGATCGACACATACCATCTGTTTATCGACTACAAAGCTGCATTCGACAGTCCGATACGACAGAAATTGTTAGATGCTATGGCTGAGTTTGGTATTCCCGAGAAGCTAATACGACTTTGCGGGTGGCACTGACTGCCACGAAGTCTAAAGTGAAAATTTGCAAAAATCTGACTAAGCCATTTTCTACCAAGCGAGGCTTAAGGCGATAGCTTGTCTTGCTATCTCTTTAACGTCGTAATGGAGATGATTATGAATACATGCCCGATGATTGGAATCTGGGTTTTCTACATCCTGTGCTTAAGAAAGGCGATCCAAGAGTGTGTATCAAATGTCGCGGGATCAGCCTTTTACCCATTGCATACAAGGTCCTGTCTAGTGTGTTATGTGAAAGACTAAAGCACATTCTGGCGAACCTGATTGGACCTTATCAGTGTGGCTCTATACCAGATATTCATACTACGAAAAATCCTGGAGAAGACCCAAGAAATGCAGATCGACACCTACCATATGTTCATCGACTACAAAGCTGCACTCGACAGACGACACACATTGTTAGATGCTATGGCTAAGTTTGGTATCCCCGTGAAGCGCATACGACTTCATGATGAAGATGATCATGCGGAAGGCTGCAGTAAACAGGAATGGTACCATCTTCAACAAAATTCACACGCAGCTCGCGCATGCCGATAGTATATATATCATTGGCCGTGAATTGCGGGATGTTACTGCGGCATTTTCGAGCATTGAAAAGCAGTCGGCATAAGTGGGACTGGTGATAAAGGAGGACAAAATCATGTTATTTATTTCAACGAACAAAGAGTCCACTCAACGTTGACAACTATAGCTTTTAAGTGGTAGATGATTTTGTCTACCATGGCTGCACCATAAACAACATTAGTCCAAATATGAGTATTGATGGTAAACCGCTGCTACTTTGCGCTAAGCAAGCGTTTTAATGACACAGCGCTCTCTCAAAGAACAAAGATCCAACTCTACCAGACTCTAATCCTACCTGTCTGCTCTACAGCGCAGAATCCTGTGTAATCACACATGCGGCTTAATCTATTCTGGGAGTCTTCGCGAGAAAAATACTGCGCAAAATATTTGGATCTATCATCGTTAACGGCGAGTATCGTCGTCGAATGAACCACGAGCTGTATGAGCTATACAACGATATCGACGTAGTTAAGCGCATTGAAATAGATCAAATGCCCTGGTTTCGATACGTTGTACGTATGGATGAAAATGTTCCAGCTCGAAAGGTTGTCGTCAATAAAGTGGATGGGAGGCGCAGGAGATGGCGACCGTAAATATGAATAATAATATCCAAACATTTTTTTCAGAGCAATCAACCGGAATCCCTTCGGGTGGTACGCTGGTAATACCCACAAAATCAAACCCGATTTAATACACAAATTCATTTTTTACTTGTGTCTTTATTTCTCCCTCCGTTTGGATAAATTATTATTCTACCCCCTTTAAGGTTTTTATGTTATTGTGAAGGGCTTACTTAACCCAATTGCTGGTTCGCTAAACATATTCAGTTGTTAACCAATTGACCTAAACGAAATTCGACGACAGGTTGTACGAACACTAAACTATTGGAAACTTTCAACAATTTAGTATATCCACCGCAAAGCACATGGTTAGGCTGACATTATTCTTATCAATATCAATTGTTTAAATATGTATATGAAAATTTCTACTAAATTAATTTCAAAATATAAATAAATAAATAGAACCTACACCTCTTATATCGCCCTAGATTACATTACCATAACATTTGCTTAAACTGTTCTCCCTTTTATTTCCATTTTATTTATGGTTTCCTACATAAATTCTCACAGTTCCCATTGATATTCAACGCTCCCATTGTATGTATTCACCTCTATGGAACAACCACACAAAACACGGCCTACTACAGAAAAATTTCCATTTTTATTTCATCTCTCGCTTTAGTTCGAAAACCAATAAATAATTTATGTAAAATACAATAACATAAAGTCACATTTAGGTGTATTTAGATAAGCTACTTTATACAGTCATCACCTAGAACATATCACCGACCACAGCAACAACACATCAACAATATCAAACAATTTGGGATAGGTCCTTCTGTTTCAGGGTATGGTTAATGTCTTTTTGTGTAGGGACGAGTCAGTCCGTCGTTAAATTATGCCTCTGTGTGTGAGCGCGCTAGTGTTGATATTTGTAAACACAAACAAAGGTACCACAAGTGCGTGATGTACTGCGGGTAAGAGAGCGTGATAAACTCTTAATGTAGTATGAACTTACGATGTCGATGTCTGGGCTGACGGACACTTTTAAGATGGTGGATCCCAGATATCACATTACCAATAAAATAACAATTAGTTAAAGCAACACAACAGATACATTAAACTATAAAAACAATAACAAATAAGTGAATTGAGCGCAAAAGGGAACACGCAGCCTTGCGGTGTACTTGCAGAGGGGTGAATGTACCAGTAATTTAACAATGTGGGAACAAATTAAAAGACGAGGTAATCGATCAGTTGTGGGGTGTTTACTGTCTGTAATGAGTGGCTGGTAATCAATGAATTATTGTGTTTTCTTTTAAAATTTACTGCCGGAATTTTAGACGTTGAATAATAATATGCAGATATTTTAGGGTAAATTCAAAAATGTAAATTTTCAAACAATTGCAACGATTTTTGATTTATACGAGACTGACTGTTTTTTTGATCGGCCCACTAATGTTAAAAGTAATTCGTTGTTAAAACTGCCTTAAATGTATTCATTTTCGATATATATACATATCACTTTACATGCGAACGATTTGTCATACTCCTTCTAGGACTCCCAACAAAAATTATTGGAATCACCCACACACATTTACTTGCATATATTTTTTCAAGTATACATAATCCTATTTAACTTTGCACGATGCAATTTCTTCTCAAAGTCTGACTTAAGAATGAAAATGGGTGATATGGGCTCACCCCTACTGGTACCTCCCACACATCCTTTTTCCGAAAATCTATAGTTTTCCAATTATTTTCTAACGATAACCGACAGGAAGTTAATATTTACAATTCGATCTATACTCGAAATACTTATTTTGCCTTTAAATCTTATGAATGAGATATAAGACAGGTTATCGCATATGAATGGTTAACATGCTTCTATTTTGTCTCACATAACGGGATATGCAGGAAAACAACGAATCCAAACGTTAGCTGTTTGAGAAGATTTTACTTGACATTCCGATTGACTATACTACTCAGCAGTTGCTTTGAACAATATCGAGGGGGCCGACGATCAAAGAATATTGATGACTCTGACAGGAATTGGATCCCAGGTCCCATGAATGATAGCCACGTGTATGGGAGATATATATAAATTAGTATTATTGTGTTAGAAATGGATGTTCTCTGTAATGCCAGACCTAATTTTCTTTCCCTTGAAAGGTGACTTCAATAGCAAGGTTTCTATATATATTTATGCGGTCTTTGTATTAGTATTTTTAGTGACCATAACTGTATTTGTGCGTGTATGAGGAAATATTTGGAAGGGTAAGTTTCAGTTGAATGAGAGACCGGCCGTTGCATGATGGTTAGAACACGCGACTACCATGCGGGAGATCCCGGGTTCGCTTCCCGCCTCCAGTCATCTACATTCTTCTTTCATTGCCGGCCCCCTCGATATTTTCGACAGCAACGTCGTAGTATAATATCGAGTCAATCGACATCTCTAATAAAAACTTCTCAAACAATCTTAAATAGAAAGCGTGTTAATTCACAACAACGCGGGAAGTTATCCCATGCATCATTCATGGGGTGAAAGGCAAATTAATTTTTTTTTATGTAAATGAAATATGTATGGAAACACACATAAGGAGGAGTGGTAGGAATGACAATATACGCATATAAATGATCAGCTTCGAAATCTGAGTCGATTTAAAAGATTATATTTCTTTTTAATTGGCAGCACCAACAGAAATTCATATATCATTCGCTGCACGTAGGAAAGCGTTCCAAGCGCTTCGGTCTTTTGCGCTCCATAGATAGTTAGTCACACCAAGTGTAGACAACAGCTCTTTCACCTGGTCCATCCAACAAAGTTTTGGACCAAATGATGAGTAGCCGCACGTAGAAAAAGATTCCAAGCGCTTCGGTCTTTGCGCTCAGTAGAAAGTTCGTCACACCAAGTTTAGATAACAGCTCTTTCACCTGGTCCATCCATCGAAGTTTTGGTTGCCGCCCATCGATTTTATTGCGAGAGACTTATCAACATGTCCAAACCAGCACATTCGATCTATTTGAATGCTCATGACTACGACGATGTCGTTGTATAGCTCATGATTCATTCGACGACGGTACTCGCTGTTTGCAATGATAGGTTCAAATATTTTGTGAAGTATTTTTCTCCCGAAGACTCACAGAATAGATTGATTCACTTGTGTCAATACCCATGATTCTGCTCTGTAGAGCAATACAGGTAGCATCAGTGTCTGGTAGAATTAGATCTTCGTTCGTCGAGAGAGGGTTTTATCATTAAAACGCTTGCTCAGTGCATAGTAGCAGCGATTTGCGATCAATACTCGTCTCTTAATTTCCAGGTTGACATTATTGTTTTTGTTCATGGCGGAGCCGAGGTAAACAAAATCATCTACCACTTCAAAGTTATAGTTGTCAACGTTCACGCAGCGTCCAAAACGAGTAAACTCTTTGTTCGTTAAAACAAATAACTTAGTTTTGTCTTCATAAATCGCCAGATCCACTTTTGCCAACTGCTTCTCAATGCTCGAAAAGGCCGCAGTAACATCCCACAGTCCTCGGCCAATGATATCTATATCATCGGCATACTCGAGTAGCATGTGACTTTTGTTTAAAATGGTGCCAGTCATGTTCCAGGTCTAAAGTCACACTGATAAGGTCCAATCACGTCAGTTAAACTGCAGCTTTTTAGCCGATAAACAGATAGTTGGTGTCCATCTGCATTACTTAGATCTTCTCCAGGATTTGTCGTAGTCTGAAAATCTGGTCGGTCGTGGATTTACCAGGTCTAAAGCCACACTGACAAGGTCTTGCTGTTTCTTTTCTTCGTGTTTTCATAATAATTGGTTTTGTTTAAGGACAGTGGCTGGTTAGGTCACCGGTCAAAATAAGAAGAACTTTAACTTTTGGTACGAGAGGAAAACAACAGTTTAAGTTTTATTTGCTTATTGTATATTGTTGCTGCTGCTGTTGTTGTGGTATGGCCTTAAAATAAAATATATTGACTTTTTCACACAACAACAACAGTAATAATAACAGCAGCATCAGTAGACGCAGCCTGAAAAAAAATTATGATTAATGTGTCTGCAAATCTAAAGTGCCTTTTGGCCAAAACTAACACAACACCAATAGCTGTGAGATGTGAGGCAAAAAAAAATTTACAACAATACAAACAACTAAAACAACACAATTTTAAGGACACATCACAATATTATCAAATTTGTGACTAGGGATACACATTGTAGCTTATGGGGAAAGTATGCATGTCAGTCTGTCCTCGCTTTCTCTTATGCACGTAAATAATGTCAGCCATAGATGGCATCGGATCCGTTCATTGTTTATGAAATGTCGACAAACAGGAAATTAATGTCTCACAAATGTTGCGGAACGAGAGACAGAAATCGATTTGTTATATTTTTTGGAATTTGTGATTTTTTGATCAAATTGATGATGGTGTTTTTTTTAAGGAATTTCGTTTTTGGTGTTAATGATGGAATACTTGCATTAAGCGACCTATGTTCCAAAACATTTTTTTGTTTGTTTTTTATTAATTCTTAAAGACTTCTATGTAATTACTGATTTTTTTATGTGGAAAACAGTAAGAGGTCAAAACAGAATGGAAAGTTGTGGTTAATTCACATTTTTAATAAAATGTCAGAAAATATGATGCTAGTGTGATTAATATTTAATGCAGATCTTTGAAAGCAATTATATATTTATAATTTTTTTCCAGAAACTTTTGACTTGAGGCAAATCTCAGTTAAACAACGCGTAAAAGTGCTCCAAACGTAAAAGTGGTCGGTTGAGAAGATTTTAACAAAATACCTAGTTCTGCACGCATAGTATTATGTGTTTGTATATGTGAAAAAAGCGTGTCTGGCGTTGCGTTCACAAAATCAAGCAGAGACTGTGTAATGTCGTTTACTCGTCGGTAGAGGTAAGTCCAATCGTCGCCAGGGTAGCCTTAAGGACACACAAAACTTAACGGAATAAGAACTCAGTACATTTTCCTCTTAAAAACTTTAGTATAGGCTCGGCGAGGATTGATGTGGTCTATGATTGCAATGGCAGGTTGCGAGACTCGGGTCGATTTAAGAAAATCGGGAACTTTACGAATCGGTCGATTTGAGGTGATCGGAAACTTTGTACTATACTCCCAAAATAGTAGAGTTCAAATAGGTCAGGGTCGTTTTGATACTCAGCAACGTGGTACTTTCGATGATTCAGGTTCATAACAGCAACTGGGCAGCGTACTGCTGATTCGGGTTCATCGGTGGTTACGATTATTATCAGCAGTACGTGGTCACGTATTCCCCGGGGAATGCCATTGAACATCCGTTCAGTGGTAGCAAATGTGAGAAGGCGCAATGTTGAGTAACCTTATGGCATGCTACTACCGATGCGTCTTAGGAAGTAGGTAACAGAAGTTACTGAAGGTCAACACAGAGGCTGTATCAGTGGCTTTGGCAGCCCCAAGAAACTAGGATCGGGCGCGGTGGCCTAATAAGCCACCTTTCTTAAACAAAACCAATTATTATGAAAACACGAAGAGAAGAAAAAACAAGAACCCCCCAAATGTTGACGACCCCCGTTATAAGGACCATGATTTACGGATATGCACCTGAAATGTCTGAACTCTATACAGAGAAGGTGCCTTTATCCAACTTGCGGATCTCCTCGACAAATACAAGGCTAACAACACCGCTGTACAGGAAATTTGATCGACCGGACAGGGATGCACACAACGAAAGAATTGTGACATCTTTTATAGCTGCCATGCAGAAAGACACGAATTTGGATGTGGTTTAATAGTCGACAAAGGACTTTGACACCTGGTCTCGTGGTTTAACCCTGTAAGTGACCGAATAGCCACTATTCGCATCCGGGCGAAATATTTTTCCATTGCGCTGATTTGTGTACACGCCCCGACGGAAGATAAAGACGATGACATTAAAGATGCGCTCTATGAGCGCCTAAAGGAAATATATAACCTCGGCCCTGCATATGACATTATTTCTGGGAGATTTGAATGCTAAAATGGGAAGGGTTCTTGGTTCAGCAGTCGGGAAATTTAGTCTGCACAACAACACCTCCGATAACGGATTCAGACTAGTTAGCTTCGCTTCGGCAAGAAACGTGGTAGTAAGTGGAACCAGATTGCCGCATGAAGGTATCCACAACGCAAATTGGATATCCGCGATCAAAATACAAGAAATTAGATTGATCACGTAGTAAATAGTGCTAAAAACATTCATAATCAAACGCAAGGGAAGCTAGACATCACAAAGCTGCATACCACCGAGATAGCCAATGCCTAATCCAACCAACTCTCTGAATTACTTCAAACCAACACCCATAATTCTGATGTTCCCGACACCCAGTGGCAGCATATTGCGAATTCTATGACCACTGCCGCAACGACCGCACTGCGTTATGCAAAAACACCAGCCAATGGCGAAGCGTGCGGTGACGGAGCGTTATAAAGAGAAAAGGAGGGAGATGAAACGTCTGTTCAGACGGAAAAAGCATCTGTGGAAGAAAAGAGAGAGCCAGAATATCGAAAACTGCAGGGATACAGGTTAAGCCCGTAAGTTATATTAAAAGGTTAAAAGCAAAAGTTTTGGAGCATGTATCCCCACCTGTAAGGCCAGAGACGGACATCTAGTCACGGGCACTGTGCTGCAAATATATAAGGAACACTTTTGATCTCTACTCGTTCCCGAAGTCAGCATAAGTGACGAAATCACACCTATCATAGACGATTGAGTAGATTGTCCACCACCAAGCCAAAAAGAGATGAGCACTGCGATCGCATGACTTAAAAATATAGCTTCTTAAAGACAGCGACGATAAGCTGGCAACATGCATGCACCAACTCATACACACGATTTGGTTCAAGGAAACCATGAACGATGATTGAAATCTAATTGTTCTATTTCCTGTGCTTAAGAAAGGTGATTCAACTGTGTGTACCAATTAAAGCGGGATCGGCCTTTTACCTATCGCATACAATGTCCTGTCTATTGTTTTACGTGAAGGACTATAGCACATTTTAACGAAGCTGATTGGACCTTATCAGTGTGGCTTTAGACCTGATAAATCCACGACCGACTAGATTGCACTACAACTAATCCTGGAGAAGACCCAAGAAATGCAGATCGACACCTACCATCTGTTTGTCGACTACAAAGCTGAATTCGACAGTCCGATACGACAGAAATTATTAGATGGTATGGCTGAGTTTGGTATCCCCGCGAAGCTAATACGACTTTGCGGGATGACACTGACTGACACGAAGTCACCATTTTCTACAAAGCGATGCTTTAGACAAGGCGATATTATGTCTAATATATCTTTACCATAGGAATGGAAATGGTCATGCCAAAGGTTGTAGTTAACAGGAATGGTCGAATGGTCAAGCTGGTCGCGTATGCCGATAATATAGATATCATTGGCCATGAATTGCTAGATGTTACCGCGGCTTTTTCAAGCATTGAAAAGCAGTAGGCAGAAGTAAGTCTGGTGATAACTCAGGAGAAAACCAAAGTATTTGTTTCAGCGAATCAAGAATGTACTCGTCTGGGACGCTGCGTGAACATTGACAACTATAACTTTGAACTGGTAGAAGATATTATCTACCTTGGCTCCGCCATATATAATAATAAAAATGTCAGCCTGGAAATCAAAAGACGATTATTGTTCGAAAACCTCTGCTACTATGCCCTAAGCAAGGGACTAAATAGCAAAATGCCCTCTCGACGAACAAAGATCCAACTATACCACCCTCGGATCTATCTGTCTCTACAGCGCAGAGTCCTGGGTAATGAAACAAGTGGATCAATCTATTCTGGGAGTTTTCGAGAGAAAAATACTTCGCAAAATATTTGGACCCATCATCGTTAACGGCGGGTATCGTCGTCGAATGAACCTCGAGCTGTATGAGCTGTACAACGATATCAACGTAGGCAAGCGCATTGAAATAGATCGAATGCGCTGGCTAGGACACGTTGTACGAATGGATGAAACTGTTCCAGCTCGAAAAGTGTTCGTCAATAAACTCGATGGGTGGCGCAGTAGAGGGCGAGCAAAACTTCGTTGGATGGACCATGTGACCAGGAGCTGTTATCTACACTTGGTGTGACTAACTATCTACGCAGCGCAAAAGAGTGAAGCGCTTGGAATTCTTTTCTACATGCGGCTACTGATAGATGCATTTCTGTTGCTGCTGCCAATTAAGAAGAATTAAGAAGAAGGAGAGTGGGTCATTCTGCGTCCGCACCCGATTCTAGTTTCTTTGGGCTTTCACAGCCACTAAGAGAACCGTTTTGTTGAGTTTCAGTCATTTCTGTCACGTACTCACCTACTAGCATGCCATTTAGGTTGTGAGCCTGCATGTGGGCCACCAAAGAGAGATTCTAGTTATTCTCAAGTTAAAAACGATCAGAAAACTTATTTGGAAATCCTCATAAGACCCAAATAAGACCGGAAAAGTGGTGAAAAATTGGACCGACAGTATGGCGTCCATAAGGCTCAGTCGCGGAGGCTCGATTGTGTAATATCACTCATCTGGTTATTTTACTCTGCGGTTATGTGAATTGAAAATTCGCGTGATACTGGTGGAAAGAGAGATCGATAGATGCACCTTCTCTTTAGAACCCCTACGACATAGTTGCGGCCAATATTTAAATTAAGGTATCTGGTAAAAGTAAATGTCAGTGAATTTTTTACGGATCTCAGCAAAGATTTGTACAGCCAGATCTTATAAAAGGTAATTTTATGTCAAATAAAAAAAATGGTCTAAATGAATCACCTTATAGTTACAACATCTTTCAACAACCTCACCCGTAACCACACATATTAATTTTCCCCAGGTACAACCAAATTGTTTCATTGTCAGTCACCTTAAAAGCCTCATTAACCAAGATACAAATTTCTTTTATTATCAAGTGAAGATTTTTTACCATCACTATGTGGCGCCTTAACACGCGTCCTGTTTGTATTTAACTGACTCTTTTTCTCAGAATACAATATGTCCTCTACAGCGGAATCCCTAGCAGATAATACCATCTGAACACTCTTTAGCATTCCAAACAATTTGCAATCAACAAAAAAGTTAATTTCCTTAACAACTTTAAATATGCACAAATGGACGGACAGCGGCGTTTCATCCAAACAGATGCAGCCATTCATACATATGATGACTACAAGCAGCATAAAAGTCACAGCAGACCAAAGACGATGACCGCGGTGAGCACACACAGCAAAACCATAGGTAAACAACAATGGGCTTTATAACAGTTCAAATATTTTGGCTTTTTTTGTTTGTGTTCAGTATGTTGCCATTGTTGTTGGTTACTTTTGTTGAAGTTTCTTTTAAACGAACTGACAAATAGTGATTTATTGACAATTTCAAGTGGACTCAGTCACGGGGACTGCCACGACCTGATGCTGGCGTATATGACTTCGACGACGACGACGACTATGCATCATTGATGACACCCTAAATGACGCTGATGTTGGCTGGTGCTGATGTTGATGGTTGGTTCTGTTGTTGATGCTGGCAAATCGAAGGTTTTATGTTTGAATGAATAATTTCGAGGGCATCTTCATCATCATCAGCACAAAGGCCAACAATGAAAGAATTTTGTGTATTTTTATTTTCACTCGATTAAAAAAAGACAACAAGTGTTCGCGTTGGCAACAAATTGGCTAAAACCATTAGTTGAAGGTTTAGGTGAAATGTTTACATAGTGCATATTTTGTGGATTTGAAATAGTTGTGTGTATTTGTTGAGGATTAAGTGATGTGTAAATGTTTTGCTTTTAGATAGATTTCTTAAATAACTAAATAAAGTTTTAGGGGTCGGAAATAGAAAATTACCAGAGTTTGTACGAAGTCAAATTAAAGCATAATTTGAGACTTTTTGAAACAGGGACCCTATAGAAGCATCGTATAAAAAAAACTTAATTTCCCTTTGCACCCCATGAATGAGGTATGGGATAGCTTCTCGCGTTGTTGTGAATTAACACGCTTTCTATTTTTAGATTCACAACTAACGGCACCTACTTGTTTATCGACGAATGCGAACGTCACTGTTTGAGAAGCTCTTACTTGACACGACGATTGAATACTGCGAAGTTTCTGTCAACAACATTCGAGGGGAGCCGACAATGAAAGAAAATTTTTATTTATTTATTTTTTCTTTTTTTAAGATGACTGGAGCCAGGTTTGAACCTGCGATCTCCCGCATGGTAGTCGCGTGTCACGGAACCTCCCAAATGTTGACGACCCCCGCAAACGTAATAAGGACCATGATGTAAGGATATGCGCCTGGAACGTCCGGACTCTCTATAGAGAAGGTGCCACTATCCGACTGGCGGATGTTCTCAAAAAAATATAAGGCTGACTTCACCGCCATCCCGGAGATGAGATGGACAGGACAAGGATGCTCGCGACGTAAAAATTGCGACATCTATTACTGCTGGATGTGGCTTTGTAGTTGGCGAGAGACTCAGACATTTTATAAAGCAGTTCAATCCTGTAATGGGTCGAGTAGCCACAATCCTCATCAAGACGAATTATTTCTACATCACGCTGATTTGTGCTCATGCCCCGACGGAAGATAAAGACGATGAGATTGAAGATGAATTTTATGAGCGCCTATAGGAAACATATGACCGCTGCCCTGGCCACGACATTAAAATTGTTCTGGGAGACTTTAACGCAAAAATAGGAAGGAAAGATGTTCTTGGTCTATCGATCGGTGAATTTAACCTGCATAACGACACGTCAGACAACGGGTTTAGGCTGGCAAGCTTCGCAGCGGGAAGGAACATGGTAGTGAGTGGAACCAGATTCCAGCGCATGACAACTTGGCTATCCCCCAATTAAAACACCAAAAAACACATTGATCATGTGGTAATTAATAGCAGCCATGCATCTAGTGTCATGCACGTGATCCGTGGTGCTACTATTGGCTCGGATCATTACTTGGTTGCAGCCAAGGTGCGCACAAGATTGAGCAGAGAGCAAAACGCACGTAACCAAACACAAAGAAAGCTAGACATCGCGAAGCTGCAAACCCCAGAGATAGCCACTGCATACTCCAACCAGCCCTCCCAACTTCTACGACACAACGCCTCTACTTCTGACGTTCCCGATACACAGTGGCAGCATATTGCGCATTCCATGGCAACCGCTGCAACGAACGTGCTAGGATATGAAAAACGGCGCTGAGACGAATCCTGGTACGATGAGGAATGTCACATAGTGTCTGAAGAACAGGATGCCGCTTATAGGGCAACGCTGCAGCCAATTGTAACCCGGGCTAAAAGGGAACGACACAAGGAGGCAGTAAAACAGCCGAGATAGCTATTTAACCGAAAAAAACGTCAAATGAAGGAACGCGAGAACTAGGATATAGAGCAATACAGGCATAGAGATGAAGCCCGAAAATTTTACCAGAAATTAAAAGCAAAATGTTACGCTAATAGGCTCCCCCTCCTGTAAGGACAAGGAAGGAAATCTGGTTACAGATACGCAGAGTGTGCTGCATATATGGACAGAACACTTCCGGCAACTGCTGGTTCCAGGAGGCAGCGCACGTGAAGGTATCACGCCAAATGTCGACGACGGCTTAGATTGCCCACCACCAAGTCAAGCCGAGGTAAGAAGAGCAATATCGCGGCTAAAAAATAATAAAGCCAAATGTGCCGCCGGACTTCCGGTAGAGCTCTTCAAATCCTACGGTAATGCGCTCTCCTCCTGTAAGGATAAGGATGGAAATCTGGTCACAGATACGCAGAGTGTGCTGCATATATGGAGAGAACACTTCCAGCAACTGCTGGTTCCAGAAGGCAGCGCACGTGAAGATATCACGCCAATTGTCGTCGACGGCTTAGATTGCCCACCACCAAGTCAAACCGAGGTAAGAAGAGCAATATCGCGGCTCAAAAATAATAAAGCAGGTGGTGCCGACGGACTTCCGGCAGAGCTCTTCAAGTCCGGTGGCGAAAAGCTGATAACGAGCATGCACCAGCTCCTACGCACGGTTTGGTTTTACGAGAAAATGTCCAATGATTGGAATCTAAGCAATGTATGTCCTGTGATAAAAAAAAAGGTGATCCAAGTGTGTGCTCCGACTACAGCGGGATCAGCCTTTTACCCATCGCATATAAGGTCCTGTCGAGTTTGCTATGTGAAAGACTAAAGCCAGTGTTATCCAACCTGATCGGGCCTTATCAGTGTGGCTTTTGACCTGGAAAATCAACAACCGACTAGATTTTCACACTTCGGCAAATCCTGGAAAAGACCCAAGAGAAACAGATCGGCACGTACCATCTTTTTGTCGACAATAAAGCTGCCTTCGACAGCCCGATACGGCAAAAATTACTCGAAGCCATGTCTGAGTTTGGTATTCCAGCGAAGCTGATACGTCTTTGCGAAATGACGCTGACTGACATGAAGTCTTCAGTGAAGATTGGCAGAATCTTACGGAGCCATTCTATACCAGACGGGGCCTAGAACAAGGCAACAGCCTATCGTGTGACCTCTTCAACATGGTGATGGAGATGATAATAAGCAAAGCTTCAGTAAACACCAATGGCACGATAATTAGCAAAAGCTACATGCTGCTCGCGTACTGCAGTATGTGACCGCAGCCATCTCATGTATATAGAAGGAATCAGCGAAACCTATACCAAATACTGGTTCTACCTGTCTTGATGTATGGTTCGAATCCTATGCTATGACACAAGCGGATGAATCAGTTCTGGCAGTATTCGAGAGAAAAATACTCCGTAACATATATGGGCACATCATCGTTGACAGAGAGTATCGGCGTCGTATAAATCATGAGCTGTACACTGACATTGACGTGGTCAGACTCATTAAGGTTGCGTTGGCTAGGTCATGTTGTGCTCATGGACGAAAATGCTCCAGCCCGAAATGTTATCGACAATTAACTCGATGGACAGAGGGCGGAAGAGGGCAACCAAAACTTCGTTAGAATGACCAGGTTACTGAAAACCTTACAGAACTTAGTGTGACTAACTGGAGAAGATGCGAAGAAGATCGAAGCGCTAACAATATTTTTCTATGTGCGGTATATAATCCAATAGTATTGCAAAGCAGTGCCAGCTATGTTAAGTAAGTATTTCTTCCCACCCCTAATACTACATCTTAATCTCTAGCTGAAGGTGCTATACCAATTGGCTTATTGCAACACTCAAAGGTGATGAAAATTATCACACGAAATATAATTACTCCCTCAAAAAATTCCTTAATTTTTTCGTAATTCTCTCTAAATGTTTATCTTAAGATCTAATAAAGAAAAACTCTTATCCCAGCAGACAGCAACGAATGTTTGGAAACCGTTGCTAGTATGTTGAACGGAACGTTCGCCTATCTGTTGGCTCTTCTTCTATCATTTACCAATTTCGATTTATGTCGGCTTGTCGACTGGCCGGTTCATAATTTATTACTTTCAACTGTCATCAATAGTTGTCGCTATCGAGCTGTGTGATGGTGGTGCTGGCTGTATGCCGCTGCACTGTGGCCAACATGGCTGTGTTGGCGTTTGAAACGTTTTCTACGTTTTCGTTTGGGTTGCGGTGAAATTGGTCGACGGTTGGTGTAGTTTATGAGTTTGTTTTTCTGTTGTGTTTTCCGACTTTTTCCGATTTGCCGCAAAAAATAAATATAAAAATTATACAGTTGTTGTTGTTGCTGGTACTGCTGTTGCTGCTGCTGTCGCTGCTTATTGTTGCATTTATGCAGGTGTCACAGTTTACTTAAAGGCATTGGTGGCAGTGGCATAACGTGCTGCATTTTGTGGCATGTTCGCCCAGTGGGAAGTACTGATGTACTCAGTGCACTGTCGCTGTGTTGTTGGTGTTGTTGCTGCTGTTATTGCCATTAGTGTGACTGTTGCGTTTCTTGTTGGTGTCGAGTTCACATTTCAAATTAAACTCCCCTGTTAATGATGCATTTTTATTATAATAAGACGCCGCCGCCGCCTTCGTCGCTTCTTTTTTGTGTGTGTTTGATGTGGTTTCTTTTTGTAATTTCTTGTAGAGGGGCACCTATACCTACCGCCACATACCGGAAATGATTAATAATAGGAAAAATATTTTTATATTATATGCTTCACGACAAGTGATGAATTTTCTTGGGAAAAATATATGTCGGCAACAGTTTTTTTTTTGAGTCGGAGTTGTAGAAATTGTTAAATGTAATTAAAAGGAGGTCTTAAAGTATGCGAATTTAGTTGAAGAGGGTTCGTATAAAAAAAAAACACCTAAACAATATTGAAGCTATAGCATTGGAGATATACAAGGCCTTAAGTCTTGTGTGAACCACTTGTATCAAAAAGTACTGCTTGACAACTCGCCATGGCAAGATTTGCAACGCAGCAACGACCTCAAAGTATTCAACATTTGGTGAAATATGTTTCTATTGCACTAATGGTGTGCATAGTGTACCTTCCGAGACTTTAAGTGTTAACACCATCGTCACCTTCAATATAGATGATATTAAACTTCTTATGGGATCAGATAGAGAGGCAATAAATAATAGAATACAATCAAACGACTACTGTTTCGTTGCAACTCTAGATGTGAAGAACACCTTCAACTCTGCGAACTGGTAGGAAACTATGTAGGCATTGCAGAATCGAAGTATTCCCCAATACCTGGTGTCAATCATACAGGACTACTTCAGAAACCGAGTGGTTCTCTATAATACGGACGATTGTGTCAGGAAATATGTGGTTACCGGAGGCGTTCCACAAGGGTCTGTACTTGGTGTCCTCTTGTGGAATGTTATGTATAATGGAATCCTACAACCTAATTTACCAGTTGGAGTTAAGACTATTGGATTTACAGTCGATATTGCGCTTATAGTTGTAGCTTCATATCTAAATGAAGCCAAAACAGTGACAAATGCCAGTATAAGTGTGGTGAAATCATGACTCGCATCAATGAGCCTTTCACTTGCAGATCACAAGACGCAAGTTGTCGTCATATCCAGCCGAAGAGTTAGAGAATGTATACATATAAAAGTTGGCGAATGAGAAATAATTTCAAACGATTCATTAAAGTATTCGGGCATGATTATAGACAGTAAATTTTGCACCTTTGCACCCCATGAATGAGGTATGGGATAGCTTCTCGCGTTGTTGTGAATTAACACGCTTTCTATTTTTAAATTCACAACTAACGGCACCTACTTGTTTATCGACGAATGCGAACGTCACTGTTTGAGAAGCTCTTACTAGAAACACAGATTGCGAAGTTGCTGTCAACAACATTCGAGGGGAGCCGACAATGAAAGAAACAAATTTTTAAGATGACTGGAGCCAGGTTTGAACCTGCGATCTCCCGCATGGTAGTCGCGTGTTCTAACCACTATGCCATGGCCGGTCCCAGACAGTAAATTATCATTTATCGGCCATATAAATTTCATCGTTACAATGGCCACATCGTCTGCAGGGTCTCTTTGCAGGTTGATGCCGAATACGAGAGGTCCTAAATACCAGAGAAAGAAGATTCTAGTGGAGGTAGTTTATTATATGCCTCGCCTATATGGGCTGACTGTATGAAATTTAAGTGATACTGTGGCAAACTTAACGCAGGATACAGACTGACAGCACTGAGAGTATGCCTATCCGATGAAGCTGCGTTCGTTATGACAGGAATGATACCAGTTGACCTGTTAGCAAAAGAATGCGCGTGCATTCAGAAAATGTCACTACGAAAGCGGAAACCGGAGTGAGAACCATGGATACCTGGCGAAGAAGATGGTCTAGTACGACAAAAGGTAGGTGGACATACACGCTAATACCTGGACTAAATAACTTATTGGATAGGAAACATGGGAATATTGAATATGGAATAGCCCAATTCCAGAGCGGAAATGGTACTTTTAGAAATTACCTTTTTCGTTTCAGAATTTTCGATACACCTTTTTATCCGTGTTGTCAAAATGTGATGTAAGCCCGAGATTCAGCTCCAAGAGGGTTGATGTTGTTGGATTCACCTGCAAGTTGGGGTAATATAGCAAACTACATCCGGCGCCTGCATACAGAACTCAATAGAGCCTAGAGGGTCTTAGCGGAGGTTGGATAACCTATCCATGCCGGTGAAGAAATACTTCACGGTTTACCACCAGGATTGGGACGAAGTTTGAGGTGTTTAAGCGTGTTAAAGTCTCGCACATTGTATTTCGATGATTTCACCACGTAAAAAAAGATCCCTCAAAAAACAGTGCAATTTCTATTTATCCGTATATACAATAAGGTCAAGACTTGAGGCCAACGATACTTGAAGGAGTTTACCTGCATTTCGTGACCGAGGCCAAGTACTTAGGTATTAACCTTTATCACAAGTTAAGTTGGTCTAAAAACATTGAGAAAGAAGTGATGAAGGCCGCCCATATCCTTTTTGCATACCGGAGTATTTTTGGGAAGAGTTAGTGACTCAACCGAAAGGTCACAATGTGTCTGTCCACGGCGATAATCCGATTGATAAGATAATATAAATGTCTAGTATCGTGTGCTGGCCTTCTTAAGGGTAATCTCCTAAAGATACTCAGAAACGCTCTGATCTCGCATCGGAATCATTAGGCTTGGGTCAAGTACTTAGGTATTATGTTCGATCTCAAGCTGATTTGGTCCACACACATAGACGAAGGGATGAAGATTGACGTCAACTCTCTTTATGTATGTCGCCTGATGTCAAGTACTTAAAAATTACCCTTGATCACAAGTTGAGTTGGCCAAAAAACATAGAGAAAGAAGGGCGCCCATATCTTTTATGCGTACAGGAATTTTTTAGGAAGATATAGGGACTCAACGAAAGGTCACAATGTGTCTGTATACGGCGATAATCCGATTGATAATATGAATGGCTAGTATGGTGTGCTGGCCTTTGATAAGGGTAACCCCCAATGATGTTCAGAAAGGTTCTGATCTTGTAACCGAATCATTAGACTGAGGTCAATTAATTATATTATTATATTCGATCTCAAAATTATTTGTTCTCCAAACTTTGACGAAGGGATAAAGAGAAACGTCAACGCCTTTCTGTAGGTAAATGTTAAGCACTGTACACGGCGGTTATCTTACCGATACTATCTTGCGATAATACTAACTTTCGGTACTCTCCTAAGATGCCCTATGACTACACTGGACAGGCTTACGCCCCTGGAAATCTGTTTCTGATGATACCCGGGACAAATACATACTCGTGGGACAGAATCACAGATTTCCTGGCTATATAAGCTGTATACAGCCTGACCATGACTGTCTGCAGAATGCTAACCAACGTACGTATGCGAACAATGTGTACCTTAATAATAAGGTCATACCTGCCCCTAACTTATCCTAAAATGGGAAAAAATAACTAATAGATGAAAATAATAAAAAAATAAGACGTCGAAGCCTTTATTACGTTTGTTCGCTATGTTTTGTTTTTATATATGTTGGTGGCAACCACGTTTATTTATATTTTTATTATAAATAGCGGCAGATAGTGAGCTAACACTGAAGTTAGGGCTGGGCAACCGCCTTCATATCCTATATTGGCTACGAAAACACGAAAAACAAAAAGTAACAAACGGAAACCCCGCAAACGTGTGGTCTTTATCATGATTTAAGGATATGATCCTGGAACGCTCGAACTCTGTATGGAAAAGGAACCAATATCCGATAGGCGGGTGTCCGCAAAAATACAAGGCTGACATCACCGCCATCTAGGAGATTGGATTAACTTAATGTTCTCGACGTAAAAATTTTCGACATCCATTACAGCTACCATGCGGAAAGGCACGAATTTAGACGTGGATTGGTAATTGGCCAGAGACTCAGAAATCTTGTTTCACGGTACAATACTGTTAGTGATCGATTAGCCAAAATCCGCATCAAAGCGAAATATTTCTACATGACGCTGACGGACGATAAAGGCGATGGTTTTAATGATGCATTCCACCACCTCCTAGAAGAAGCATACCACCACTGCTCTGGTCAATATATAAAAATCGTCCTGAGAGATTTTAACGCAAAATTAGGTAAGGTAGATGTTCTTAGTCCATCGATCGCTAAATTCAGCCTACATACCGCTACGTACGACAATCGGTGTAGGTTGATCAGCTTTGCAGCGGCAAGGAACATGGTAGTGAGTGGAACCAGATTTCAGTTTTAAGATATCTTCAAGGCAACTTGGCTATCACCCGATCAAAAAATAAAATTGAAATCAAATTGATGATATGCTAATTAATGAAAGGCATGCATCTATTGTCAAGGATGTGCGCATGATCCTATGTGCCAACATAGGCTAGAATAATAAACTGGTTGCAACTACGGTGCGCGTAAGATTAAGCACAGCGAAAAACTCACGTAACCAATAACAAAGGAAGCTGGTCATCGAGAATCTGCAAACCCAAGAGATAGCCACTGCCTACTCCAACCAGCTCTCCCAAGTACTATGAAAGAAAGCCTCAGTGGCGGCACATAATACATTGCACGGTAACAGCCGCAACAACCAAGCTTGGATATTAACAACGACGCTCAGACGAATCCTGGTACAACGAAAAATGTTGTGTAGCGTTCGTGGAACAGGATGCAGCTTATAGCAACGCTACAGACAATTGTAGCCCGGGCTGTAAGGTATCACAAGGGGTCAGTAAAACAGGTGAAAATCGGATCAATGAACGGGAGAATAGGGATATGAAGAGGTACGGTGATAAAGGTGAAGCCCGAGAATTGTACCCCAAAGTAAGGGATAAAATCTGTAACGATGAAAATTTGATTACAAATACACAAAGTGCTGCAAATATGGAGAGAACACTTTCAGCAATCGCTGGTTTCGGAAGGCAGCACAGCTATCATGTAGGTATCATGCCAATTGTTGACGACGGCTTAGATTGACCACCACCAAGCGAATCCACAGTATGAAGAGCAATATCGCGGCTGTTCTTTCAAGTCCGATAGCCATGAGCTTATAACGACTATACGCACTGTTTGGCTTAACGAGTATATATTCGATGATTGGAGCTTAAGAGTATTATGTCCTGTGCTGAAAAAATGTAATCAAAGTGTGCACTTCAACTACCGCGGGATCAGCTGTTTACCCATGGCATATAGGGTCCTGTCGAATGTGCTATGTGCAAGACTAAAGCCTGTGTTATCCTTACCTGATCTGGCCTTATCAGTGTGGCGTTAGTTCTAATAAATCAACAACTGACCAGATAATCGGACTATGGCAAATCTTGAAAAAATCCGAAGAGAAACAGATTGGCACCTACGATCTTTTCGTCGTGGTATTCCTGCAAAGCTGATAGGCCTTTTCGGAATGTCCCTGACTGTCGTAAAGTCTTCAATGAAGATCGGGAAAAGATCTTTTGGAGCCATTCTATACCAAACGAGGCCTATGACAAAACGACAGCCTATCGTGTTACCTCTTCAACATTGTGATGGATATGATAATGATGAAAGGTGCAGTAAACACAAGCGGCACGATTCTCAATAAAAGCCATATGCTTCTTGCGTACGCTTGTGACGTCGACATCATCGGCCGAAAACTGCTGTATGTGACTGCAGCCTTCTCAGGTAAACAGAAGGAATGAGCGAAAATGGGTCTAATGGTGAACGAGGACAAAACGAAGTTATTAGTTTCAACGAACAAAGAATCTACTCGTTTGGGAAACTGCGTGAACGTTGACAATTATAGTTACGAAGTGGTAAATAATTTTATCAGTTTTGAATACTGAGAGGAATACTGATTGGAAATATATGCTATTACGGACTTAGCAAGCGATCTTATGACAGAGCTTTCTCTCGACCAACGAAAGTCCAACTTTACTAAACACTGGTTCCTGTCTTGATGTATGGTTCTGAAACCTGGGTTATGACACAAACGAATGAATGGGCTCTGGCAGTATTCGAGATGAAAATACATGTGAGCCCATCATGGTTAACAGAGAGTATCGGCGTCGTATGAATCATGATCAGTACGATCCGTCCACAGGCATTGACGTGGTCAGATGCATTAAGGTACGGCGGTTGCGTTGGCTTGGTCATGTTGTACGCATGAAGGATAATGATCCAGTTTGAAAAGGCGTTGAGAGTAAACTCGATGGACGGCTCAGAATAGGTTGAAAAAAACTACGTTGGAAAGACCAGGTTACTGAGAATCTCGCAGAACTTGGTGTGATGAATCACAATGTACGGCTACTAAGAGGTACGAGCGAAGTAAATAAATTTTTAGAAGGGGCACCTTCCAGCATGGGCTAAAAATCTTGGCTTACTTAATGTGGGCAACCTATTTAAATGGTGAAAAAAGAAAGGCAGTAGAAATGTAATTACGAGTTGACATTGAGGTGTACGAATGTAACTCCAAAAAGTTCTTCTATATGAGAAAATTAAACGAGATTTGTCTAACGTAAGTTTTCTATTAAACACAATTTGATAACCAATTATCCGTACAGATTTATTGTTCCATCGTGCAACTACTTATCCTTTTATTATAATTTGCACATGACTTTCTTTCATATTAATTATTACTAATTACATTCCAGGCTATTAAACGCTCGACAGTTGAAAAACACTCAGCTAGTATATGTGCTGTCAATTGCAGATTTCTCCCATATTTAACGGCAACACAAAGCAATTATATCTGTTTCAACAAGAAATTATACAATTTATACCAATCATTAATGGACACCCAAGCAATTTTCTCTTTTCATCGAACAGAAAACAATGTTTCGACGAGTTTCCTCTCTGTTGCCTCTTTTTCAATGTTTACTCATCCAATCGCCGCCTGAAAAGTTTAGCCAACGTTTGTTATTGTTAAATTATATTAAAGTAATTTTATTAAAACGGGGAGAGGAGGAAACAAATCAGCAGGAAAAAAAACTTTTTCTTTCGCCTTCACCAATATACGTTGGTTGGTGTGATAAACTTTGTCCTTAACATGGTTTACTAGTGCTTTAATTCATTTTCTTGGCGGCGAAAGCAGCAAGGACAACAAATAGCAATGTGTGAATTTGAACGTATGAATGAATGTCAGTGTATGCGTACAAGAGTGAGAGTTACACAAACATATTAGCAGCCATCAAATACGAGTATAGCGTACACGAACATACTCACACCAGTGCCGTGCAACGCTACATACGTCATGAACTTTCCTAAACAATTTCCGTATCCGTTTTGCGAAAAAACGGCAGCTAACGCACCAACAACAAGTTGAAAAATTGTTTGTAATACAACAACATTTACGGAAAATTGAGGCAAACACACAAAAAAAAGCTATGCGAAAAGTAAATTAAAAACACATTAAATACAGCCGTGTAAATTAAGTCAAGTCCAAGAGATGGGAGACATGTCTAAGAGGAAGATGATACATGTAGGAGAAAAAATAGACGACGCGGCGGTTGTATAATAACCACTGGCAATTGGTAAGAGATAGCGCTTGTAATAAGAAACATCTGAAAGCTTAAAGAATTGCAAATACTCGTATGTAGCCGATTTTTATAAAAATCACATCATAATTTAGAAAACTCTAACTTATTTTCTCCTTGGATAACAGAGCTTCTTGCATTTAACTAGATTTTGATTTTAAAGGAGACCAAAGCTTTTGATAGAAAAGTAAACTACTCCACTCGTTTCTTTAGCCAGGTTGTGAGGCTATAAAAAAGTAATTATTAAAATCGTTACATTGTTTATTGAGTTCATCCGTGACAAACTTATTCATATAACCAATTTTATAAAAAGTAGTGGTTAATAGATAAGAATTTGCATTCATATACTTTAAATTATGCACGAATACTATCACAACCAACTCCTCGATCATGTCGCAGAAATTCATTTTACAGGACTGTCTATCCTGTTAATTATCAATCCTTTCTCATAAGACCATAGCTTGTGAAATAAAAATAAAGTATCCCACTCATTTTATTGAACAAATTTTGAGATTTAAAAAATAAATTATCGAAATCGGTTCAGTACACATTAAGTTCATCCGTGACAAACTTATTAATGTACTATTTTTACACTCTCACCTACAGCTTATCGACTATGAATCTGAACTACAGCTTTTAAGAAGCATTTACTAGACAACAGTATGTGGAGTTCTTCCATATCTTTAGAGCTACGAATTAATCATATTATCCTCGTAGGTGAAAGTTAAGCAGTAGGTGGATATAAACAACTTCCAGTTGATAATGATTTAGAAGCAGTCAGCACGAGAACTTTGCGCGAATGTTTGGCAAATATAACACCCAGACCCTATGTTGAGGATTTTCTCTCTCTCTCTCTCTCTCTGTCATGCAACTAACTTTTTTTTTTTTATATGTTTTTTTCTTTTTTCTCCAGCAATTTTTCTTCCATTCACCACCTTCTGTATACGCTTGCTTGAAACCAGTCATCATATAACATACAATATATATAGTGTATAAAGAAGCAACTGAAATGGCTGGCAAAACTTTAAGAACAAACTTTCATTGTTTCTTCGTTAAGAATGAATGACTGAAAAAGAAATACAACACAAAAGAATAGATTGTTTGTAACAAAATGTTAAGACTTTAGTATTTATCAAAAAGTTGCTACTGTTTTTGGTTATTTTTCCCTCTTTGGTACGTTAATATGCAACAAAATTCCATAATACAATGTGAGGTAACTAACCTGCTCGTCATGAAGTTAACAAAACATTAATTAATTAATAACAAACAGTCTGGTTCTGCAGGTGCTTTTGCAAAAAATTCTCTGCCATGCAGTGACTAAAAGTTTGGTCTTCTTTTATTCACTTTCATTAGGTGGAGGCTACACATCGATAGCTTGAGGTCCTAAGTTATTATTATTTGTTGAAGCTGGCAGACGGCAAAACAGAAAGTGATCACAAAACCTTTGATTATAACCAAATGTCTACCAAATATTAGAAGAGAATGAAACTTTAAAATCAACTAGCGTTTGGGAAGCCAAGCACTCACATATATTAAAGATTAGTTTTAATTTTCAACTTCTTAAATTTCATTACATATGCCTAAAAATGGGAAAGTGCTGCTTTTCAAAGGCCTAAGGAATGTATGGTAAACATATATTGAAGGATAGGCAGGACCTTATCCCAAAAAAAAACATACGGGTAAACTGGGATGGAATCCATTAACATATATATATTCAAGGATATTGTTGTTTAAATTTTGAATTAGTGTTGATAAGCAGGACCTTATAAGCAAAACACAAACAGAATAGCAGGAACGACCGATGCATTATGCTTAGAGCACTAACATGCGGGTAACATGGAATCGAATCCATTCACAGCCACCTACATCTCTATGGCTGGCCATAGCGTTCGTGTCATTCGATTTTTGTCTGGTGGAAGCTTTTCAAAAATAAAACTGACGGTCAGATCGTCGTTAAATTTTAGGTCCCGCAGACAGACAGACTTTTGTGAAAACACTTAAATGCATTCAACATGTCAAGTTTTTTTTAAAGAAGAAATATGTCTTCTCATGAGCACAGAAGGTATAAGCTTAAGTCATTTAACGGTGAACAAAGATGGGGAATGTGGGATTTCCTAACTTCAATTTATTGATCGTTATATATTCCTGGAAATCACCAGGAACTTTTATTCCACGGAAGGAATAAGCTAAAGTCATTTAACGGTGAACGAAGATGGGGGGATAGTGAGCATAGTGGTTCCAACACGTGGCTACAATACGGGAGATCCGTGGTTCGTTTCCTAAATTTTTCTTTCATTGCCAGCATCCTCGATGTTGTCGACAGCAACAACGCGGTGTAAGTGTCGAGTCAATTGGCGTGTCTAGTAGAAGCTTCTCAAACAGTGACGTTTGCATTAGCCGATAAACAAGTAGGTGCCGTTTGTTGTGAATCTAAAATAGAAAACGTGTCAATGCGAGAAGCAATCCCAAACTTTATTCATGAGGTGTAAAGGGATATAAAGTTTTTTTCTTAAGTGTGTATTTTACATTTAGTATCGCATTGACGGTTTGACTAGATGGTGGGCCCAACCTCACTTGAACACACTACAATGTCGCTGTTTAGGCCCTCATTATTGTCCTCGCTTTGGAATAAATAGAGGTTTATTTAGCCAAGTATATCACCAGCAGAACTATTGTCTTGGCTGCAGATACAAACGGCATCAAAAATTTGTATACCGTCTAGAACAAATGCTCTCGAACCAAATATCAACAAAGTGTTAATTCACAATGTTGTCATCTTCCAGCTAGGGACAAGGTTCCCCATCCGACTTCCTTTATCCATCCGTGTTTTAATCACATTTCGATCAATTAATTACAGCGATGTCATTACTTACATCAACATCATCTGCAGTAAACTACTACCATAAACGTATTTGGACTCAACTCCTGTGAACACTCAGCGAGCTCAATACAGTACCAGGTTAATAGACCTGGCCAGGGCCATACACCATACTCTTCAAGCTGAACTTAAACCTACTCTGTAGAATCGACTACAATGCTCAATTACCAACACCTCTCGGTTCTCTAACAATACCTCATCTTGGCTACGAAATTATAATTACCACCAACAGAAGTTCCCTCGAAGTTCCCCGTCTGGCTGAAAGTATTTATCCCACGACCTCAGTGTGTTAACTTTGCTTTCATCATTCAAAATTAACACTCTCCGTATAGTTCAGCTTATACTAGTCGATTGCCAGCAAACAGTTTAATAAACCTTATAATATTAAAGGTTCGGAGCTATATAATCTCTAATCTGAAGAATGTCGCGTAATGTCTAAGGATACGAATGCTACATACAAGGTAAAAATGCAGGTACACGTGCTGTGACGGAACAATATAACGAGAAGGTGAGGGAAAAGAAATGTCTCTTCAGGTGGACAAGCGTTTATGGATGAAAGAGTGAGTCAGGATATCGAAAGTACAGGGATGGAAGAGAAGCTCAAAAGTTCAACCAAAAGGTAAAAGGCAAAGGTCATGGAACAGTATCCCCCTTCTGTACGGACGGAGATGGAAATATGGCCGAGTGATGCAAATATGAAGGGAAAATTATTGCACATCGCTCGTTTCCGAAAATAGCGTAAGTGACGAACTCACGCCAATCATCGACGACGAACTAAGTCGATGTCGTTATAAAGCTTATGATTCATACATCGACGAAACGCGACATAAATGATAACGGGTCCAAATATTTAGCGAAGTACCTTTCTATTGAAAACTCCCAGCATATATTGATCAATTTGTAACTTTACCCAGGATTTTCAGGCGCAAAAGACCAACACAGGTAGGATCAGTTGGTAGAGTTGGATCTTTGTTCTTCGAGAGAGGGATTTGTTTGTAAGAGAGGGGACTTTGCTTAGCTCATAGTGGCACAGGTTTTCGATCAATACTCGTCTCTTGATTTCCAGGCTGACATTTTGCTCTCTAATTACGGCGGAGCCAATGTCGAAAAATCATTTAGCACTACAAAGTTGGCAACGTTCAAGCAGCTTCCCAAACGAGTTAACTCTTACTTCGTTGAAACAACTAACTTGGTGTAGTATTTACTTATCACCAGACGCACTTCTGCCGACAGACTTTCAAAGCTTGAAAAGGCCGCAGTAACATTTAACAGTCCTCGCAGCAATTGATTTTTATTAAAGAATGTACCAGTCGCTTCTACTGCAGAGTTTCGCATAATCACCTCCATTATGATATTAAAGAGATTGCATATCAGACAGAAAATGGTTCTGTCAGGTGTTTGCTCATATTCACCCAAGACTTCATGTCGGTAATTGCTCATCCCGCTAAGTCGTACCAGATCCGCTGGGATCTGCAATAGGAACCATCGCATCTTATAGTTCCTATTGTATCGGACTGTTAAATACAGATTTGTAAACGATAAACAGATTGTAGGTGTCGACCTGCATTTCTATGTTCATCTCTGGGGTTTGTAGTAGTGTGATTTTCGAATATAAGTCGTGGATTTACCAGTTCTTCCACACTTATAAGGTACCAAACAGTTTATTAATATAGGCTTTAGTCTTTAACTAAACACAGTCGACAAGGTCTTGTATAGAAAACTCATTCCCATTTACACCCCATAAATGGGTTATGGGATTGCGTTATTGTGCCACGATTGGTATTTTTGTATTTACAACAAGCGGCACCTACTTGTTTATAGATGAATGCAAATGGCAGCAATTTGACTACATTGACTCGACACTATGCAGAGAAGTTGCTGTCAACAACACCGTGGGACGGTCGATCTTCAATATGAAGATAACTGCAGACAGGAATCGAAACATGAATCTCCGAGCATTCTAACCATCATGCTACGGCCGGGTCTTGTATGCGGTAAGTAAAAGGATAATTCTGCTATAGTTGGTGGCCATACTTGGATTGCCTTTTCTTAAGCACAACACATAAAATACTCAGATACCTCTCATCGGGCTAGTATTCCTTTAACCAAATCGTATTTATGAGGTGGTGCACACATCTTGCCAGCTATTCACTGCCGGCATTAAGATGCTTTGCTGTCTGTCCCTCGGCACCCGCAGCTTTCTGTTTTTTAGCAGTGCAATTGCCGCGTTGATATCGTTTTGGTGTATAATTTACTCCGTCGTCAATGGTGCGCATGATGTCGTCACTTATACTGCTTTTGGGAACGAGCAGTGTACGAAAATGTGCCCTCAATATTTGCAGCACATTCTGCGTGTCCGTGGCCAGATTTCCATCTCTGTCCTTACGGATGGGGATCCCTGTGCTAAAAACTTTGCTGTTTTACCTTTTACGAACTTTTTGGCTTTGCCTCCATCCCTGCTATTTTCGTAATCCTGGCTTCCTCCCTCCTTCGAAATACGTTTTTTCAGCCTGAAGAGACGTTTCGACTTACTTCTCTTCTCATTATATTGATCCGTACCTTTGGCTGCAATTTTCCTTGTATTCAGTATCCATTTTTCCTTGTATTCAGTATCCATTTTCTTTGAGCATGGGTTTTCGTAGTCTAGTACGGTCATTGCGGCAGTGGTCATAGAATTTGCAGTATGCTGCCACTGGGTGTCGGGAACATCAGAATTAGGTTGGTTGGTTGGATCGAAGTAATTGAGAAAGTTGGTTGAAGTAGGCATTGTCTATCTCGGTGGTATGCAACTTTGCAATGTCTAACTTTCTGTTTGTTTGATTACGAGTATATTTAGTACTACTTAATCGCGAGCATACGTTGCACACTGTGAGATTTAATCAATCTGGCATCTCCAAATTGAAAAAAAAATGTTTTCGTAACTCGCTCATATTTTTTTTACATGAGAAGAGATCCCAATTGTTACGAAAACAAACACAAAAGAGAATAAAAAAATGTTATTGGCGTGATAACAGCTATCAAACACGAGCAATTTCATAGCATGCAACAATTGATTTTCAAGCTTGCATTGATCACAAAAGTTTGAGTGATCAGGTCGAAGTTGTGAGAGTTTTTTTTTGGCCTAAAATATTTTTTGTATTGAAGGTTATTACTTAAACCTAAAATTTTTGTTTTATTCAATATTTATTTTTGCACTCAAGTATTTTGAAAAAATTGTTTTATAACCACCTAAAAGGTAAGACAAATTTTAAAGCTTTCAAATCTTTGATAGACTAGAACTTCCAAGTCCCACGGAGTTCCGTGATGGGAATGCCAGCAGAATCTTTGTTAATGTGCCCAAAACTAATTTAAAAAATAAAATCCTGCCCATTTTTTGCCTTTTTTTGGTATGAGTGAAATATCGCGAGAGGAGCTATTTTGGATTTGGTTGAGCAAGGTGAAAATAGAAAAAACAGAAGCGGTCGAAAAGCACGTTATATCAATTTTTGGACCAGATGTTGACGATACCAAAATTAAAGATCGTATAAAAAAGCTTTGTTTCCAATTTCAATCGCGATGGAGCAAATCTCACCGTGATAAAGCAAGATTTATGCATGACACTGCTATTAGGCTAAGTTCAAAAATGTCTGCTCTTGATCACGCACCATCAACTTCAAAACAAATACCGCTACGCGGAAAGCGAGAAATAGAGTTTGCTGAAAGTGCTTCGAGTACACAAACACGGAAATGCAAAGAGTTAATATCTTCATGCATTCTTCCAATAGGAAACTTTTCTGAAGAAGCGCAAGAAGCACGCAATAAAGAGTCGAGACAGTATCGCGAACTGTTCACAAGAAAAACGTCCCGAGTTGACACCAACGTAGATATATTGCATAGGTTGCTTATCACGTCAGACCCTTTGATTGCAAGTTTACGTTTGCCCCCAAAAACCAAGCGTTCTACTTTACCTTCAGAGGTCATTGCACTTTTGTCTGACACCCAACTAAATGATGAATTTGATGATTTAGCATAAAAAACTTTGCTTGCAGCTCTCTGGAATTTTTATTTTTGTATAAATTTCTTATTTCTTTTATTTCTACTTTTCGCTTTTTACTTTTGTATAATTTATATATAATTTCTTTATTTTGGTTTTTGATTAATATCTTATTTTGAATATTTTCCATTCTTTTAAGAACTTTCGTTGAATTTATTAGTTTTTCCTCTTTATAATGTTTTAGATATCAATAAATTTAACATTGAAACAACATTAAATTTTTATTTTTCTCATTTGCAAAGAATCATCGAAAACTAAAGTTCGAAACTTGAAGCATTTTATAGAAATGGTTGTATGTGGGTACTTATATCAATATATCGACAAGTTTTAGTTAGAAGAGAAAAAAAGAAGATATATTGAATATAAATGTGTAGAAAAAATTGTCCCCAACTAGCGTTTTTGAGGATAGTTCGGAACTAGTCCCCTTTGACACTAGTTGGAACTAGTTATCTTTCACCATATTGAAGCTTATAATCTCCTTAACGATCGTGCCAAATTTCAAGTTAATATCTCTAAAACTTCATATAAAAATAATTTTTGAGATGCTAGATTCACTAAATCTCACACTGTGCGTTGGTTGCAACTAGGTGGAGATCCAAGTCAATATTTGCACAGCGCATCACAAGGAAGTCCATAACGCCTGAGACATGCCTATCATCTATTACAACTTGATCGATTTAGTTTCTAGCCTTTCGTTGCTTTGATATCTTTATGCGGGAGTCTGGTTCCACTCACTACCATGTTTTTACCTTGCCGACGCGTTATTGTATAGATTAAGTTATGCAAATGCTGAACCTTATTTTGGTATTAAAATCGTTCAGAACAATTTTAATGTCATAGTCTGGGCAGGGTCTTATATTTCATCCAAGCGCTTATAGAATCCAAATGTAATGTCCTCGCCTATGCCTTCCGTCGTGGCATGTACTCAAATCGGTGTGATGTAAAAATATTTTGTATTCGGTCACTTAAAGGGTTAATTCGCGAAACGTTTTGACGGATATAGTAAAAGTAGTAAATCTACAGCTAAATTCGTGACCCTCTGCTTGCAACTGTAAAATATGTCACAGTTCTTTCGTATATGACTGCGGTGGACTGGACAGAGATGTAGTCCAGTCCACCGCAGTCATATATTTAACGAGGACATCCTCCAGTTGGATGGAATGTCTGTCCCGAAATGTCTGACCTCTCTACAGTGTTGGTGCCATCTGCATATTTGTCGAGTTCAGACATTCTGGGTGCATATTCTTAAATCATAATCCTTACTACTTGTACGGGGCCTTCAGCCTTTTGGGGGAGGGGTTTCTTGTCTTGACTTTTCTTTGTGTTGCCATAATATTTTCTTTATTTAAGCAGAGTGACTATGAGGACACCGTGCCCAATCCTAGTGCCAAAGCCACTACGAGAGCCGTTGAACATCATTAACTTATGTTACCTACTGCCTAAGGCGCATCGGAATCTAGATCTATATTACGTTTATTTTGTGGAATCTAAATCAATTCTTTATGTTTCAAAAATTTTAATGATTTCACGAAACAAATGAAAATGTTAAATCAATTACTAATCAAGCATCTACACTGTATAACAGGAGTTCGTATGGTTTTTGTTATCCTTATACCCACACCCGTAGAGTTGATATCGTGCGAATGATAGTCACTCCAATTCCAGTGCAAAAGTCCACAGATCCCATCTAGTAATTGTGTTATAAACCTTAGAAATCTTTGCTACTCCATGGTTTTCATTATGATCCTTTTTAAATTGATTGTTGTTTTTTTTTCTCTTCACACACACACCGACAGACTCGTTACCCTGACCCAGTATGAGAATTTTTATTTAACGTTTAGATAAAAAGAAAAAAAACAACCTTCACTATATGGTCTAGCTCAACGCTGGCTTTAATCTTTAGCGTTCTGCGTGTTTTATTTTCAACTACGCTTGGTTTGTTGCTTTCCCAGCCATATGTAGAGTATAATGTTTTTCCCAGTGTCGGTATATATAGGTGTGAATGTATACCTACTACCTACATACATGTGTGTTGATATGTTTCTAGGTATTTAGTTGGGATGTTGTAGCTGCGTTGTGTCTGATTTCTTCTCATATGTGGGTCATTAGCGTGTTCATCACACATGCATGCACACACAAATTGTAAATTCTCTAGTTTAGTTTTATCTAAATAATTTAAGGATTGTTCTTGTTATCTTATGCTGCGACTGTTGTTTTTGTTATAGTTTAAATTAAATTTAAAATTGTGTTTCACTGGAGTTGCGGGGTACTTGCGCGCGCACACACACACAAATGACAATGGTGATCATATCACTCGCTGAAACTCACACGGGTGCTGCACATATCAGTTTCCTATCTGTTTGACGTATGTGAAAATTCTACGGGTTGCTGCATTTAACATATGAAATGGGGGGACCCTAGCGCCGATGCCATAAGAAGGGTTGAGCGACGTTCAGTTACCCACCCATGGAAATGTGTGTTGCATTCAGACATTCACCAATACATAGTTGTTGGTATGCTTACTACACTGCATAACCGCCAAACATTGTCGCCTCCGTTCTCCCGTCTCATTGTTATTACCATTCAATGTTATCATCGATTTTATTACCATTTAATTGAATTTAAAAACAGTTTTAAATTAAAACTCTTCTCAATATGAAGTTTAAAATCATAGGCCGCCCTAGGTTTAATTCACTTTCCCAAATAGACAATATAGAAAACAGCCACACATTGATCGATAACCAATTAAAGAGTTATAAACTGAGACTATGTACTACTGCTGGTCAGTAGAAATTGACTCAACCTCTGTTTGCTGCATTGCTATGGCTGCGGTATTTGACGCAGTATTAGTTCCCTGAACAGACCCTATTATCTGCTGGGAATTTCCCAACGACTTATTGAAATTTATTTCAAATTCTTTAAATTTATGGCCTCGCTGCCTTTGTTGTCATCATTTTTTCCGTAATAGTTAAAGTTTTTTCTTTATCCGTTGTTATGAAATCATGATACAATTACGCAAAGTATTTTACCCATAAATCTTTAGCATGAACACTGTGAGAAGTTTCGTGCTCCGTCTACGTCTATGGCACTAGGTAGCTTAAGAGAAAAAAATTGAGGTGGTAGCTGTATTATAAGAGATGAGTAAAGTTTGTTATTTTATGTTGTACAAGAAAACTTAAAAGGAGAACTATAAAATGTGCAACGACGGAAAACTAATTAGACGAAACGTGTGAAACAGAAAGTGTACACGAAAAATTTTCTACTTGGAAATTATGTCTTAATGACTACCCAAATGGTCGCAGCTATGGAATAAGACGGAAGGTGACAAAAATATTCAAAAGTTATCTTTGGCATATTTGTCTACTACGTTTAGAGTGGCGATATGACGTGGATGCCACATGTATTTAGGGGTCTTCGAAAGTAAGAAATGACTCCTTAATTCTAGTTCTATTGCCTATATTTACAAAATATTTTGCATAAATCACAAAGATTTGTAAGTTTGTCTCATAGTGTGTGAATCATCGTGGGACCTGCTTTTTACCCAGCGCATGCAAGGTCATGGCTAGTGTGTTATGTGGAAGACCACAGCCTATCCTAGCGAATCTGATTGGACCTTATCAGTGTGACTTTAGAACTGGTAAATCCACGGCCGACCAGATATTCACAGTGCAGTGCACAGTGCAAATCGACAACTACCATCTGCTTATAAAGGGTGTCACAACAAGAGCGCAATTTTAAATAAAACACAGTTATTTTAAAAATAATCGTGAAACTTTATTGTATCGTAAAGCAGACAGAATGAGGTTATGTATGGAACAATATAGCGTGCAGATGGCCGCCGCGGCTTTACTGACATGCACGCGATCTTTTAATGAAATTTTCAATGACCGTTTCGCATAAATGCTGCGGTATTTCATTAATGCAGCGTCCAATTTCCTCTTTTAAGGCCTGAGTCGTCGTCGGCTTATTCGCGTAAACCATCGACTTCAAAAAACCCCAAAGAAAAAAATCTAATGGTGTTAAATCGCACGATCTAGGCGGCCAATTCTGATCTCCAAAACGCGAAATAACACGACCGGGAAATGACTGATGCAGCAATTGAATTATTTCTCTGGCTGTATGAACAGTGGCACCGTCTTGTTGGAACCACATGCCTTCCACATTCATTTCTTCAATTCGAGGCAAGAAAAAACTGGTTATCATTTCACGATACCGAACACCGTTGATTGTTTGCGCCTCCAGCCCAAAAACCACACCACACAGTGACACGTTGAGGATGCATTTGCTTCTCGTGAATCACTCGAGGATTTTCCTCACCCCAAATGAGACAATTCTGCCTATTGACGAAGCCATCAAGATGGAAATGGGTCTCGTCACTGAAGATGATTTTAGCGGCAAAATCAGCATTTTCATGTTGTCTCTCCAATACCCAATTAACGAACTCCCTTCGCTGTCCATGGTCAGCTGGCTTCAGTTCCTGAGTCAAATGAACTTTGTATGCATGAAGATGCAAATCCTTCCTCAAAATTCTCTGCATAGTGGATTTGGAGACACCAATTTGCTGAGCTCGGTGTCGAATTGAGGTGGATGGAGTTTGAGCGACATCATCACGTACAGCTGCGACATTTTCGGTCGATCGACCTGGTCGATGGCGCGTTGTTGTCTTTACATCACTTACAGACCCAGTTTCGACAAATTTATCCATTAATCTCTTTACAGTTGACTCTTTTGGAGCATTATTGTGACCCCAAATTGATCGCAATTTGCGAACTGTAGCCGCAAAACTTTTACCATTTTGGTAAAACAATTTACAATGAGAATGCGTAGTTCATTCGCGTAGCGCTCCATTTTTACTAACCTCGTACCTTCTACTAGCAAACAATAACAATTGTTCAAATGTCAAACAATGACACTTCGAATGTTGCCAGATTTAAAAATTGCGTTCTTTTTGGGACACCCTTTAGATTACAATGCTGCATTCGACAGTACGATACAAAAGAAACTATTACATAACATATATTATATGCTATATGCTTTGATTGACACGAAGTCTTTACTAAAATTTGACAGAGCCAATTTCTACCAATCGAGGCTTTAGACAAGCCGATAGTCTGTCATGCGATATGTAGATGATCATGCGGAAAGCTGCAACTATCTATCTTTAATAAAAGTCACATGCTTCTCACGTATGCCGAGATATACCTTTAGATCATTGGCAGAGAACTGCGGGATGTTACTACGGCATTTCCAAACAGTGAGAAGCAGTCGGCGGAAGTGGGTCTGGTGATAAATGAGTAAAAAACTATGTTGGCTGTTTCAACAAACAAAGAGAAGGTGAACGTTGACACCTATAACTGTGATAGATGATTTTGCCTACCTTGGCGGTGTCGGAAACAAAAATAACAATGTCATCTTGGAAATAAGGAGACGAGTACTGATCACAAACCTTAAAACCCAGGAACGTCGGCTCAGAGTGAGTGGTACCCTGGTCAGCGTCTGACACAGAATGGGCGGCTGTAATAATATCCTGGCAGGAGGAGAAAACTGTGACGTGGTGCGCTGGGCTTGCAACCCGCCACTGACGTTTCAACTAAAGCAATGATAAGGAGTAAGATAAGAATAAAACGGACCCCCCAAATGTTGTCGACAACCGCAAACATATTAAGAACCATGATTAGGGGATATGTACCTGGAATGTTAGAACACTGTATAGACTAGGTGCCTGGCAGAAGTTCTCGAAGAATACAAGTCTGACATAACCGCTTTACAGGAAATCCGGTAAACGGGACACTGGTGCTCACGCATGATGACGAGCGATATCTACCATACTGGCCATTCGGGCAAGCACGAGTTTGGATGTGGATTTGGTTGACAAGAGACTGCGACACCCAGTCTCAAGGTTCAACCCGGTATGTGAACGTATAGCCAACATAAGAGTCAAAATAAAGTTTTTCCACATAACATTTATATGTGCCCATGCTCCGACAGAAGAGAAAAGCGATGAGGACAAAGACGAGTTCTACGAGATCCTAGAAAATGTATATGACCGTAGCCCGAGCCATGACATTAAAATTGTACTAGGCGATTTTAATGCTAAAATAGGCAGGGAAACCGCATTTGAGCCTACCATCGGAAAATTCAGTCTGCACACCGAAACGTCTAACAATGGCAACAGACTGATTGATTTCTCTGCGGCAAGAAATATGGTAGTTAGCAGCACTAGATTTGACCATAAAATACTCATAAGGCAACATGGTTATCTCCAGATCAATTGACGAGGAATCAGATTGACGTTGAAGTGATCAGTGGTGCGAATATTGACTCCGATAACTACTTTACCGCAGTTAAGGTACGCACAAGGCTAAGCATGGCGAAAAACGTACGTAACCAGGCACAACGAAAGCTGGACATCGGTAAACTGAGGACCACAGAGGTAGCAAACGCCTATTCCAACCACCTAACTCAACTGCTATGGAATGCTCCAACCCCTGATAATATTACCTCGCAGTGGCAATGTATAGCCGACTGCATAGAACGGACTGCGAGGAGCGTACTTGGGTACTTAAAGCCGCCTCAAGAAGATGCCTGGTACGATGATGAATGTTGCAATGCCACGAGAGAGGGGGATGCTGCATACAGGGCGAAACTGCAGCTAATGCCAACGCGAGCCGTTCGTGAACGGCAAAGGAAGAAGAAACGAAAGGCAACTCGTCTTTTTAAACTGAAAAAGAAGGAGCTGAAGTAGAGATAGGTAGAGTGCACATAGTTGGTCCGCAGTAGAGAGAAAGCCCGAAAATTCTACCAGAGAGTTAAGGCGAGCATGCGTGGAGCAGGGTTGACCTCCTGCAAGGACAGCCAGCTAGTGACGGACCCGAATGGGCACTGGATACGGGCACCACTCCAAAAGTCCCGGCTAAAATCCACGACGCAATATCCCGCCTTAAAAACAACAAAGAGGATGGAGCCGATGGTCTCCCTGCTGAATTGTTTAAGGCAAGCAGGGAGGATCTGATTAGGAGCTTGCATCAGCTTATGGAGAACATATAGCTAGAGGAGAGCATACCCGGGGATTGAAGTCTCAAAATGTTATGTCTCATATACAAGAAAGGAGCTGCCTGAGTCAGAGTTTGGTATTCTTGCAAAGCTAATTCGACTTTGCAGATTTATCTTGGAAAACACCAAATCCTCGATTAAGATTGGTAAGGATCAGTCTGAACTATTCAACATGAAAAGAGGACTCAGGCAGGGTGATACCTTATCATGTGCACTATTTAATATAGATATGGATAAGGTGATGAGAAAGGCTAGTGTCAACATGTCTGGCACCATATTCCACAAAAGCCACATGCCACTGGACTATGCAAATGATATAGACATCATTGGCCGAAATCTGCGGGATGTTACTGCAGTTTTCTCATCGGTCGACGAGGACAAAAACAAAAATAATGATTTCGACGCACAAAGAGTCCTCTCGATGGGGACGCACCGTGAACGTTGACAATTATTGTTTTGAGGTAGTCGACGAATTTACCTACCTCGGATCTACCGTCAACAAGAAAAATAATGTCAGCCAAGAAAATAAGCAAAGAAAAGTGCTAGCCTAAGATTTTTTTGCGGACTTTGTCAGCACTTTAGTAACACCACCTTCTCTCGGAATACTAAGAAACAGCTGTACAAGGTGTTAATTTTACCCGTTCTGTGGTATGCTGCCGAATTGTGGGTGCTTACGACAACGGATATACAGAAGCTGGCAGTATTCGAGAGAAAAGTACTTCGAAAAATATATGGACCTATCTGTGTCGACGGCGAGTTTCGCTATCGGATAACCCATGAGCTGTATGAACTTTACCACGGCATCGACGTAGCTTAAAGAGTCAGAATCCAACGATTACTATGGCTGGGACAGCTATCCAGGATGGATGTAAATGCTCCAGCGATAAAGGTGTTTGAAAGCGAACCTGAAGAACGGCGCAGAGCAAGGTGACCCAAACTTTGTAGGTAAGACCAAGGGGTTGGCGACGTGCCACTATCTTGCACGACTAACTGGAGAACGTACGCAGAAGACCGAAGCGTGTGAAATTCTTAAATACTTCAGGCCTCAAATTTATGAGCCACGTTCGAAAGTTGTAATGAGCCACTTTTGTAAGTAAGTACTGATCACAAACCGCTGCTACTCTGCGCAAAGCAAGCGATTTAATGACAAAGCCCTCTCCTGATGAGCAAAGATCCAATTCTACCAGCCACTGATCCTACCTGTCTAGCTCAACAGCTTAGAATCCTGACTAATGACACAAGTGGATTTGTCTTTTCTAGGAGTCTTCGATAGAAAAATACTTCGCAAAATATTTGGAACCATCATCGTCAATGGCGAGTTCCGTCGTCGAATAAAGCTTGAGTTGTATGAGCTGTATAACAACATCGACTTAGTCAAGTGTGTTCAATTAGACGGATTGCGCTGGGTTGGAAACGTTGTATGAACAAACCATTTCTCCGAAAACTGCATAATTTTTTTCAACAGCCTGAGGTGTTCCGAATTATCACACATTTTTAAATGTAGATAACTTTACACCGAATAATGTGATTTTAATAATTTCCTCTAACGGCGTGAAGCTGTCACCTTTCAAACAAGCTGCAGTGTTGTCAGATGCGAATTATATTACCAGGGATATTACATCTTCGAGTCATCTACCGACAATTTGTAACCGAACACCCAACTATTACATACATAACCTTTCTCTAAGTTCACCGCAATCAATTGATTTTTGTACTATCTAATCGTTTTATGGAAATTTCAAATAAAAAGGTATCTCACCTAGAATGAAGATTTTCGTATAATGGCAAATAACAAAAAAATTTTCAAGTTCTAAAGGGAATTCAAAAATCGTTACATGAAAAACACCAAAATTCAATAAACGAAATATCAAAGAGGGTAAATGAGAAGCTAAGCAACATTACACAGAGAGAGAAAGAGAGTGGGAGGTTACATCTCAAACAAATTAGCATTTTTCAAGAAAATGTATAAATTTTCAAAAAAAAAATACAAAAAGGAACGTCTACAGTTTTAATACATGTCTTTGATACATGTCGTTACAAATAACACCCTATCTCCAACCGTCCAAGCAGGAAAATAAATTACACACAAGTGATTTTACTTAGATATCTGTTAACTTCTTTAACACGGCGATAAACAATATTCAAAATATTTCGAAGGAAGAACATAGGTTGTGGGTATAAATCAGTCAGCTCACCTGACTGCAATACTGGTTTCTTCCTCCTCGTATGAAAGTAAAAAAGACTTTTGGTCCACCTTCTTTAAGCACATTTGTTAACATCATTAAATATTTTAGATTAACAACCTAATTATAAATTCCTGCATAGTATTCGAAACATGGAACATAGAATACAACATCAGTATTCAGCTCATATTAGCATATAATACCAACGACCTTTGACCTTAACTTACACGACATACAAATGCCTTTAATTCAAGACCAGACGCCATTGACTACAATATCAAGTGAATTCGATTGTGTTATTATTTTGTGTTTTTTTTTACTGTTGTTGCCTGCCACATGACACATTAAAATAATACCGGAAATACAAATACAACAATGACAGTTTTGCGAAAAACCCTTATGCTGCAAAAGTCAGCAGGCAAGCAACATGACTGGAAATGTGTTTTGCAACATCAACATTTTCCAACATTTGCAATCGAAGCAGAGGCGGCAGTGTCTGCCGAGGGGGACTACACATCAGTAGTGTTGCCATTAACAAGTGACACAAGACTTGTGCAGTCTTTTGACAACCTCCCCTAAAGAAAGCTTAACACGACTCTGGCCGCAAAGTCAGAACTAAAACGCCACAATGACGAAGGCAACAACAGCAACAACTGTAATGGAATGCGTTAAATGTCAAAATATAATGACAACCAAAACAGACAACAAATTCACAACACACAAGAAGAGGAGCAGCCACAAAAAGGGACGAAAAATCCGGACACAAGTTACAAAAACCTAAAAGAGGATAGCGAGCGGAGCAAAAAAAACACGCACACATTGTTTGAGGGGGACTAAAGAGCAGTTGTTATAGTAGGGGACGGGTAGGTAAAAGTCCACCTAGAAGGGAGATTTTCGTATAATGGCAAATGACAAACAATTTTCAAGTTCTACAGGGAATTCAAAAATCGTTACATGAAAAACACCAAAATTCAATAAACGAAAAATCAAAGGGGGTAAATGAGAAGCTAAGCAACATTACACAGAGAGAGAGAGAGAGAGAGTGGGAGGTTAAAGCGCAAGGGCCTGAAGAGGGGCAGGCACGGCAGCAGACGTAAGTCCAAGCGAGAGAGTGTGAGAGAGAGAGCTTAACTGTGGGGGCATCATGCAGTGTATAGTGCGTAAGGTTGCGTCTTAAACGAAAAGCAACAGGGGTTACACGAGCCACAGGCAAAGTGGAGGACGTCGGCGGAATTGCAACAAGCTATGGCTGTTTTTGGGTGTAAATGAACTACAGAAGCTGAAAGCGCACAGGAAGTATATAACAAATTTTACAAAGCCAGACACAAACGGAAGTAATATGGCGGCAGCAATGAGTTACATTTACACGGAGAAATAATCAATAAACATAATATCCAAACTTACCTTGTTACAAACTTTAGTCGGCTTATGCAAGTTGTTTAAATATTTGCTAACATTTTTATGGATATGTTACTATTTTATTGAAAACAATTTTTGTTTGTTTTTTTTTTTCACTATTCTCACTTAACCGGCTTTTTTCGTTACATTTCGTAGATTTTTTTTTTGCTTACGTTCAACCGAAAAATATCCTCACGCACTTTTTTGGTTGGCGAACAATTTCGCTACAATTTTCGTTCGTTTCGATTTTAGCTACAACGCGACACGTTTCTACATCAAGAGTTTTATAACGACTGGTGTTTTTTGCAATTTCCGTTTCCTTGGAGTACAACGAGCAAAGAAGAGACGGATCCAGCACCAGCACAACAACAAAGAAAGCAAAACAAGCAAAAATTTATGATGAGTTTTAACTCTACAGCCAGTCAGCCAGCCAGCCAACAATATACACAACAGCCACGACAAGTAAAGAGCAACATCCAGCAACAGCACTGAGTCCAGCATATGGAACTCCCCTATAAGGGAATGTACATGTACATGAACACGCATTAGGGATACCTCTTAAGGAACATTTTAGGCGGCATTTACATGTTTGGCTGCTAGCAGCTACATTGAATACAAATTGGAGGAGTTCAAACGTTCAAACACCTTTTCGAAAGTGTGCTCCCCACCAATAGAGAGAGAGAGAGAGCAATTTGCAAATTATGCTCCCACAAATACTATAAAAGGACATCGGAAATGAACGATGGAGAATAGAGAGAAAGAGGCGAAAAGAAATCGTGAAATACTGAAATGCAACAGTAAATGCAAATTTGTTGACGAAATCACAAAAAAGAAATAACGTGTTGGGAGAGAGCATGGGAGAGAAAGAGCAAAAGAGATTTGGTTGTATAACGAACAACTACCAACCTCTCTGTTTACGTTTGGCGAATGCTTTACTCTTTTACATAAAGTTTATACGATAAAGAATTAAGAGTAAATAACGGTAATATCGCCACTCTCTGTTTATGTTATATTTAGCGGTAAAGTACTTTAGTTTTTTATTTCATATAAACACCATAACAGTACTTAGTAGCATTTGTCTTAGCCGCTGCTCTTTTCGTTCACATAGTTGTACAGAGAACAGGGTCTATATGACACAGTAATATCTCTCTCTCGCTCTTTCTCTCTCTGTGTTTACTTTACATTAAGCGCAAGCTGTCATAAAATCTTTTTACATTACAACAGTAAACTAATAAAGGCTTTAAGCCAGGTTTTTCTTAGACAGAGAGTTAATTCAATAGGTTAACGTAATAACTCTCTGTTTGCATTTTCAAAGAGTGTTCTTTATTCAACAGTATTCAAGCTTTTCTAGTTGACTTTATAATTTACAAAAAACAATTCCTTTGCATGCTACTTGGTTGTATGGATTACAGGGTCAATACAGCTGATTACTAACACCTTGATTGCACTACCATTGGCGGCCAATTCTAAAGCGTTTTTTAAATAACGACAATGTAACCATAACTCTCAATGTCATGATATTGCACAAAGCACATGAGCAATTACGTAATGAAAACACTTTCAGTTTACATTAAACTTAGCAAGAGAATATCCATACACCTTCCATACATATAACGGCTAGCCTTCATGGTAACATGTCCAAATCTCTGGCACTTTAGAAGTCAAATAACGTTGTGTAAACACTCTTTGTTACATTACATTCGTTATGTTACATTTAGCAGCAGCTTATTATGAGCTCTTCATCTTGTTGAGCATCGGGTTCTTGTAAAGAGACTAGGTCTAATAACGTTGGACAAACACTCTCGATATAGGCTTCATTCAGCTGCATTTAACATTATATGTTACACTATGCACATAATATAACGGCCACCATACAAAGTTGCATATTACTAAATCTTTACTCTCTTTCAAAAGACATAGATAACTTTAACATTAACACTAGGTAAACTTCGTTAGTTTACATTGAATTTTCCATATGCACCTAACACAACGAGAACCTTTACTCTTAGCTTACATGTAATAAAATCGATTCTCTTTCAGGTTATACACTTGAACTGAGTATATTATCAGTGAGGCTAGGTAAACAGTCAGTGTTTTTATTACATTCTTGGACAGAGTAATGTTAACCCTTTTAGTTTTGCATATTACAGAAAAAGGGAAAGCGAATAAGGAACTATTACATCCAAGGGACTTAACATAGAAAATAAATTTGTACTGTTGATTTACCTAGGTTTACCTGCCGATAGTCAACGTAAAGCGCCATTAAATGTTCTTTCGAAATTCGTTTGAAATGCTAAAGATAGATTTTCAGCAAAATTAGTACCTGTACTAATATAGGGTATTCCAATGAGAGATGTTATTGTGAATGGCCCGCTATGGTGGCTGTCACTTTTAAAGCTTTTATTCTTTGATATTTGACAAGTAGAATCTACGCCATTACTAAAAATGGAACGATACACGCTTCAACACCGCGTTGAAATTATTTTGAAATTCACTACAAAAATTGTAAAAATCTTGCAGTCACAGTTTGCAAAACTAAAGAATTTTTTGGTCGTCGTGAACAACCTTGTCTGACTGCAATACAGAAATTGGTGGAAAAATTCGAGCTGTTGGTACAAGTTATTGATGCGAAGAATAAAACAAGTGCACGTCGCTCAAGAACAACTGAGAATATTGCTGCTGTAGTCTTAAGTGTTGAAGAAAACCCAGGTTTTTCCATTCCTCGTCGTTCTTTGGAATTGAGCATTTCACAAACGTCATTACACCATAATTTGCATAAAGACTTGCTTCTTAAGGCTTACAAAGTTCAGTTTACACAAGAACTCAAGTCGGCCGATCAGCCGGCATGAAAATGATCGGGAATTCCATCGAAAAATCATCTTGACTGATGAGGCCCATTTTCACCTCGGTGGATACGTCAACAAACAAAATTGTCGCATCTGGGGCTCGGAAAACCCAAGAGTTATTGTTGAGAAGTCTCTCCAACCTCAACGTGTGACTGTTTGGTGCGGTTTATGGTCCGGAGGGGTCATTGGACCTTACTTTTTCGAAAATGATGTTGGATCAACAGTTACGGTGAATGGATTGCGCTATAGAGAGATAATTAATGATTTTTAATGGTCGGAGTTGGATGGTATTGATCTGGACAACGTTTACTTTCAACAAGACGACGCTACGTGCCACACAAGCAAAGAAACCATTGATCTTTAACGGGAAAAGTTTCCGGACCGTGTTATCTCTCGAAGAGGTGATCCCAATTGGCCACCGAGATCTTGTGATGTAAAACCTTGCGACTTCTTCCTTTGGGGCGACGTGAATGATGAGATGAGCCCAGCGTCGATTCAAGAACTTAAAGATGAAATTATTCTACATAACGTTGATTTGTGGTCATGCCCCGACGGAAGATAAAGACGATGAGATTAAGAATGCATTTAAGGAGCGCCTAGAGGAAACATACGACCGCTGCCCTGGCCACGACATTAAAATTGTTCTGGGAGACTTTAATGCAAAGATAGGAAGGGAAGATGTTCTTGGTCCATCGATCGGTAAATTCAGCCTGCATACCGACACGTCAGACAACGGGTTTAGGCTGGTTAGCTTCACAGTCGGAAGGAACATGGTAGTGAGTGGAACCAGATGCCAGCACAAAGATATCCACAAGGCAACTTGGCTATCCTAAGATCAAAACACCAAAAATCAAATTTAGCATGTGGTAATTGATGGCAGGCATGCATCTAGTGTCATGGGCGTGTGTGTGATCCGTGGTGCTAATATTGGCTCGAATCATTACATGGTTGCAGCCAAGGTGGGCACAAGATTAAGCAGATCGAAAAACGCACGTCACCAAACGCAAAGAAAGCTGGACATCTCGAAGCTGCGAACCCCAGAGATAGCCACTGCCTACTCCAACCAGCTCTCTCAACTTCTACGACACAACGCGTCTAATTCTGAGGTTCCCGCTACACAGTGGCAGCATATTGCGCATTCCATGGCAACCGCCGCAACAACCGTGCTAGGATATGAAAAACGGCTCTTAGACGAATACTGGTACGATGAAGAGCAACGCTAAATTGTAACCCATGCTGTTAGGGAATGGCACAAGGAGCCAGTAAAACAGGCGAGACAGCCATTTAAGCGAAAAAAAACGTTATATAAAGGAACGGATTAACAAGAATATAGAGCGGTACAGGGATAGATGTGAGGCACGGAAATTTTACCAGAAAGTAAAAGCAACGGTAATGGGCTCTCCTCCTTTAAGGACAAGGATGGAATTTTGGTCACAGATACGCAGAGTGTGCTTCATATATAGAGAGAACATTTCCAGCAACTGCTGGTTCCCGAAGGCAGGTGACGTGAAGGTATCACGAAAATTGTCGACGACGGCTTAGATTGCCCACCACAAGTCAAGCCGAGGTTAAAGGAGTAATATCGCGGCTGAGAAACAATAAAGCAGCCAGTGCCGACGGACTTCCGGCAGAGCTCAAGTCCGGTGGCGAGCAGCTGATAACGAGCATGCACCAGCTCCTGCGCACGGTTTGGCTTAAAGAGTGCATGCCGACGATTGGAATTTAGGCGTTTTATGCCCTGTGCTGATAAAAGGTGATACTAGTGTTTGCTCCAACTACCGCGGAATCAGTTTTTTCCCATCGCATATAAGGTCCTGTCGAATGTGCTATGTGAAAAACTAAAGCTGGTGTTATACAACCTTATCGGGCCTTATCAGTGTGGCTTTAGACCTGGTAAATCAACAAATCACCAAATATTCACACTTCGGCAAATCCTGGAAAAGACCCAACAGGAACAGATCGACAAGTACCAGCTTTTCGTCGTCTTTAAAGCTGGCTTCGACAGCCCGTTACAGCAGAAATTACTCGAAGCCATGGCTGAGTTTAGTATTCCAGCGAAGCTGATACGCCTTTGCGGAATGACGCTGACTGACACGAAGTCTTCAGTGAAGATTGGCAAGAACCTTACGGAGGCATTCTATACCAGACGAGTCCCAAAATAAGGCGACAGTCTTGTATTTATGGAGGACATCTACCAATTGGATAGAGGTGTCATCTCTGTAGAAAGTTTAGACATTCTAGGCGCATATTCTTAAAACATGGTCCTTGTAATGTTCGCGAAGGTCGTCGCCATTTGGGTAGTTCTTCATTTTTCCTTCCACCATGTTTGTATTATTTTATTTAATGAGAGTTACTTATTAGTCCATTACGTTCGATCCTAGTTGCTTAGGGCAGTCAATCAGAAGAGTCTGTGTTTTGAGCTTTTGTAACTTCAATAACTTCCGATTTTAATGACCAAGGGCAATTATTCTATTATTCTATTGCCTGAAACCGGAGTAATTTTTACCGAAACACGGAAAAAAACTTAATGAAAGGCAGCAAAAACTTCGAAAATCGTCTAAATATTTACAAAAATCTAACTTTGAAGTGCAATAACTTTGTCAGTTATGATTGGATTTTAGACAGCTATTGTTCTTTTAAGAAATAATTGTTATTATTTTTTATTTTCATCACAGTTTGCAAAATCCGAGATTATGGCATTTTAGTAGACCTACCAATTTTCAAAACACTAGAAATTAAAATTTGATGAAATCTCAAAAACCATTCTACTTTTCACATATCTGAGAGCAGATTTGAATTCAGCATGAAATTTTACATAAGGATCAATTATTTAAAAGCCGGGATCAAAAATTTGTTGCATTGTGTAATAGTTTCAGTTAGTTTCATGATAGTGTCTCCTCAACTTCTTGAGTAAAAAATAAAATTCAAAATTGGAAATGTTTTTTATTTTACCCAATCCAAGTTGTCTGCTGTGTTAATTGGTATTGGAACTCCAAATGTTATCGAGAATCCAGAACTTCGTCTATATCTATACCATTATTAGCGGACCCGGCGAACTTCGTCTCGCCCCAATTTTATGCCTTCAGATAAACTCAGTAGAGAATGTTTGATAAACAAAGTTTGATAAACAAACAACGAAGGCGGTTCTCCAAAACTCGAAAAGGCAACGTTCAGCTGACCGCACGTAAAACAGGGAAATTCGAGATTAATCTCACATACTTCCAACGATTGGACTTAGAATTTATTGATTGTCGTCAGGGAATTGGAATGGATTATCAGTTGGAATTATCTGATTCGTAAGATAAAGACTTCCTCTTCTTTGAGTTTGTTCTTGATGATCGTCTGAAATCAAATTTTTTTATCAGATTCTTGACGGACAACCGCGTACTGATTCAGATTCCACAATATGATTATGATCGATACCACCTTTATCTGTAAATTATGCGGCACATTAAGCGAGTGGAAAATTTGGTCGGATTGTTGGTCGCTTCATCCTCTACGGTCACGCTGTAAACAGATTTGTACGAATGCAGTTCTCAAGCGATTTAACTTTGTAATTTGAAATTCTAGCTATTGATGTCTTTATTCTTCGCTAATAGTAACACACAGCCCTTAAATTAATCCAATCGAGATTTTTATAATTTTGTGCAATGTCATGAGTTACTTTTTCAACGAAGTAAACTGGCAAAAATTTACAGGGAACGATATCAATTCAGTCTAAACATCAACCCGAATTGGGCCATTGCCGGGCGCCAGCAGTTGTTTCGTGAATTCACCAGAAGATATAAGGCTCTAGAATGAGCCCTAATTTTTTGGCATGACATTGACGAACTTTTCAAGCATGGTTTTAGTAACTCAGCAGCATTAGACATTTTGAGCAAAATCATAGCCCCACCGAATCGTTTTAAATCCCCTCGTAAATCCTTTATCGTTCGTTTAGTTGTTAATGGGCATTCATCCGAAATGTTGATTTGTCATTCCCGCATCTACTTCGCCGTTGCGAAATTCTTGGTCATTGTGTACTTTGGCTTTTCAACCGTGAGAAGATTCATCGACATTCATCAAATGCCTTTCAACAATGTGGCAGGTATGCCAGAGGATGCAGCGGCTAACGTTATTTGAGATCTTGACCAAATTGTTGCCGGAATCAACAAAAAAATGTTTTGGCTGTCCCACTCGTGAATCGTACACGTTCTTGTGCTCGGTATTTAACAGCGCACATTTCTTCGAAGTCTTCCGGTCAGCTCATCTAGATTATAGTCTTGCTCTCGTTAAAATGATAATGCTAATGATAATTCGTATGCATCTTGCATCGAACGATTTAGTGCTGGCATTCCCAATGTCGACAGCAGATTGCCGCACATCCCGTCAGGTTTTTTATCTAACTATTATTTATATCGTTACCAATCAACATTTAACCGAAATTTTCCACATAAACATCGTTCAAAACTATCAAATCATGCAAAAATTGCAAAAAAATGTCTATAAAAAAAAAAAAAAATTTTTTTGCACTTTTCCGAGTTTTTCCCAAGAATTTTCTATTTTTCCACTCGAAAAGCCATTCCGAAACAACTGCACACAAAATTCCCTACAAAAAATGAATTTCCGATTTTCCCAATTTTCCCGACTTTTCCGAAGGATTTTCCCAAAATTATCTTGCGTAAAACCCTCATACCAATTACGAACAGTAGAATAAAAATTGACCAAAATGGGCCAGCCGTTCTCTCTTGATGAATTAATACACACTGTTGACACCGTTTTCATACATATGGATTTCACAATAAACCGAATTTTTCCAAGCATCACAACGAATTTTCCACTTTAACGTCGTTTAAAATGAATGAATGAAGCGATGCAATGAAACATTTTGTCGAAAAAATCCAAAATTTGCGAGTTTTTTCCAGAATTTTCCGAGATTTCCACCAAAAATTTATCTATTTTTCCATTCGAAAAGTCATTTCGGAATAATTATCCAAAATTTTGCACTGTTGCATCGTCCAAAATTATCAAATCATACGATACCTAGATAGTATTTATTTCAGCCTACTAACTTACCAGGTTCTCATTTGTACTTAGATCTGTGTATCATTTACCTTACACTTACCTGATGTATCGCAACAGAACTCTTCACCTTCATTTGTTTACATTTCCTCTATGACGCCATAAAAATCTCTTTCGCTTCATGGCTCTCACAACTTAACAGCTAACTCCTCATTGTTTACCTTAATTCTCATAGTATTATAACGTCAAGTTTTGTTTACATTAAATATTCATATCATACATATATAGCGTGAGGCCATACGTCAAGCAGCATAACGGCAATGCCGAATAAATAAAACTTAACGAAAATCAGTTGCAATGCTCTCATCTTACAATTTTCTGTTTACAAGAACTATTTTACACTTCGTTATAAAGAGCTTCGCTCCCCTGGTATAATCACTCTTCTCTGCAGTGCTTTCGGTTGTAGAAATTTTTCTTTAGCCGTTATTGAGAACATTCTTGTAACGCAGAAATGCACGATTCGGTAGTATTTCCTCAGTTTTGTTATGATTTTGACTTTTTTTCGGACTCTCATTTACCAAAATAGGCTGTCGGGTTGAAAATTGCTGTCGTCTACCTCTGTTTGCTCTTGTGTATATTTTACATTTTTACCTTTGTTTCATTTTCTTTGGTAGCCTCTCGTTCTCTCATTGGTGGTGGTGATGGTGGCCATGGGCATGACTGGGTGGAGGGTGGCTGCCGCCAGAGGTTCTCAGGTGTAGTTGAAGAGTTATTAAGTTTTACTCGTCGTATATATTTATTTTCTTTACGTCGTGTTGTACTTGTGGGTCGGAGGGACAAAGTGGAAAGTTTGTAGGAACTTAAAGTTAGTTTTAACTTAAAAAGGAAACTAAAGTTAACGAAAAACAAATAAATGTTGAAAACAAAACAAAAAAAACACAATGTTGGTAGAAAGAAAAGTCTGTAGCACAAAAGTTAAAGCGATTTCTTAAAGCTTCAAACAAAGCATAAAAGAAAATAATGAGATATTGTACTTTAAAAAAATTCCTTGTTGCAGCGGAAGCTTTTAATGTTTTTAAGGGATTTATATCTTTAGCTGGAGCGTTTTTTTTTCTACTTGTAAATAATAATTGGGACACATTGGATTGGGGAATGGGGTAGCTTAATGGTGTTTAACCTTCATGTGCTCGGGATTCTAAACTTACGTGGACGGTCGGATGACTACAAATGTAGCAAACACGGAATTTTAAGTAATAAATACATATTTGCTTAAAATTTTATGGTCAATTTATTTTGTTTGAAGATAAAATATTACATCTTACTACAAAACTAAATAGTTCCGGAAAACTAGCATTTTTTGCCATGTTTTATGTAGAAAAATGGATAACGCACCCCAGGATTGGGTTAGGTGGATTGGATTTATGTATGTCATTAGTAACATCAGCAAAGCTTCCAAAGTTGTATATTCCGGACAGTAACCATATTTCAGATGTATATCCCAATATTTTTGGAATGTACATGCGTTGTTCCATTAGATACATGTAAAGCTATTATGCCCAGCTCCGCCGGAAGTTTCGCTTCATGCTTTTGTCTTGAACAAAAATATATAATGACTAATGCGCTTATATCAATCATATTGTAGAACATTGCCAAAGGCAACGCCAAGTTTATCTTTTGGTTGTGTGGCGAAAACCATTTTTGTATTTTGAATTGTTTTTTTGGAACTACAGACTTTGTTAGAGGAACACTTGAAAGTATTATAATTGACCTTCCATTTTCTATATCACACCTTGCTGCATTGGTGGTATGGCCTAAGTAAATATATTTCGTCTTTATTGCTGTCTAGTCAAACTGCTCATGTATGGTAATTGTCAAACCTTCTCCATATTCTTCCCATTATATCGTTCCGCCACAGCACTAAATTCCATCATTTGTATGAGAGAAGGGGTGGGACGTTCTGACGCTTTGTCTACTATTGTAAGATTATTATAGTGATCTCATTTATATGGGAGGTACCAGAAGGGGTATGGCAAATGTTTCGACATTCTGAAGATTTGTCTACTATGTTAAGATAATTAAACTGACTAAATTAAAAAAATAGGTAAAACTGTATGAAAAGTATCATTTGGACATTGTAGCACAGCTATAATACACATCGTTTAAACTGCACAATGCATCTTATCCCATCGATTGATTTTTTGACGCTTGCTAGCAATAGAAGTTCAACGAACGCTCTCAGTTCTATATAGGTAAGATACCTGATTTCACATCGTCTGTTTTGCAGTATTGCAGTATGTAGTTCTTCATTCACATTTGGAATAATTTGATGAATTTTTAAACTTTGCAACCATTGCACCATGACTCCGTCGTGTAACGGTCTCCTGCTTTGCAACCAAGTCGTTCTGGAAATCTTATAATTTAGCTACGCCGTTCTCTGGCGATCTTCTCCAATATCATACCCAGCAAGTATAATTTATTATTTTGCGTTAATTCTTAAGAAATGATTGTGAAGAAACAAAATCAATACTAAAAGCACACGTTTCAACAAACGGTAACCAAAAAAAATTGATTTCAGTTGAAAATAAGATGAATTTCCATACATTTTATATATTGACTACATTTGTAGTCAGCCGGCCATGGGATGGTCTTTTTAAAATTATGATGTGGAGGCAGCAAAAGTATTTTTTATTGATGGTTTTATAAGTTAAATCAGGTAAAAACACTTTTTTAGGAAGCTACTGAAAATTTCGTACCATTCCCTTTTGTAGCAAAAAAGTTACAAGAGTTATACTTCAAAATTACTACAAATGTAGTCATCCGAGCACATAAAGGTTAAATAAGCATAGCAAAATAATTGATGTATTGCATTTTTTTGTAACAAAAAAGTGTAACACTTTGGAAAAGCTGAACTTTTAGTAATAGTTATTAACCAAACTGTACAAAAATAGCCGCCCGTGGCATGAAAGTTAGAGCACTCGACTCCCATGCGGGAGATCCATGGTTCGATTCCTATCTGCAGTCATCTACATTTTTAATTCTTTTATTGTCGGCCCCCTCGATGTTGTCGTCAGCAACTTCGCGGTATAGTCTCGAGTCAATCGGCATGTCTCGGCAAAAGCTTCTCAAACATTGACGTTCGCATTCGCCAATAAACAATAGGTGTCATTAGTTGTGAATCGTAAAATGGAGAGCGTGTTAATTCACAATAGCGTGACGTGAACATTACCTATACCTGCTACCAAGCTTATGTCTTGTATGGAACTGGGTGACTTTGTCCTGGTTCCTAAATAATTGTTACAAATTTTTAAACTTTTGTAATGTAATTATAGCTCAAAAACGCTTTCAGCAGATCTTTTTTTGATACCCTAAGCCTAATCATGTAAAATCTACCCGTTTATAAAAAAAATCTCTAAAAATAGCGTTTGTAATACAGTGTTAATCCAGCAGCTGAACTGACAGGAAAGGCATAAGTCTTTAGTTAACGGTTTCAAGAACCTGATTAGGAAGGCCGCATGGCAGTCATGGTTGTTTGGTAACTAGTCGGCTACATAAGATTTTTTCCTCGAATCTAACAACACCATCGTACATACAAAGACCGGTTCACGGACCACTATCAGCCTCGAAACTCTAGAGGTGCTGATGAAAGCACACTTCCCAGGTTGTCGGGAAAGTGTTTACCAGTTTATGGAAAACTCGTTCAGCTATAACTTTGATATTTCCGATACTAAACATCCGATTACTAAACATCGAATATCGAGTTCGATAGGCTATTGAAAGTTTCCACTTTTTAAATCACCGGGACCCGATGGAATTATTCCCGCAGATCTACAAAGGAACATTGAAGTATAGACACCTTGGCTTCTGACAATCTTTAAAGCCTGTCTAAAGCTTTCGCACATACCAACGAGATGGACAACATACATAATCGTATTGATCCTTAAAGGTGGTAAGGCATCCCACACTAAAGCCAACGATTTTAGACCAACTAGCCTATCTTCCTTCTTACTCAAGACTATGGAGAGAATAATTTATGCATATATCAGATCATCTCTTAGACCGGAAGTCCTGTCCAAGGCTCAGCATGCCTACACGAAGGGCAAATCCACGGAAACTGCTTTACATTTGATAAACAGCCTCATTGAAAGGTCCCTTAACTACAAGGAATACGCTCTCGCTGCCTTTTTGGATATTGAGGGAGCTTTTTATAATGTCAAATCCTTAATTTGTAATTGACTCAAAGGAAAAACTGAAGATTAACCCAGTGATCATATCCTTAATGGAGAAACTACTATAATTTAGGATCCAGCATTGGATCCAGTCTAGGCGTGTCAAATATTTCCAAGGTGGCAGTTCGCAGTACTCCTGAGGACGATGGAAAAAACGTGATGCACAACGTGGCACTAATAGTTACCGGCAAGGATTCTAAACTACACTCTAAGCTTCTGGAATCTGCGCTGAAATTTATTTTAAAATGGTGTCATCACTGTGGACTGGGTGTAAAACCGGGTAAAATGGAACTGGTGCTATTCATACGGATATACCAAATCCCTCAATTTGCCAAACCCAGATTAAATGGAGTCGTATTTTCACTCTCTGATAGTGCCAAATACCTTGGGCTAATATTAGACAGTAAACTGAATCGGAATCTGAACACTCAGGCCAGGATTAGCAAAGCGGCAACGGTCCTATACTGCTGCAAAAGAGCAATCAGCCACAATTTGGGAATTAGCCCCAAAAATGTGAACTGGTTATACGACTTAGTTATTAAACCCTTCTTATTCTACGGATCGGCAGACTGGTGGCCGGCGCTAGATAAAGCGTCCCAATACCTGAAATTTGAACGCATTATGAGACTGGTGGCAATCATGACAACAGGGGATAAGAGCCCAACTACTCCAACTAAGACACTGTTAACGATCTTTAACTGAAATACCTTTAGACATTGAGGCGAGGAAAATAGCAGCGAACACCGCAATGCGTTTAGACGCCACAAAAACATGAATGCACAGGAACCATGGCCATGCCAAAGTTCTGGACCTAATCAATGTGAGCTGTCACACAGATTACACCATACCAGAACCTGTCTTCGATCCGGGTTTTATAAGGAACATCCCAGTTAGATCCTACTATGATGATAATGATAATGCCCTAAACTTTGGGGAGGATGTTATCCTTATTTTCACTGACGGTTCGAAATTAAAGGAAAGAGCAGGCTGTGGAATCTTTTCGGAGGAGTTGAATTTCCAACTATCAATTAGACTACCGGATCACTGTAGCATAGTTCAGACCGAAATAGCGGCCATTAGAATAGACGTAGTGAAAATTCAGTATTGTCGGATATTGGGCGGCAATATTCATATTCTTACTGGTAGTAAAGCGGATATCAAATCCCTGGATGACGTTTACACGACTTCAAAAAATGTTTAAGAATACCGGTCGTCTCTTGAGGAGATTCGTTCAAGACATACGACGGTTACCCTTACATGGGTTCCATGATATGGGGACATATAAGGTAACCAAAGAGCCGATACAATGGCAAGGGCCGCCACAACCGTGAACTCGGGCAAAGTTAACGGTCTCATTGGGATCCCTCTCACAAGGGGGAAACAATTGCGGGGGAACTGAAACTCATTTCCAGGGAGAGATGGGTGAGAGAATCCACATGCACGGCGACCAGACGAATTTGGTCAACAGTGGTAAGCAGAGGACACGATTTGTACTGAATCTGTCCAGAATCCACCTGAGGAACATCATAGCTGTAATAACCGCTCGCTGGTCGATTGGTAAACACGCCAACAGGTTGAAACTACCCTACAACGATGTAGAAGAAAAGAGGACCACGGAGCATCTTCTATGTCACTGCCCTGCTTTTGGTGACCTGAGATATGAAAAGTTTGTTAATCGGATACTTCTATACAAACATGCGGAACATCCACACCTTCAGCAGAGCAACGAAATGGCTTAATAGCGACGTTGACCAAACAGAATAGGAATATTTGGTGCGAACATTTGAAAATGGTACCACAACGGGACTCTTACTAAGACCCATGTCAGTTATGTTGAACGTGGCTGCCGAATTGACCTAACCTAACCTAGGTGACATTTATCATCTTACCAGATTTATATAAGAGCTGCTTTAACTTGGTGCCTGCCACTGTGTATCAGGAACATTAGAAGTGGAGGCTTTGTGTAGTTATAGTTGAGAGAACTGGTTGGAGTAATCAGTGGCTATCTCTAAAGTTTGCAGCCTTACGATGTCCATCAAACATCTCTTAGTTTCCATATATATATGAAAAATTTTCTTAAAAAACAATTAATTTGTTTCTATTCGAGCAAATTTATGTAAGCGGGCTTAACAAATTGTTTAAAATATGTCGAATTGTTATACCCTACCCTACGGGTATTAGGGTATATGATATGATACGACCCAAAAGTGTAACACATACAAGGAGACACTTTATACCCTAGGTTTCATTAAACCAAATTCGATTCATAACTTTTTAAGTCGTTTAAGCCATGTCCGCCTAACCAGGCCCCTTCTGATGTCTCACATATAAATGTATCACTCCGCCCACTTTAATAATCGTGTAATAATGTCAACATACTAAAAAATTGTATGTTTTACTGAGGGTGAGGGTATATGTAAGTCCGTTCTCTTGACTGAAACTTTCTTACTGGTTAAGACAATCAGTAATTTCATACATCCTATATGCATATCCCATATATCAATAAGTATCACATTTAAGGTTCAATTTCTACTTGGATTTCTTAGATTTCTTCAAATTCCAATCAGAAATTTTTGACAAATCATATTTCCCTCTATTCAAGCCCTAGACTTCCTCACAACACATTGATAACGAATATCACTACACTACATCGTTAGCCTTTTGATTTACCCCTTACATTTCCGCAATCTACTCAGGTATTCCATTTTCGGCCCAAAATACGAAAAAAATAAAGCACCAAAACAAAAATACCATTTCATTTTCCTGTACTCCATCAAGCATAGACTATACAGCAGCTACTCGCTGCTGTAGCTGCAGCTCGTGTGTACAGGCAAACTACACCTGTCCATTAAATATTTAATATTATTGATTACATTTTGTTACTTGCTTCCACTCTTACTCTCTCTCTCTCTATCTATCTCATCCTATACTTCGCTGTGCTCCTTCACAGTTCTCCATTGCCCATTACCAACTTGCTGCCCAACTTCAGTTTGTTGCCTTTTGCCACTTTTTGGAAAGTTGTAGAGACGAGGGGGGTCAGTAATGGAAAACATAAAAAAAAAAAAAATCAAATATCTATATAAACTCTACAGTTAGTTTTGTACAACAGACTCCTACGTTACGAGTATAGCCAAACGAGGGTAGTCCAACAACTGCTAAAGCTGTTATGGGGCCTTTGTAGTACAATTCACAACATTTCAAACTGTTTTGGTAATTTTTTAGCATTTTCTCTGTTTGTTTTATAAATTAGTTGTGAATTGTAGCAAAAAGCGGCTGCGAATGATAGAGAAACAATGTTAAGAGCCGGTTGTGTTGGCACAACAATGTTGCATGTTGACAGTGCGTTGTGTAAGATACGCTGCCATACTCTGGCCTCTTTGATTCTTCTACAGTTTAATAATACTCTTTAATGTATCTCATGGATACAAGTTACCATACGTAATATGTCAAATAAGCACTTTACAGAACCATTTAGCAACATTTCCAATTGGAAAAAAGAGTCAAATGTATACACATGGTATCTCTTAAAAGAATGTCTCTGATACAAAATTCACTTACATAATGTTATCAGACCGTAAACAACATTACTCTTAAATTAACATCTGTTAAAAATCGAAAGAGTATGTGATATATGTTAATCTTTATGCTTGTTCGCCAGCAATGTTAGGCAAAAGTATTAACACTAACAGTGTTATCATCAAAATAATGTTATTGTTGTGTAGTTCAGGAATAAAGAGAATCACTTCCATATTATATTAACAGAATTTCTTCTTCTGTAGACTACTCGTACAGAGTGTAGTATAAGAGTTTTGAGTAGGCCATAACATTGTGCAGTTACGGTTCAAGCGATGTGTGCGGAACATTTTGGAATTGGCACCGGTATAAACACAAAAATCCTACATAAATTGCCTCTGCTATATTAAAGTTTTTTCCCATTTATTGTATGTTAATGTTAAATGGGGCTGCATACAACATTTGTTGCATGTAAATGAAACTGATAGAGTTTATAAAATTATATAGTGTATAATTTTACCAGCATATCTTGTACACTAATATCTTATGTAACATTCACATTTACATTTATTGGCTACATAATATTCTTAAAACTTATTAATTAACTGGATTCTTCTTTTACACAGGTTTATATAAGAGCTGCTTTAACTTGGTGCCTGCCACTGTGTATCAGGAACATTAGAAGTGGAGGCTTTGTGTAGTTATAGTTGAGAGAACTGGTTGGAGTAATCAGTGGCTATCTCTAAAGTTTGCAGCCTTACGATGTCCATCAAACATCTCTTAGTTTCCATATATATATGAAAAATTTTCTTAAAAAACAATTAATTTGTTTCTATTCGAGCAAATTTATGTAAGCGGGCTTAACAAATTGTTTAAAATATGTCGAATTGTTATACCCTACCCTACGGGTATTAGGGTATATGATATGATACGACCCAAAAGTGTAACACATACAAGGAGACACTTTATACCCTAGGTTTCATTAAACCAAATTCGATTCATAACTTTTTAAGTCGTTTAAGCCATGTCCGCCTAACCAGGCCCCTTCTGATGTCTCACATATAAATGTATCACTCCGCCCACTTTAATAATCGTGTAATAATGTCAACATACTAAAAAATTGTATGTTTTACTGAGGGTGAGGGTATATGTAAGTCCGTTCTCTTGACTGAAACTTTCTTACTGGTTAAGACAATCAGTAATTTCATACATCCTATATGCATATCCCATATATCAATAAGTATCACATTTAAGGTTCAATTTCTACTTGGATTTCTTAGATTTCTTCAAATTCCAATCAGAAATTTTTGACAAATCATATTTCCCTCTATTCAAGCCCTAGACTTCCTCACAACACATTGATAACGAATATCACTACACTACATCGTTAGCCTTTTGATTTACCCCTTACATTTCCGCAATCTACTCAGGTATTCCATTTTCGGCCCAAAATACGAAAAAAATAAAGCACCAAAACAAAAATACCATTTCATTTTCCTGTACTCCATCAAGCATAGACTATACAGCAGCTACTCGCTGCTGTAGCTGCAGCTCGTGTGTACAGGCAAACTACACCTGTCCATTAAATATTTAATATTATTGATTACATTTTGTTACTTGCTTCCACTCTTACTCTCTCTCTCTCTATCTATCTCATCCTATACTTCGCTGTGCTCCTTCACAGTTCTCCATTGCCCATTACCAACTTGCTGCCCAACTTCAGTTTGTTGCCTTTTGCCACTTTTTGGAAAGTTGTAGAGACGAGGGGGGTCAGTAATGGAAAACATAAAAAAAAAAAAAATCAAATATCTATATAAACTCTACAGTTAGTTTTGTACAACAGACTCCTACGTTACGAGTATAGCCAAACGAGGGTAGTCCAACAACTGCTAAAGCTGTTATGGGGCCTTTGTAGTACAATTCACAACATTTCAAACTGTTTTGGTAATTTTTTAGCATTTTCTCTGTTTGTTTTATAAATTAGTTGTGAATTGTAGCAAAAAGCGGCTGCGAATGATAGAGAAACAATGTTAAGAGCCGGTTGTGTTGGCACAACAATGTTGCATGTTGACAGTGCGTTGTGTAAGATACGCTGCCATACTCTGGCCTCTTTGATTCTTCTACAGTTTAATAATACTCTTTAATGTATCTCATGGATACAAGTTACCATACGTAATATGTCAAATAAGCACTTTACAGAACCATTTAGCAACATTTCCAATTGGAAAAAAGAGTCAAATGTATACACATGGTATCTCTTAAAAGAATGTCTCTGATACAAAATTCACTTACATAATGTTATCAGACCGTAAACAACATTACTCTTAAATTAACATCTGTTAAAAATCGAAAGAGTATGTGATATATGTTAATCTTTATGCTTGTTCGCCAGCAATGTTAGGCAAAAGTATTAACACTAACAGTGTTATCATCAAAATAATGTTATTGTTGTGTAGTTCAGGAATAAAGAGAATCACTTCCATATTATATTAACAGAATTTCTTCTTCTGTAGACTACTCGTACAGAGTGTAGTATAAGAGTTTTGAGTAGGCCATAACATTGTGCAGTTACGGTTCAAGCGATGTGTGCGGAACATTTTGGAATTGGCACCGGTATAAACACAAAAATCCTACATAAATTGCCTCTGCTATATTAAAGTTTTTTCCCATTTATTGTATGTTAATGTTAAATGGGGCTGCATACAACATTTGTTGCATGTAAATGAAACTGATAGAGTTTATAAAATTATATAGTGTATAATTTTACCAGCATATCTTGTACACTAATATCTTATGTAACATTCACATTTACATTTATTGGCTACATAATATTCTTAAAACTTATTAATTAACTGGATTCTTCTTTTACACAGGTGTTGTCATAGTCCTTTTTTAGTTTTGGGCAGGTAACGTAGATGGCGCTGTCGTCTGCCATTAGAAATTCCATTAAGGATTGGAATTTTGTAAATTGTTTTTAAGTGTGAGTAAAGGTAAACAGATTTTACGTGTTAGCGGTGAAAGAAACGGTTTGATGAAAAAAATTCATATTTTTTTTTATTTCGATAATGGTTAAATATTTCATAATTTTATGATGATATGAGCTCTGATTTCAACACAAGATGTTTAAAAATTGCGATACTTATATTATGTAACCTTAGGTATCTTGGCCCATTCGGAATTTATTGCCAATAACTGTCGATTTAATATAATTTGTATAGGGTGGTCCAAACGTCCGTTTACACTTGAATCGGTAACAGCGTCCAGTAGTCACTGCAGTGTAGGGCGAAGGGCCATCATTGTCATTTAGCGGAGCACAACTTCTTAGTTCTGCGGTGTGTGAGTCTAAAAATTGAAGCGTGTTAATTCTCAATATTGCGAAAACACTCCTGTATCTAAAGGATGTTAAGGGAAAATACTTATGTAAGTATTTGTTAGGAAATTGAAGAAATTTCTCGAAGTACCTGTCAGGTGATATAATTTATAAAAAACTTTATCCCGTTTTATTTACTTTCATATTAAAAAAACAGTGTTTGACCACCTGAATCGAGTTTTTCCCTATCACCGCCCCGGTGGTCATATTACATAAGAATCAGCTTGAATAAGGTCGTGCTCCAAGTTAAAGCAATGTCAAAATAACCTAGGACCGCATATGGATGATATAATTTTTAAAAATCTTAATCCCGTTTTATTTACTTTCGTATAAAATAAACAGTTTTTGATGTTCTGAATCCAGTTTTTCCCATCAGCTGGAATAATGTAGAGCAGATTTTCATGCAGAGCAGTTTAATTTGCGTAATGTCTGACGTGGCACCACCTATTTAAAATTAATGTTTCGAATCAGATATTCCAATAAGCAAAACAGTCAGAGTCTTGCATAAATATCAGCTATCTGAAATGGGAGCGGCCTTAGCATAGCGGGAGATCCGTGGTTCGATTTCCGGCTTCAGTCATCCACAGTTTTCTTTCATTGCCGGCCCCCTCGATGTTGTCGACAGCAACTTCGCAGTATAAGTGTCTAGTCAATCGGCGTGTCTAGTAGAAGCTTCTCAAAAGTGACGTGCGCATTCGTCAATAAACTAGTAGGTGCGGTTAGTTGTGAATCTAAAAATAGAAAGCGTGTTAAAGCACAACAACGCGAGAAGCTATTCCATGCCTTATTCATGGGGTGTAAGGGAAACTTAGTTTATTTTATCTGAAGTACTGGGACCGGCCGTGGTATAGTGGTTAGAACACGCGACTACCATGCGGGAGATCGCAGGTTCAAACCTGGCCCCAATCATCTTAAAAAAAAAAAAAATGTTCTTTCATTGTCGGCTCCCCTCGAATGTTGTTGACAGCAACTTCACAGTATTAAGTGTCGAGTCAATCGGCGTGTCTAGTAAGAGCTTCTCAAACAGTGACGTTCGCATTCGTCAATAAACAAGTAGGTGCGCAACGCACAACAACGCGAGAAGCTATCCCATACCTCATTCATGGGGTGCAAAGGGAAATTAAGTAAGTTTACTGAAGGTCAGGCTTTTTACGATTCTCAAAAAACGCTTCGCACTATTAGTGGGCAAGGAACATCACATACAAACTAAATATTATTTTACAAACATTCAGAGCATTGTAAAAGAGAACAGGAAGAACAATTGGCGTGGCTTTAGGAGAGGGCTTGGCGCTTGCCATCCAAAATGTTGTCTTCTTCCTAATTGGCAACAGCAACAGAAATTCAGTTATCAGTATATAGTAAGTCACACCAAGTGTAGATAACAGTTGTTTTAGTTGGTCTATCCAAAAATGTTTTGGTCGCAACCTCCTGCGCCACCCATCGACGAAAACATTTCGAGCTGGAACAGTTTCATCCATTCGTACAACGCCTCGAACCCAGCGTATTCAGTAAATTTTTGGTTCATTCGACGACGATACTCGCTGTTAACGATGATGGGTCCAAATATTTTGCAAAGTATTTTCCTCTCGAAGACTCCCAGAATATATTGATTCGCTTGTGGCATTACCCAGGATTCTGCGCTGTACAACAAGGAAGGTAGGATAAAATTCAGGTATAGTTGGATCTTTGTTCCTCGAGACAGCGGTTTGTCATTAAATCGTTTGCTTAGCGCATAGTAGCAGCGGTTTGCGATCAGTACTCGTCTTTTGATTTTCAGGCTGACATTATTATTTTTGTATATGGCGGAGCCATGGTAGAGAAATCATCTACCACTTCAAAGTTATAGTTGTCAACGTTCAAGCAGCGTCCCAGACGAGTGGACTCTTTGTTCGTTAAAACAAATAATTTGATTTTGTCCTCATTGATTACCCACTTCTTAAGACCGCTTTTCAATTCTCGAAAAAGCCGCAGTAACATCCCGCAATCCACGGCCAATGATATCTATATCATCGGCTTACGCGATCTGTATGAGACTTTTGTTGTTGATGGTACTATTCCTGTTTACTGCAGCCTTTCGCATTACGATTAAAGAGATCGCAAGACAGACTGTCTCCTTGTCTAAAGCCTCGCATGATCATCCCTTAAAGTCATATTAGCTTCGCAGGAATACCAATCTCAGCCATAGCATCTAACAACTTCTCTCGTATCGGACTGTCGAATGCAGCGTTGTAGTAGATGAACAGATGGTAGATGTCGATCTGCATTTCTTAAGTCTTCTCCTGAATTTGTCATAGTGTGAATATCTGGTCGGTCGTGGATTTAACAGGTCTAAAGCCCCACTGATAAGGTCCAATCAGGTTCGTCAGAATGGGCTTTAGTATTTCACAAAACACACTACAGAGGATCTTGTACGCGATGGCTAAAAGGCTAATACCGAGATAGTTGGAACTCACATTTGAATCGCCTTTCTTAAGCATAGGACATAGAACACTCATACTCCAATCATCGGGCATGCATTCCTTGAGACAAATGGTGTTTATGAGCTGGTGCATGCATGTTGCCAGCTCATCGCAGCCGGATTTAAAAAGCTCTTCGGCTGCCGCAGCTTTAATATTTTTAATACTTGCGATCGCCGCCCTGATCTCGTTTCGGCTCGGTGGTGTACAATCTACTCCGTCGCCTATGATTGGTGTGATTTCGTCATTTATGCTGCCTTCGGCAACTAGTAGAGATCGAAAATGTTTCCTCCATATTTGCAGCACACTCTGAGTGTCCGCGACCAGATTTCCGTCTCTGTCCTTACAGGTAGGGATCCATGTTCCAAAACCTTTGCTGCCTTCGGCAAACGAGTAGAGATCGAAAGTGTTTCCCCCATATTTGCAGTGTCCGTGACAAGATTTCCGTCTCCGTCCTTACAGGTGGGGATCCCTGGTCCAAAACCTTTGCTTTTAACCTTTTGGTAAAACTTTCGGGTTTCACCTCTATCCCTGAAGTTTTCGATATCCTGGCTCTCTATTTACTTCCCCAGACGCTTTTTCCGCCTGAACAGGCGTTTTATCTGACTCCGCTTCTCATTATATAGCTCCGTCACCGCACGCGTCGACATTGGCTGCAGTTGTGCTTTGTATGCAGCATCCATTTCCTCAGACATTTTGCGACATTCATCATCGTACCAGGACTTGTCTGAGCGTGGTTTTTTATATGGTCATAGAATTCACAATATTCTGCCACTGTGTGTTGGGAACATCAGTACTTGGTTTGTTTGAAGTAATTGAGATAGTTGGTTGGAGTGGGCATAAGCTATCTCGGTGGTATGCAGCTTTGTGATGTCTAGCGTACTTTCTTACTTTATGTTTCTTAATCTCTTGTGGAATGTGGTGTTGCGAGACTGAATTTTCCTACTGTTGAGTCGAGACCATATTCCCTTCCTATTTCCCGCAGGGGGGTCTCTTCGGACTTTTGGTGAGTATCGCCACCACGGACCCGAGAGAACCACCAGTGGACCTCTTTCCGGCTCTGCAAGGCGAAAAGAGGCAGTAAAGGTGGTATTATGTTTACGAGCTCCGACCAAGGAGTCTAAAGTTGGTACCACGGGCGGCTGGGGGCCCTATGTAGCGTAAAAACTGCTTACTCACCGAATGGGTATGGAACAGTAGTATAGTGCCTCGTGGTGGCTGTGGTTAAACCAAAAATCACGCTGGTAGGCTAAGAGTTCGATGCTCGGGAGAAATGGACTTGGGTGTCCCTTATTACCATACGAGACTCGCATCTCTCATTGTGCATCTTACGTATTCTTGGTGGAGTGTTGCGTTGCACTCTCAGCGTATTTGGTGAATGGGTAGCACCAAGCCTTTAACAAGGGTGTAACAGCGATTGCAGGAACACTGTTACGTTGTTACGAAATAAATTTCATTATAAAGCGAGAGAATTGTTCCAGAATTTTTTAGCTCTTCCTATCAAGTTAATGGGCAATAACCATTCAGTGAAATGTTTTCGTATTGTCTAAAGCGTGCGTGGCCTTGAGCCACAAAAATTGGTGATGCTGGTCGGAGGGGGTACCAAGCGAGATTAGTACCTATCAGAAGGCAGTTTATTGCAGTCTGCCGAATGGGGAGCTTTGCTACTAGCTGATGTAGACGACGGTGAGCCGACAGTTTACCTCGGTAGTCTGGTGTTGGATGTGGGGCCGGCCGGATGGGAACTTCGGTACTAGCAGATGGCGGCGTAGAGCAACTGAGTGCTAAGGAAGGAATGGTTATTGTCCATTTAACTAAATTATAGACAACTAATGACATCAAGTACCAAATAATAAATAGTGGGGGGCCAGATTGGACGGAGTGCAAGCCTCGTGTTTGTACTTGTCAGTCGGTCTGGTACCCCCACACAAGAGTTATTGGACGGTTTGAATATTTCGTGGCGTTTTAGATCCGGGCCTTAACAGCGGCTTTGAAGTATGTTCTAATGGGGTGGAGCCCACCATCTGGTCAGGTCTACACGATGATACTAGATGTAAAACACAAACGATTCATTCCCTTCCTATTTCACACAAGAGTTATTGGACGGTTTGAAAATTTCGTGGCGTTTTAGATCCGGGCCTTAACAGCGGCTTTGAAGTATGTTCTAGTGGGGTGGAGCCCACCATCTGGTCAGGTCTACACGACGATACTAGATGTAAAACACAAACGATTCATTCCCTTTCTATTTTAGCATTAAAATCTGCCAGAACAATTTTAACGTCATTGGCAAGGCAGCCGCCACATATTTCATGGAGGTGCTCACAGAATTCAACTTTAAATCGTCTTCTTTGTCTTCCGTCGGTGTGTGTACACAAAGCAGCGTGATCACCGCGAGACAATAAGTCGAAGTTTCTTCCCGACTATTAATCCACTTCCGAATTCGTGTGTTTCTGTTTAGCTGCTGAAAAAGATGCAACAGTTATTTCATCGTGTATATCCTTGTCCCGTCCATCGCATTTCCTGAACGGCTGTGATGTGAGCCTTGTATTTGTCGAAGAAATCCGCCAATTTGATTTCCATCTATGTATAAAGTTCAGACATTCCAGGTTCATATCCTTACATCATGATCCTTATAACGTTTGCAGGGGTCGTCCACATTTGTGGGTGGTGGAGGGGGTTCTTATTTTCCTTTTCTTCGTGTTTGCATAATAGTTGCTTTATTCAAGAAGAGCGGCTTACTACGCCACTGGACCCGATCCTAGTTTCTTGAGGCTGTCTAAGCCACTAAAAAATTATTTTTTTTGAGCTTCAGTAGCTTCTGTTAGTTCCTTAGAAAGCACAGCCTAGTCGCGGCCCGTGATATAAAATAACCAATATTTTAAAGAAAACATATTTGCATTAAAGTACCTTCAAAAATTTTCAACAAACTACACCAGCTTTCCTGTGACTCTCCTTATCATCCCAACAATATTCATCAAACACACACACACAACAAAAAATAGCAACACTTATCTCGACAGCATCTGAAAATTGGGTCAACTTTCGCAAAGAAGAACAAAACTGTATCTTAAAATTCAAAATATTTTTTAACAAAGGAATCCTTAAATGGGGACAAATTACTAAATAGCTACAACAGCGATAGGAACAACAACAACAACAACTACCTCCACTAACACTTCTCGCTACATGGACGTTGACAAAAATTATGCATCCAAAAGCTGGACACAAGAAATTGTGACAGTTTGCAGGGGAGAAAAGAGACTACAAAAGGCACCAGCACCAGCATCAACAATAGACTAAAATTTGTTATTAAATCAAAAATCTCCACCAAGTAAACATCAATCCAAAATGTACACAAAAAAAATGACAAGACCTCAATACAAATAAGTGAGAGGGAGGAAGCGGTGGCTACACGACTGGTACGTAATATTATGGGGCCAGGGTGAGGAGTGAGCTAAGGTATGTAGTTGATTGTAATCATAGCGAGAAGACAAAAAAAAAAACAACCAACAAAATGCTCAAGCAATTTTAACAAGTCGAAAATATGCAACGAGGGAGGTGTGAAAGGTGAATGTATGTAGTCCTCTGTTCAAAAGTGTCCTTGAGATTTTATATATTGATATGTGGTGTCTTCATTTAATAATTTTTTGAATTTTTGTTTGTTAGATTATTAAACTACTTTATTTGTTTGTCATTCTCTAGCGCTGCTGTCCTTCCCTCGTCGTTGCCGACACCGGCAACCATTAACGATATTTTCTAACATCATTTGATGAACAACAATCAAACAAAAAAAAAAAGACAACGTAGATAAGACGTAGAATATGTGTATGCTACAAATTATAAAAATTTAACAAGGATAAAGGTACTAACTGTAGCTGGGAGGACGAGGTTGGGCTGAAAAGGCTGCCAGCTTTTAAGTACTCTTCATATAAGATGTTACTTTCGTGTTCATCTGAACGCCCGAAAAAAACAAGTACACTGCTAATGGCATTGTAAAATAGAGAACAGCAGCAGCAGCAGCAACAGCACATAAACACAAAATACGGTACACAGTCTTAAATAGATGATGAAAAATCTTGAGCTAACAGCAAATCCTTAAAACTGTATGTGTATGAAACGTATTGCCCCAATGAAAGTAGAGGATGATGAGTAGGCGTTGAGGATGAGGATGTCACACGGCATAGTACCTATTGTCATCCATTTGTCTACTTACACCTTTTTCTTCACTTTTATTTTGGCGTTTAGCATCACCATCAGCCCCATCATCTTATTGCTTTGTCGTCCTTCTATAGATCCTTGCATCCTTCTCCCGCCTCCCCCCCACATACATTTACATATAACCGACAGATTACTTTTTAAGGATTTAAAGCCAGTGGTATCTCTATGAGAAGTGAATTGGCAGTATGTTCGTGTAAGTATGTGTAAGTGTGCGTGTGAATGAGTGCTTGCGTATTAGTGCGTAAATGTGTGTAGTCAGTATTTTGTAGCAGATGGATGTGAGTGTGTGATTTGTTAAGTTTATGGTATGTAAAGTAAACACTGTAGCAAGAGAATGATGACGACGACGACGACCAAAAGCAGTAGAAACTGTTAAAAGATAAAAGTAAATGATGCGTTAAACTTGTAAAATATACCATTGACATATGACAGTGGTTTCGTCAGTTGTGTTTATTTTGTGCCTTGGTAATATTTCCAGCCAAGATGGATGTTCATAGAATTTCATAAAAAGTGTACCTTTCGGTAGTTAACTTAACTTAGTATCAATGTGCCGCAAGTGATTCCGATTATGTAAAATTTCGCACTTGAAATTAATAAGTCAGTAAACCGGTGAATAAGTATCGTAATTCAAGACAATGAAGATGTAGTTATGATAGTGCAAATTCTTTCTATTATTCAACATTTAACCATTTATTTGCCAGTGAATTCGCTCTATTTGGACATGGAGCTTATGATTCATACGACGACTGTACATTCTAGAAATGATGATGGGTCCAAATATTTCTCGTAGGATATTTATCTCAAGTAATTCCAGAACAGATTCATCTGCCTGTGTCATTAACTAGAATTCTACGCAGCAGGACTAGTGTCTCGTGCCTGGAAGTACTAGTGCCTTTTATGGTGAAAACGCTGAATTAGTGCATAGTCCATATATTACGTAAGGGAAGTTTCTCACATTTTGGACGTCACCCTGCCCGAAATTTTATGTAAGATGGAAAATTTTTGAGCGTTTAAAGGGTGGTTAAATATTAAGGGCCGATGTTGATTTTGAATAAAACATAAATTATGTAGGAAATTATTGTCATTTCTTTATATTATGATAATATTGGTATGGTTTAATTATGTGTGGGACAAAATATCGACCAAACGGCCGACGTGACATCGGCGGCACACCTCCATCCAATGGTCCCAATTTTCGATGACGCTGAGGCATAAGTTCTATGCCGTCAATGTGCAGAATTATCCCATTCTTTAGCTCTTGAATTGTTGCTGGCTAATCGATGTACACTTTTTCTTTCAAATAATCGCAAAGAAAGAAGTCCAACGGTGTCAAATCACATGATTTTGGCGGCCAATTGACATCGCCACCACGTGAGATAACAAGGCCATTGTATTTGTCGCGCAAAAGAAACCACATATCGTCCACATCCATTTCTTCTAATTGGGGCCATAAAAAGTTCGTAATTACCAGACCGTCATCATTTTGGGAAAAATATGGCCCGATGATGCCGCCAGCCCATAAACAGCACCAAACAGTCACTCTTTGTGGGTGAATTGGTTTTTCGACAATCACTCTTGGAGTGTTATTCGCCCAAATGCGGCAATTTTGCATATTGACGAATTCACTGAGGTGAAATTGATCATCCACTTTTGCTATTTTTTGCCACCATTCTGCCCATTGACGACGTTTAGAATGGTCAAGAGTTGTTACATGTTGAGTCAATTGGACCTTGTAAGCGTGTAAATGCAAGTCTTTATGCATAATGTTCATCAACGACGAGTTGAGGTGGACTGCTCTTTAACCACACTATCGCGAACAGCACCAATATTTTCTGCTGTTCGAGCTGTACGCGCATGCACTGTTGTTTTCACATCTCCTACAGTCCCGATTAGCTCAAATTTTTCACGATTTTTCCGATTGTTTGAACATTTGGACGATTAAGTTGACCGAAGATTCTTCTTCATTAAAGGCAGCAACAACAGAAATTTATCTATCAGTAGCCGCACGTAGAAAAGTATTCCAAGCGCTTCAGACTTTCGCGCTCCGTAGATAATTCGTCACACCAAGCTTAGTTAAAAGCTCTTTCACCTGGTCCATCCATCGGGGTTTTGGTCGCCCCGTAGATTTACCAGGTGTAAAGCCGCACTGATAAGGTTCAATTTGTTTTTCTACAATTGACTAGACGTTCACACAATATGCTCGAAGGGACCCTTGTACGCAATTGGTAATAGGCTTATTCCAGGTAGTTCTTACATTCACTACGATCTCCTTTCTTGTATATGGAACATAACAGACTGAGACTCCAATCCCCGGGTATGTCCTCCTCTAACCAGATGTTATCCGTGAGCTAATCAGCTCCTCTCCACCTGCCTTAAACAATTGAGCAGGAAGACCATCGGATCCAGCTGCTTGTTATTGTTAAGGCGGGATATTGCCACATGTATCTCGCGCTGGCTCCGAGGAGGAAAGTTAATACCATTGTCGTGGATTGGAACGGGGTCTCTTTGAGTGGTTTCCGTGTCTAGTAGATTTCTAAAATGGTCTCTCCATATCTTCAACACGTTATCCTGGTATGTCACTAGCTGGACATCGCTGTTGCAGGAGAGCAACCCTGTTCCACGCATTTTCGCCTTAACTCTCTGGTAGAATTTTCGGGCGTCCCCTCTTCTTCGGAGCAACTCTGTGCACTCATCCTGCCTCTTCTTCAGCTTTTTCTTTTTCGTCTAAAGAGACGAGTGGCCTCTCGTTTCTTCTCCCTGTGCCGTTCACGAACAGCTCGCGTTGCCATTGGCTGCAATTTCTCCCTGTATGCAGCATCCGTCTCTCTCGTGGCATTGCATCGTCGTACCAAGCTTCACCTTGAGGCGACTTTGAGTACCTGGTAGTCCGTAGTCCGTGGTATGCAATTGGCTATAAATTGCCACTGCGTGGTACTGTAAGTATTCCGTAGCAGTTGATTTAGGTGGTTGGAATAGGCGTCCGCTACCTCTTGGTCCGCAGTTTACTGATGGTTACGTACGTTTTTCGCCATTCTTAGCCTTGTGCGTACCTTAACTGCAGTAGGGTAGTGATCGGCGTCAATGTTCGCACCCCTGATCACTCGTACGTCCAGAACACTCGATGTGTGCCTTCCATCGATTACAACGTGATCTATCTGATTCCTCGTCAATTGATCTGGAGTGCTGCTCCTACCATATTTCTTGCCGCAGAGAAATCAATCAGTCTGATGATATTGTTCGACGTTTCGATGTGCAGACTAAATTTTCCAATGGTAAGCTTAAATGTGTTCTCCCTGCCTATTATTATTATTAGCCTTTAAAACAACTTGACACATATATATATTTATATCTTAGTGCCTAAGTCAGAGGCCGAAATGATCAAAGATTTCCATTCGCTTCGATCTTGTGCGCACCGTCTCCAGTCAGTCCTACCAAGCAGCGTCAGTGATTCCTCCACCTGGTCCTTCCAACGTAGTCGCGGTCTCCCTCTTTTGCGCCGTCCTTCGAGGTCTTGATAGAATACCTTTCGCGCTGGAGTTTCCTCATCCATTCTCACGACATGGCCTAGCCAGCGTAATCGTTGCACTTTGATCCGCTTGACGACATCAATGTCGTGGTATAACTCGTACAGCTCATGGTTCATCCGAATCCTAAACTCGCCGTTTACGCAAATGGGTCCATATATTTTGCGGAGTATTTTTCTCTCAAACACCGCCAGATGAGCTGCATCTGCCTGTGTAAGCACCCAAGATTCGGAGGCGTACAACAGGACCGGTAAAATTAGTACCTGGTACAGCTGGACTTTGGTAGTTCGAGATAGGGTGGTGTTTATAAAGTGCTCGCGTAGTCCAAAGAAACACCTGTTAGCAAGCACTATTCTCCGTTTTATTTCGAGGCTGACACTGTTGTTCTTGTTCATGGCGGATCCAAGGTAGATAAATTCATCCACTACCTCAAAGCAATAGTTTTCAACGTTCACGCTGCGTCCCCAACGGGTGGACACTTTGTTCGGTGATACCATTAACTTCGTCTTGTCCTCATTCACTGCCAAACCCATTTTTGCTGACTCCCTTTCAACTGATGTGAAAACAGCTGTTACCTCTCGCATCGTTCGACCGATAATGTCGATATCATCGGCATATGCGAGCAGCATGTGGCTCTTATTAAATATGGTGCCAGACATGTTAACCGCTGCTTTCCTTAACACCTTCTCCATCACTATGTTGAACAGCATACATGACAAACCGTCACCCTGTCTAAGACCTCTCGTCGTATCGAATGGTGCAGATAGATCTTTGCCAATCCGAACAGAGGATTTGGTATTCGTAAGGGTACACCGGCAGAGACGAATTATCTTCGCAGGAATACCGAACTCAGACATGGCTTCGTATAGTCGATGCCTAATGGGACTATCGAAGGCCGCTTTGTAATCGACAAAGAGGTGGTAAGTGTCGATTTGCTTCTCATGGGTTTTCTCAAGAATCTGCCGTAGTGTAAATATCTGATCCGTCGTGGATTTGCCTGGTCTAAAGCCGCACTGATAAGGTCCAATCAGGTTTTCCACAATTGGCTTTAGACGTTCACACAGTATGCTAGACAGGACCTTATACGCAATGGGTAAGAGGCTAATTCCACGATAGTTTTTACACTCACTACGGTCACCTTTTTTGTAGATTGGACATAGCACACTGAGATTCCAATCCTTTGGCATGCTCTCCTGAAGCCAAATGTTCTCTATGAGCTGTTGCATGCTTAAAACAAGCTCATCTCCACCCGCCTTAAACAACTCAGCTGGAAGACCATCAGCCCCAGCGGCCTTGTTGTTCTTTAGGCGGGATATGGCAGTTGTTATCTCCGCTTGGCTCGGAGGTGGACACTCGATGTTATCATCTAGGATTGGTGCACAGTCTTCATCAGCCGAGTTTTCACACATCAATAGGCTGCAGAAGTGGTCTTTATATATTCTCAGTACGCTCTCGGAGTCAGTAACGAGATGACCATCCTTGTCTTTACAGGAGGGAAGACCTGTTCCATGTACCTTTCCTTTTATCTTCTGATAGAATTTTCGGGCTTCACCTCTGTTCCTGTAATCTTCAATACACACATTATTCCGCTCCTTAAGCTCTCGTTTTTTTCGCCTGAAGAGTCGAGTCGCCTCCCGCCTCTTCTCCCTATACTTTTCATGAACAGCTCGCGTTGCCATTGGCTGCAGTTTAGCCCTGTATGCAGCATCTTGTTCCCGGGTGGCATCGCGGCATTGGTCATCGTACCAGGCATTATCGTTAAAGGGCTTCACATACCCTAGTACGGACCGCGCAGTCCTTTCCATCGAGTGGGCAATATGTTGCCATTGCGCGCTAGTATTTTCGGGAGTTGGAGCATCAAGAAGTAGTTGAGTGAGTTGGTCAGAATAGGCGTTGGCTATCTCCGCGGTCTGCAGTTTAGCGATGTCCAGCTTTCTCTGTGCCTGGTTACGCAGGGTTTTCGCTCTGCTTAGCCTAGTACGCACCTTCACTGCAGTGAGGTGGTGATCCGAGTTGATGTTCGCACCTCTGATCACTCGTACGTCTAAGACACTTGACGGGTGCCTTCCATCGATTACCACGTGATCAATTTGGTTTCTCGTTACTTGATCGGGAGATATCCACGTTGCTTTGTGAATGTTTTTGTGGTCAAATCGTGTGCTGCTAATTACCATGTTCCTTGCTGCAGAGAAATCAATCAGTCTGATTCCGTTTGGCGATGTGTCAGTATGCAGACTAAATTTTTCGACTGTTGGGCTAAAGACATTCTCCCGGCCTATTTTGGCATTAAAATCTCCCAGCACGATTTTAACATCATGGCCCGGGCTACGGTCATATGTTTCTTCAAGTTGGGCGTAGAATTCGTCTTTGACCTCGTCACTTTTCTCCTCCGTCGGAGCATGAGCACATATCAGCGTGATGTAGAAAAATTTTGCCTTTAGTCTTATGGTGGCGATTCGTTCACTGACAGGAGTAAACCTAGAGACCAGGTGTCGTAGTCTCTTGCCGACCACAAATCCACAACCAAACTCATGCTTTTCCGCGTGGCAGCTGTAGTACACGTCACACATCCTCATCCGCGAGCATCCATATCCAGTCCACCGTATTTCCTGTATAGCAGTAATGTCAGCCTTATACTCTTCGAGGACATCCGCCAGTTGAATAGAGGCACCTGGTCGGTAAAGAGTTCTAACATTCCAAGTGCATATTCTCAAATCATGGTCCTTAAAACGTTTGCGGTGGTCGTCAACATTTTGGGGGTTTCTTTTTCTCTTATTTCTCATTTTATTCACTGCCATTATACTGGTGGCGGGTGGCAAGCCCAGCCCACCAGGTTCTGCATTTTATTCCTACTGCCAGGAAACATTTCAGCCGCTCATTCTGAGGCAGACGCTGACCAGGAAGCCGCCCAATATGGAACAGACGCTATGGATTTTCGCAATTTAGTTTTCGGAAGATGTGGGTTGCAAACCCTCGTCTCCTAGATTGGTAATACGGCTGCTATCTGCACGTCCAATCCCACGATGCAACCATGCTTCAGCGGTTCAAGCCTACTTTCCTGAGACGTCTCTTTGACCATTCAGGATACATGGTTGTAATGCCTTCTAACTTTAGCTAACTTCTAAGCGGTTGCTTTGAAGTCATTGCCCAGGGAATACTTGGTCTAAGACCGGAAGTAGTTAGCTGCTTGGACAGTGCCACAAAGGAATCGATTCTGGTCACTCCCAAGTGAGTAACAATCAGTAACTTTCCACCTCTGAGCAAAGTCCTCATTCTCCCTGCCTATTTTAGCATTAAAATCACCTAGTACAATTTTGATGTCATGGCTTGGGCTACTGTCATATAGATATTCTAGGCTCTCGTAGAACTCGTCTTTATCCTCATAGCTTTTCTCTTCTGTCTGAGCATGGGCACATATAAGTGTTATGTGGAAAATCTGTGTCTTGACTCTTATGGTGGATATTCGTTCACACACCAGGTTAAACCCTGAGACTAGGTATCGCAATCTGTTGCCAACCACAAATCACCATCCAAACTCATGCTGGTCCGCATGGCCACTACAGTAGATTATAGAGCTTTCTGCAAAAGCCGCCGAGTCCACACGTCCATTATGCGGATGACATGGATTCGATACCAGTTGCAGTCATCTACATTTCTTTGACCGGCGATACCTTTCGATCTCGTTTGAGAGTCCCGTTTTGTGAGTCTAATAAAAATTCAACAAGCTCTCTCATATCTTATTAATGGAATTCTAAGGGAAAATGAACAGGTAAGTTTATGCTCTGCTGGTTAAGTTACAAATTCGTTGTCATATAAAATATTTTTACTTTACTTAATTTTTGCGAAGAACTTTTGCCTCTGGCCTGCTGATTTTATTTTTTGGTCTAACCAAGTTTACTTCGGTGTATAAGTTATTATTTCCCTTTACAGTATTGTGCTTCTAACTTCAAGCACAACGATATCCTGCCAATAGCTTTAAATTTTCCCCCTCGTTTCCTTTCACACTTCCCGTTTGCTACAGAGTTTTCTTTATGCTTCCGCTTCTTTGCACTAATGAAAATCAATAAAGTAAAAAATTATACGTATGCCAAGCGGAGGGGAAAAGAGAAAAATTTATAGAAATTGAAAAAAGCAAAATACAACTTACCTTAATGCCACAAAACCTCCCCAACACCGCAACATTTGGATTTTTTCCGGAACATGTTTTTTTTTGCATCGTGTGATTGAAGCAGAGGGTCCCCTGCTCTAAAGGTGCCGCTTACCCTAAAAATGGCAAAAAAAAATATATGTACTCGTATGTAGTAACTTGTTTTGCAGTCAATCTCACTCACTACTTTTGATTTTTAATCGTTAAACATTGATAAAGCACAACATCCTTTTTGGGTCCCGTATCTGTAAATGTGTGTGTGTGTATGTGAGAGAGTGTGTTTCTGTATGTGCTGATGTTGATGATGATGATGAGGACGTTGCCTTGCCACCGCTGCTGCACTGTTGGGACCGGGGTTTGTTGTTGATGCTTTGGTGTTGTTGAAAAATTTATATTTACCGATGAAACAACACGAAGACTTTTGCTCGCCCGCTTCCTTGCTACGTGTGTGTGTAAGCTCTTGTGGGTGTGTGACGGAATATCCGGTCTCTCGTTTTTTTTTCTGTTATTTTCATTTGCTATACTAAAAAATGTGTTGATGACATCCTTTTTAAATGAACAGCTCCTGTAATAGCAGCTACAACATCAACGTCAACAGTATCATGAGTTTTTGATTCTTTTTGGTTTAGTTTTTTTTTTTCATGCGCTCAGCAACATATTTTGCTGCTGTTATATTAGTCTAACAATGCTACTTTTGCATTATCGCATCGCAGGGATGTTGATAATATGATGGTGGTTTTGATGTTGTGGGTATGTTGTTAACAAACAAAAAAATACATAATTATTACACCAGTCCACAAGGAATTAAACCTTGAAGTGATTATATATTTAAGAAATTTTTAAAATTTTAAAATTTTTTATTTACCAATTTTTCTCTTATAATTGTAAATCAATCACTATCACGACCACGGCATGATGGTTAAAGCACGCGATTATCATGTGGAAGACCTGCCTTCGAGTCTTAAACTATAGGTAATTGTAAACTATAGATCGCGTTGTGTAAGTCTAATAAAATACACAAGTGCGGAAAGCTCTCCTATCTAATAGGTCTATTAATAATATTCACCGATTTCTAAAGTGGGCGGTACCAGATGGGTATCGGAGGTACCGGACTTCCAGTTTCATAGACGACTTCCAGTTTTTTCTCCAAAACTCAACCCTGCTAAATAACGAATTTGGGTGCGACTCCGTTGGGTGTATTGATATTTTTACACGATGACTAAAGTGGGCGGAATGATGAATTTGTATGGAAGGTACCAGAAGGGGAGGGGCCATATAGCCCATCTGCAATACCGTAAGTAGTTTTGGTGAAATATTAACTCGTGCAAAATTTCAAAAGATTTGATTGCGTCTTTCGAATGTTTTCGTTTTTACCAGCCGGACAGACAGACGGGCATGGCTCAAACGACTTTAAATGTCATGAATCGAATTTGGTTTAAAGAAACTTAGGGTCTAAAGTAACTCCTTCTGTGTGTTACACGTTTAGGCCGTATCAAATGATATATACCCGTAGACTGAGGGTATTATAAAAACCCCCAATTGTGCCGTAAATATGAAGGAAAGTGACGAACTCACGCCAGTCATCGACTACGGAATAGATTGTCCACACTGCCTTAAAACAATAAAGCTGCATAAGCTGATGGATTGCTAGCAGTCCTATATAAGGCCGGCGCCGATGAGTAGTCGACGTGCATACATCAGCTCTAAAACACGATTTGTCTAAAGGAATGCGTGTCCGATGATTGAAATCTGGATGTTCCATGTTATTATTATTATTAGCATTTAAAACAACTTGACACTTATATATATTTATATCTTAGTGCCTAAGTCAGAGGCCGAAATGATCAAAGATTTCCATTCGCTTCGATCTTGTGCGCACCGTCTCCAGTCAGTCCTACCAAGCAGCGTCAGTGATTCCTTCACCTGGTCCTTCCAACGTAGTCGCGGTCTCCCTCTTTTGCGTCGTCCTTCGAGGTCTTGATAGAATACCTTTCTCGCTGGAGTTTCCTCATCCATTCTCACGACATGGCCTAGCCAGCGTAATCGTTGCACTTTGATTCGCTTGACGACATCAATGTCGTGGTATAACTCGTACAGCTCATGGTTCATCCGAATCCTAAACTCGCCGTTTACGCAAATGGGTCCATATATTTTTCGGAGTATTTTTCTCTCAAACACCGCCAGATGAGCTGCATCTGCCTGTGTAAGCACCCAAGATTCGGAGGCGTACAACAGGACCGTTAAAATTAGTACCTGGTACAGCTGGACTTTGGTGGTTTGAGATAGGGTGGTGTTTATAAAGTGCTCGCGTAGTCCAAAGAAACACCTGTTAGCAAGCACTATTCTCCGTTTTATTTCGAGGCTGACACTGTTGTTCTTGTTCATGGCGGATCCAAGGTAGATAAATTCATCCACTACCTCAAAGCAATAGTTTTCAACGTTCACGCTGCGTCCCCAACGGGTGGACACTTTGTTCGATGATACCATTAACTTCGTCTTGTCCTCATTCACTGCCAAACCCATTTTCGCTGACTCCCGTTCAACTGATGAGAAAACAGCTGTTACCTCTCGCATCGTGCGACCGATAATGTCGATATCATCGGTATATGCGAGCAGCATGTGGCTCTTATTAAATATGGTGCCAGACATGTTAACCGCTGCTTTCCTTAACACCTTCTCCATCACTATGTTGAACAGCATACATGACAAACCGTCACCCTGTCCAAGACCTCTCGTCGTATCGAATGGTGCAGATAGATCCTTGCCAATCCGAACCGAGGATTTGGTATTCGTAAGGGTACACCGGCAGAGACGAATTATCTTCGCAGGAATACCGAACTCAGACATGGCTTCGTATAGTCGATGCCTGATGGGACTATCGAAGGCAGCTTTGTAATCGACAAAGAGGTGGTAAGTGTCGATTTGCTTCTCATGGGTTTTCTCAAGAATCTGCCGTAGTGTAAATATCTGATCCGTCGTGGATTTGCCTGGTCTAAAGCCGCACTGATAAGGTCCAATCAGGTTTTCCACAATTGGCTTTAGACGTTCACACAGTATGCTAGACAGGACCTTATACGCAATCGGTAAGAGGCTTATTCCACGATAGTTTTTACACTCACTACGGTCACCTTTTTTGTAGATTGGACATAGCACACTGAGCCAAATGTTCTCTATGAGCTGTTGCATGCTTAACCTTCATGTGCTCGGGATTGTAAACTTACGTGGACGGTCGGATAACTACAAATGTAGCAAACATGGAATTTTAAGTAATAAATACATATTTGCTTTTAAATTTTATGGTTAATTTATTTAGTTTGAAGACAAAATAATATATCTTACTACAAAACTAAATAGTTCTGGAAAACTAGCATCTTTTGTCATGTTTGTATGTAGAAAAATTGATAACGCACACCAGGGTTGGGCTAGGTGAATTAGATTTATGTATGTTATTAGTAACATCAGCAAAGCTTCCAATGTTGTATATACAGGACAGTAACCATATTTCAGATGTATATCCCAATATTTTTGGAATGTACATGCATTGTTCCATTAGAGAATATGGGTTTGATTTTCCAAATATATAATGACTAATACGCTTATATCAAGCCTATTGTAGAACAATTCCAAAGGCAACGCCAAGTTTAACTTTTGATTGTGTAGCGGAAACCATTTTGTACATCTCTTCTACGCATACTTTGTTTGTTTTTGCAATCTAATATGTATTTTCAATTGTTTTTTGGGAACTACAGACTTTGTTAGAGGAACACTTGAAAGTATTATAACTGATCTTCCATTTTCTATATCGCACCTTGCTGCTTTGGTAATATGGTCTAAGTAAATATAGTTCGGCTTTATTGCTGTCTAGTTAAACTGCTCATGTATGGTAATTGTCAAACCAAGACTCGTCCAGTCTCCATACTATCATTCGTATGGGAGAAGGGGTGGGGCGTTCTGACGCTTTGTCTACTATTGTAAGATTAATATATTGATCTCATTTATATGGGAGGTACCAGAGTGGCAAATGTTTCGACATTCTGAGTATTTGTCTACTATTTCAAGATAATTAAACTAAATAAATTTAAAAAATAGGTGAAATTGTACGGGAAGTATCAGAAGGGATAGCTTCATTTGTAGCACAGCTATAATACACGTCGTTTAAACTGCACAATGCATCTTATCCCATCGATTGATTAATTGACGCTTGCTAGCAATAGAAGTTCAACGAACGCTCTCAGTTCTATATAGGTTAGATACCTGATTTCACATCGTCTGCTTTGCAGTATTGCAGTATATAGTTCTTTATTCGACATTTCAAATAATGTGATGAATTTTTATACTTTGCAACCATTGCACCATGGCGCTGGCGTGTAACGGCCTCCTGCTCTCCAATCAAGTCGTTCTGAAAATCTTATAATTTAGCTACGTCCCAGCAAAACATTTTGTTGCAAAGAAACAATTACAGAACAGCTTTTACTGATAAGTAACAAGTTCCACTTTCGGTTGCACAATATATTATTTTTGTTTGAAATTGTCCCAAAACCAACATGTTCTCATGGAACCTGTTATGAAATGAATTGCTACATAACTGAATTAGATATGCTGTTTTTTGAAATTTCATTGATTTTCAATTGGGTGCTAGTTCGAAATATATTTTAACTCAGATTTTTGAGTTTTTCTTAATAAATACCCTCTAAAAAATACTTATTTCGAATACGAATATTCATTTTCTGTTCTACGGAATCTGTGGTGCAACATGTTGTACATAATCGGTTATATAGAACCAGAAACAGAATAGAAAGTCGATTAAAAAAGAAACGATTCTAGTATCAATACCATTCCCAACAAGTTCTGAAAAATTTTCCTGGGGTCGTTCTCTTGCGACCTTCTCCAATATAGTACCCAGCAAGTATAATTTCGTATTTAGCGTTAATTCTTTAGAACTGATTGTGAAGAAACAAAATCAATACTAAAAGCACACGTTTCAACAAAAATTAACCAACAAAAATTGATTTCAGTTGAAAATAGGGTGAATTTCCATACATTTTATATGTTGACTACATTTGTAGTCAGCCGGCCAGGAGATGGTCATTTTATAATTACGATGTGGAGGGAGCAAAAGTATATTTTATTGATGGTTTTATAAGTTAAATCTGGTTAAAACACTTTTTTAGGAAGCTACTGAAAATTTCGTACCATTCCCTTTTGTAACAAAAAAGTTGCAAGAGTTATACTTCAAAATTACTACAAATGTAGTCATCCGAGCACATAAAGGTTAAAACACACATCAATAGGCTGCAGAAGTGATCTTTATATATTCTCAGTACGCTCTCGGAGTCAGTAACGAGATGACCATCCTTGTCTTTACAGGAGGGAAGACCTGTTCCATGTACCTTTCCTTTTATCTTCTGATAGAATTTTCGGGCTTCACCTCTGTTCCTGTAATCTTCAATACACACATTATTCCGCTCCTTAAGCTCTCGTTTTTTCGGGTGTTCCATGTCCTGTGCTTATAAAGGGCGATCCAAGTGTGTGCACGAACAACCGCGGGATTAGCCATTTACCCATCGCATACAAGGTCCGGTCTCGTCTGTCATATAGAAGACTAAATCCCACACTGGCAAATCTTCGTGGACTTTATCAATGTGGCTTTAGACATGGTAAATCCTTGGTAAAACTACGACAAACCGAATGTGACAGAAACTATTAGTTGCTACGGCTGCGCTTGATATCCCCGCTATAATCTGTCATTCGATCTCTTTATCAACCAAATGAAGATGATCATGTGGAATGTTACAGTAATTACGACTGATACCATCTTAAATATGTTTATGATATTAAAGGCATAATTGGACTAGGACTGCGGATGTTACTGCGGCCTTAGCAAACATTGAAAAGTAATCAGCAGTATTGGGTCTGGTCGAAACTCCGTTGGAAAGACCAGGTTACTGAGAACCTTACAGAACTTGGTGTGACTAACTGGAGAAGAAGCGCAGAAGATCGAGGCGCTTATAAAATTTTTCTACGTGCGGTATATAATCCACTGGGATTGCATAGAAGTATCAGCTAAGTAAGTAAGTAAGTAAGTATTGGGTCTGGTGATCAATTATGACAAAACCTAATAATTTGTTCCAACGAACATAGAGTCTTCTCGTTTGGGACGCTGAGTGAACGTTGACAACTATAACTTAGAAGCGGTAGATAATTTGTCCACCTTGGCTCAGCTGTAATCAAAAACAATAATGTCATCCTGGAAATCAACTGACGAGTCTTGATCACAAACCGCTTTTATTATTCGTTAAGCAAGCGATTTAATGACAAAGCCCTCTTGGCGAACAAAGAGCCAACTCTACCAGACAATGACAACCAGACAACCGGTTCAACTTTGCAAAATATTTGGGCCCATCATCGTTAACGGCGAGTACCGTCGTCGAATGCGTTTTAATGAAAAGGCCCTCTTGGACGAATGGTTAAAAATGCTCCAGATCGAAAAGTCTTCGGCAATAAACTCGAAGGGCGGCGCAGGATAGGCGACCAATTCTAACAGTCATGTGACTTTTTCATTGAACGTCTTGGTTCTTGTGGTTCTTTTGCTATAGATATAACGTTTTTGTGTCGGGCAAAAAGGGTTTGTCTGACAGTACTTCTGCATTTACCTCAGACCTGTCTTCTTCAATCGGTTTTACTATGCCATTTCTGCCGATGTGCCGTCCGAGAATATCTGGGGATTTCCAGCAGTAGGATAATTACCACCTGCTGAAATCTTCCGATTATTTTAATTATTATGATTGTTCTGTATGAGAATGGTTATTATAACAAATTTGGACTTAAATTCCTACCACATTTCCCAGGCATACGATGTCTGGTGTAATTTACTTGTGCAAACAATATCAAATTTTACATGTCGTCCTCTACCCACAACTCCAGTTCATGTTTAACAAGATTTTCTCACAAGATGCAGTAGTCAGTCAGTCTTCAAGTAATACGTGTGGTTTTGATGATTTTAAAGCAAAAACAACAAAAATAAAAAACCTGTTTGTGTGTATTCGTATAAGTATTGATTATGAAAATTGCACCATCATAGCTAAGGCAGCCAGTCGTCATACATACAAACGCTGTAACTACGAGGACAAGGGAATAGCAGCTTCAGATGTCAGGCGACATGAAAATACAAAGCTAAGAAACGTTGATGATCTAGCAGAAAATCTACAAAAAAAAAAAAAATGAACTGTGAAATTCACACTTCATCTTTAGCTAAGACAGAAGAGTAAAAGTGGCATAAGGCGACGCTCGGCACACTTTTGTTGGTTTCTGGTGTTTGGGTGTCTGCCATTAACGCTTTCGCGGCAAGTTAGGCAAACATTTGCCAAAAGAGCACTAAAGCATAAAAAGGACTACTGATTGACTAACAGCCGCCGCAGTACATGCGTTAGCTACATTATTCTGCCGACTAACCGCTGGAAAACGAGTGAGAAGTTCTCCCATTCCACAACAACTAGCAAACAGTGCTATCAGCGGAAGTTTAAGCATCCATAACCAACAGCGCACGTGCTCGCCATCAGAAATGGAAGTGTGGGTTGGAGGATTTTTCTTCTTCTTTTCTCATCATCATCATCAGCAATATCTCTTCTAGCTTTCCTAGGCAAGGTTCCGCTTGAATTGAGACCTTGTTGCGGTTGTTGGTTTTTTTCTAAATATTATTTTGTTTCCTCTTTCACATATCATTAGCAAACTTCAATCAAAAAGGAAAATGTAGTGAAATGTTTAAATAACCGGAAAATTTTTATTTATTGAAAACCTAACGAGGATTTACTTTTTTGTAACAACTCATTAAACTTAACAAGACATAGAACACTGCAAACAAGTTAAAGTCCTAGAAAAATTGGGTCGCTGGGTCGCTTATTGTGCAAAATATGATAAATAGTTTAAATATAGGTTTGAAAAAAGGATTTACCTTATCACTTATGTAATATATTAGAAAGTGACAGGGATTGAGTTTGTGCCAATTCACAGAAAATTGCCTGTCGTGGTCTTCTTTTAGAAAGGGATAACCAATTACATTACGATGCCAGTGTATCTCTAATATGCCATTGAGAGAAACTATGTCGAAATTCGATGGGCATATTGACGGAGCAGGGAATTGCTACAGTGACCATCGTTTTTCTAATTTGAGGAAATGTAATGGGCGGGAGAGTGATGTATATGACACAAAAGTCAATAATTTGAATGTGAATTCGTAGCTAGTAAGAGACTTAGACATTTAGACCAGCGGTTGAACCTTGCAAATGAACGAACAGCCACTATCCCCATCAAGACGAAATATTTTAACATCACGCTGATTTGTGTACATGCCCTGACGGAAGATAATGAAGAGGTCACTGAAGATGCATTCTATGAGCGCATGAAGAAAATATATGACAGCTGTACTGGCCATGATATAAAAACTGTTCTGGGAGATTAAAATGTTAGAATGGAAAATTCTATCTAGGTACAGCAGTCGGAAAAAAACTAACCAGACTTCCACACAAATATATCCTTGCCTTGTGGATAGGATGCTGCACGCAAGACACCACTGCAGCCAGTGGTAACGCAAGCGGTGAGGGAACGATATAAAGAGAAGAGGAGAGATGTGTTTCAACCGGCAGAAAAAACGTCTATGGTGGAGAATAGGAAGCAAAATATCGCTAAGTTCAGGGATATAAGTGAAAGCCGGGAGTTCTATCATGAGGAAAAAGGAAAAGGTTTTGGAACAAAGATTCTAACCTACAAAGACAGTGATGGAAATCTGGTCACATAAACGAACAGAGCGTGTTACAAATACAGTGTTAATCTTACCAATCATAGAGCCCTTTCGAGTATAGAAAATCAATCGACGGATGTGGGTCTGATGATGAATGAGGACAAAACTAAGTTATTTGTTTCACCGAACAAAGAGTCACCTCATCTGGGATGCTGCGTGAACGTTAAGAACTATAACTTTGAAGTGGTAGATGATTTGTCTACTTTGGCTCCGCCGTAAACCAAAATGATAACATCACCCTGGAGTATTGATCGCAAACCGCTGCTACTATGCGGTAAGCAGACGATTTGATGTTCTCGAAGAACAAAGATCTAACTCTACCAAACCCTGATCCTTGCTACTGCGCCGTATCCTGGGTAATAACACAAGCGGATTAATCTATTCTGGGATTCTTCTAGAGAAAAACGCGTCGCAAAATATTTGCACCCATCATCGTTAATGGCAAGTAACGTCGTCGAATGAACCACGAGCTGTATGGCCACACAACGACATCGACATAGTTAAGCATGTTCACATAGAACGAATGCGTTCTACAATAAACTCAATGGGTGGTGCAGGATGAGGCGAAAACTTCGTTTGGTGGACTAGGTGAAAGAGCTGTTGTCCAAACTTGGTGTGACTTAATGTCTACGGAGCGCAAAAGACCGAAGCGCTTGTAATTATTTTCTACTTGCGACTACTGATAGTTGAATTTTTGTTGCTACTACCAATTAAGAAGACAAAGGATCATGTGTGACGAAGAATATTGCCCACTACCTCGCCACACAAGGTAATTTGGGCAAATAGTTACATCCAACTGGTGCAAGTCCTAGAAGAATACAAGGCTGACATAACCGCTTTACAGGAAATCCGGTGGACGGAACACGGATGCTCGCGCATGAAGACGTACGACATCTGCTATAGTGGCCCAGCGGACAAGCACGAGTTTGATGTGGATTTGTGGTTGGCAAGAGATTGGGACACATAGTCTAACGGTTCAACCCGGTGTGTGAACGAATAGCCACCATAAGAGTCGATACTGTTTTTCTACATAACACTCATATGTATCCATGCTCCAACAGAAATGCGATGAGGACAATAACGAGCAGCTCTACATTTGACCACAGAAATAATCATAAGGCAATATGGTTGTCTCCAAATCAATTGACTAGGAATCAGTTAATATAGATCATGTGTAAGTCGATGGAAGGCACGCAACGAGTGTTCTGGATGTACAAATGATCATGGGTGCGAACACTGACTCCGATCACTACCTCGCTGCAATTAAGGTACAACAAAGACTAAGCATGGCGAATAATGTACGTTACCAGGTACAACGAAAACTAGACTTCGGTAAACTGCGGACCACAGAGGTAGCGGACGCCTACTCCAACCATCTAACTCAACTGCTACGGAATGGACCAACCCCTGGTAATATTCGTCTTTTTAGACGAAAAAGGAAAGAAATTCTACCAGATAGTTAAGACGTGAATACGTGGAACAGGGTTGCCTTCCTGCAAGGACAGCGATGACCAGCTAGTGACGGGCCCGGATAACATTCTGAAGATATGGAGAGATCATTTTAGAAATCTACTTGACACGGACACCACTTCAGAAGACCCCGCTCCAATCCATGACAATGGTATTCACTGTCCTTCTCCGAGCCAGAGCGAAAAATAACAAAGCGGATAGAGTCGATGGTCTTCCTGCTTAATTTTTTAAGGCGTGTGGAGAGGAGCTGAATAGGAGCATGCATAAGCGCATGGAGAACATCTGGCTAAAAGAGAGGATGCTCGGGCATTGGAGTATCATTCTGCTATGTTTCATATACAAGAAAGGAGATCGTAGTGAGTGTAAAAACTACCGTGGAATAGGCATATTACCAATTGCGTACAAGGTCCTTTCAAGCGTATTGTGTGAACGTCTAAAGTCAATTGTAGAAAAACTAATTGGTCCTTATCAGTGCGGCTTTAGATATGGTAAATCTATCACGGATCAAATATTCACTTTACGACATATCCTGGAAAAAAAACTCATCAAAAGCAAATCGACACCTAACACCTGTTTGTCGAATACAAAACTGCCTTCGATACTCCGATAAGGTATAGGCTATATGAGGCCATGTCTGAGTTTGGTATTTTTGCTAAACTAATTCGACTTTGCAGATGTACCTTGGAAAACACCAAATGCTCTATTAAGATTAGAGTGCTCTGAACCATTCAACACGGAAAGAGGTGATAGTTTGTCCCGTACACTATTGAATATAGTTACGGAGAAGATGATGAGAAAGGCTGGTGTCAACATGTCTGGCACCATATTCCACAAGAACCACATGCCACTAGCCTATGGCGATAATATAGACATCATTGGCGGAATGTTACTGCAGTTTTCTCATCGCTAGAAAAGGAGTCAGCAAAAAAGGGTTTACAAGTAAAAAAAACTTAATTTCCCTTTGCACCCCATGAATGAGGTATGGGATAGCTTCTCGCGTTGTTGTGAATTAACACGCTTTCTATTTTTAGATTCACAACTAACGGCACCTACTTGTTTATCGACGAATGCGAAGGTCACTGTTTGAGAAGCTCTTACTAGACACGACGATTAATACAGCGAAGTTGCAGTCAACAACATTCGAGGGGAGCCGACAATGAAAGAAACTTGTATTTATTTATTTTTTCTTTTAAGATGACTGGAGCCAGGTTTGAACCTGCGATCTCCCGCATGGTAGTCGCGTGTTCTAACCACTATGCCACGGCCGGTCCCGAAAGGGTTTTACAAGTCAACAAGGAAAAAACAAAAATAATGATGACGACGAACAAAGCGTCCATCAACGTCGAAAACTATTGTTTTGAGGTAGTAGATGAATTTACCTACCTCGGATCTTCCGTCAACAAGAAAAACTGTGTTAGCCAAGAAATTAAGCGGAGAAAAATGCTCGCTAATAGACCTTTTTACGGACTTCGGCAGCTCTTTACTAACACCACCTTATCTCGAGATACGAAGAAATAGCTGTTAATTTTGCCCGTTCCATTGTATGCTGCCGAAACGTGGGGGTTATGACAACGGACATACAAAACCTGGAAGTATTCGAGAGAAAAGTAATCCGAAAAATATGTGGACCTATCTGTATCGACGCCGAGTTTGGCCATCGGATAAACCATGAGCTGTTTGAGCTTTACCACGACATCGACGTAGCTAAAAGCGTCAGAATCCAACGACTTCGATGGCTGGGACATGTTGTCAGGATGGGTGTAAATGTTCCAGCGAGAAAGGTTTTTGAAGGCGAACCTGAAGGACGACGCATAGCAGGGAGACCCAAACTTCGTTGAAAGGACCAAGCTGTAGGCGATGTGCCACCATTAGGGAGGGCTAACTGAAGAACGAACGCAGTAGACCAAAGTGTGTGGAATACTATAATACTTTAGGCCTCTATTTATGGACCACGTGATTTATTTAAGGACGACACCGACATGATTTGACTAAATGAATACATGCTGGATTATTAAAATGAAAGTGTGGTATGTCCTGAGGACCCTTCTCTCCGGAGAGTCTTTGAAACCATGTAGTGGTTGTGGTTATACCCGAAATTTACGCTGATAAATTGAAATCTTGATGTTCGAGTTATGGTGCAGGGTGCCCCTTGACAAGACGTGAATTTCTCAATGTACATCAATTGATGTGGCGTTGCATTCTCAACGCAAAGATGAGATAGCTCCAAACTTAAAACAAGGGCGTAGCTATAGTTGTTGAAACTCAGTTATGTTGTCACTGGACTTTTTCCTTTATTATATGATTATATATATACTCTTACTTAATTTCCCTTTGCACCCCATGAATGAGGTATGGGATAGCTTCTCGCGTTGCTGTGAATTAACACGCCTCCTATTTTTAGATTCACAACTAACGGCTCCTACTTGTTTATCGACGAATGCGAACGTCACTGTTTGAGAAGCTCTTACTAGACAGGCCGATTAACTTGACACTTAATACTGCAAAGTTGCTGTCAACAACATTCGAGGGGAGCCGACAATGAAAGAACAATTTTTTTTCAGATGACTGGAGCCAGGTTTGAACCTGCGATCTCCCGCAAGTTAGTCGCGTTTTCTAACCACTATGCCACGGCCGGTCCCGACAGTAACTTACTCAGGCATATATTTGTTTTATTATCCCTGAGTTAAACCGAATGGTTATATTGATGATGCCAGCCGGATGGGATGCTGCGGCACCTAGCAGAAGGTAGATAATAAGGGCAGCCGGATAAGGAGCTATGCTCCTCGCAGACGGTGTTGTTGTTGTTGTTGCGGCAGTATACTGCGTTATTTCGATAAAGCATAAGTGGCCGGCCGTATGGGCTATTTCGATTAATAGTAGATGGTGGTGTAGGCTCATTTTTTGGCGTGAGCATAGGAGTGAGTTATTGCTAATGAAAACGGCGATTTATCGCTTAATATATATTACATGTAGTGAATAGAAACATCGCTAGCCCAATCGGATGGAGTACAAGCCTAGAACTTGTCAGACAATATTGTACCGCTGCATAAGAGTTATGTGCAAACTGAATATATGATTGCATAATTGAAGTACTTATCTAATCTTAACGTCGGCATTGTTGTATGTTCTACTGTGGAGGAAGCCACCATTTGATCAGGTCGACAAGACGATTCTAGATGGACAACACAGTGACAGTGATATGTCCTGTCCTTAGAAAAGGATATCTAAGTGTGTTTAACAACTACAGCGGTATCAGTCTTCCACATATCGTATACAAGATTCCGTCAAGTGTAATATGTGAAAGACTAAAGAATAACTGACCCGATATTCTCACTACGACAAGTTCTGGGGACCTGGACCAAAGACATGCAGATAACAATGTCAGTCTGGAAATCAAGAGAAGAGCATGTATCGCAAAACCGTCACTACTATGCTATATCGAATTTTCCTATACAATTATTCTACCTGTCTTGCTCTACAGCGCAGAATCCCAGAATCCGAATACAACTATTTTGCGAGACTTCGGGAGAAAATTATTCGGAAAATTATTTGGATTCTTCATCGTCTACGTACAGTATCGTTGTCGTATGAAATATACATAGTGTGCTAAGTGTGCTAGTGTGCTAATGACTGTGATTTGAGATTACTTTGACTGCGATTTGAGCCTTTTGGAAAATTTTCTGTGGGGAGTCATTAAATGAAGTCGATGTTGCCATTGAAGACGTTCGACCCGAATAGAGAAAAAATCTTCAGTTCGAAATATGATCGGCATTAAAGTCGAAGGGTGGCGCAGAAGGGGCGTGCGAAACTTCTTAGGATGAACTATGCTACGTGCAGCAATTGATGAATGGAAAGCTGTTGTTCCTGAAAAAAGGAAGAAGAAGTAAGCCATAAACTGTCAAATAAACTTTTGGTGAAAACATTATGACAAACATTATACAATTAACGGCCGATAGTTGGAATTATTGTATATATTGCCTCCTGTGATTATATCTAAAGATTCCGTCAATATACCAACTGAGGTTACCACTCAATTATAAATCAAAAGACACCGCTTGCCATTCAATTGCTTTTAAAAGCACCTGCGATAATAACCTTTCCCTTATTATATTTTGCCTGATCTATCCTTTCATTCTTAAAAACCTATTGAAAGTGCACAAGAGCTACTGATAAATACAAAATCTTCCACCCCACCGTATTCAAGCAAATTAGGTATCATATGCAAATTCACATTAAAGCCAAAGTAATACATGATACGTCCCTGATGTTTAGATATACTTCTACCAATACGTGGACCCCTCTCCCCATCTACTTTAGTGCTCCCCCCTTTTTAAACATAACAAGCCATATCATGTTCTTTTCATATCACTCACCACCGGTTGATGTGTTCTGTTCTTTTCCCATTGTCATCCTTCCATCTATATCCTTTGCTCATTTCATTTCACCCGCTAGAAGGTGCTGCAGTGCGTGCATGTGTGTGTGTGTGAATGTACTCTACTTTTTATGCCACCAACAACTCATTACTTATGCTTATGCAAATTACAATATGGTCACCCTTAATTGCTTTTGGGGGGGACTTGAGCAATGCTCTCACTCGTCATCATTTCATTTCCCCCATTTCGTCATCATCCTCTTTAGTCGACCATAATCGATGACATATTTGTTAAGTGCTTTTGTTCGGGATGTGTTATTGTCAAACTGTGGTTGACTTATTTTCTCCCACCTCTGAACTGTTCTCCGATTTCTTTGGGTTTCCGTTTCCACTTCCCATTTTATCAGTTAACAATGACAACGAGCATTTTTCTCTCGCTTTGTTGGCTCAGATAAGCTAATTATATGCTAAATATTTGGTGGAGTGACAGGAAGCTTGATAGCTTCATATTTAACTGGGTGTGTTGGGTGTTTAGAGAATGTCCTGTTATGTCCTGTCCTGCCCTACATGATGTGAACTGAAACTAATTTGTAATTTGGGGTCCTTATTCTAAAACAATTAGAATAGGAAATGCGATACCGCGTACGTAGCTCTTAACATGACTTGCTGCAAAGTTATTATTTACCCCGGGAAAGGGGGAAGGAGGTGCTGTGAAATAGTATATCTCATACATCTTCCGTTAAGTTTGTATGAAAGCGCATGAAGCAGCTCGGTCTCGTGTTACAATAAAAAGTAACATTAATTAAGAATGTCCTTGTTATTAGTATATGTTTAATAGAGAGATGAGTAAAGTCACGGAGACAAGGAAGGTGTACAAATTTAATGTTAAGAAATACTTTAAAAGTCAACAGTGTAAACGAGAAATGAATTAAAATCATATATATACGTTGTTTAACGAAAGGCAAAGCCAGAATCTTAACCAACCAGCGCAACAGTAGGAATGGATGTTTTTATAGTAAGGTCGGCAGTGGCATGATTGTAAGATCACTAAAATGCAGGTGATCCAGGTTCAATTACCGTCTCAATGTTTCTTTGATCACCGCCCCTCGATGTTGTCGACAGCAACTTTGCAGTAAAAGTCTAGCAAAATCTTTACAAACTGCTGACGTTCGCATTCGTCTACAAATAGTAGGTGTGTTAATTTACATACCTCATTCATAGGCTGCAACCGGAAATTAAGTTAATAAGTATGTAACATAGATTTAGTATTAAGCATGAATTCTCGGGTTGCCTCTAGACATTGCATTTTTTACAATTGTCAACAGTTTTTTTACTTTCTTCTTATTTGTTGGTTCCGATAGATTTTTATCCATCAATTGCCGCACTAAAAGAAGAATTCCAAGAGTTTCAGTTTGCGCTATATAAGTAGTTCGTAGTACCAAGTTTGGATCAAAAGTCCTTAACCTGGTTCAACAGACGGAGTTTTCGTCGCCACCTGCTTTGCCGCCTTTCGATTTTGATCCTGAATACTTTTCGAGCTACAACATTTTCATACATTTGCACAACATGTCACAGATGGAACATCAGCTCAATAAGGATACGCACGACTTCGTCGAAGATGAGTTCCAATATTTTTCGCAGTATTTTTCTATCGAAGACTTCAATAACCTATTACATCGCATGTGTCATTACCTAGGATTCTGCACTGTTGAGATAGACAGTTAGGATGAGTTTCTGGTATAGTTGGATTTTTGTTCGTCGAGTGAGTGTTTTGGCATTAAAACACATGATAAACGCTTTGAAGAGGAAGTTTGCGAACAATACTCGTGACATGGTTGCCAATATTATTTGTAATCCTGGAGGAACCAAGGAAGTCAAAATTTTCAAGTGGTAATTCAAAGTAATAGTTGTCAACGTTGCGCAGCATCCCAAAAAAGTAGACTCTTTGCTAATTTTTATTTTATCACCAGTCCCACTTTTGCCTAACCCTTCTCAGTACTTGAAAAGGCCGCAGTAACATCCCGCATTCCTCGACAAACATCATCGACGTACGCGTGCGGCATGTAACTTTTATTAAAGATGGTAGCAGTGATGAACGTCGAAATTCTCTATAAAAACATTGTCTCTATCCCACTCGCGGATGTCAAATGATGGGCTGACATTACCGTGATACGGGAAATTTGATGGATGGATGGGATGCACATGCGATTTTGGATGTGGATTCATAGTGGGTAGGAAACTTAGAAATCTGGACTCACGATTTAATCCTATAAGTAATAGTTAAGCCACTATCAGCAATAAAACGAAATGTTTTTACTTCACGCTGATTTGTGTACTCATTCCGGCGGATGACAAACACAAGAACACTATAGTTAAACCATATGAGCGCCTGGTGAAGTGGGGACGTGTCCTTAAAATAGTTCTAAAGTGTTATAGCAAGTCAATAAGGATGATGTGTAGTATTCTAGTGGCGTTGTATTTTTCAATGACGATGTTTAAAAGAATACATATATTTTTTCTTATAGTTCCTAATGTTTCCAAGGTATGGTCTTAGTCCTGTTCCTCGAAGTTGGTCATTAGGCTGGTCCAGTATAGACGCAGTAATTGTCCAAGTTACGGCGTAGAGTGTTTATCGTAACTACAATGACAAGGCTTTGTTAAAGTGACTTGTCCCCTTCATATATTTGGGTTAGAACTAGCACAGGACTCTTGACACCATGGACTAGTCACAGAACTATTTCTGTATTAGTTTGTTTTGCCGTAGGGTAATGTTTTAATATGAAGGGAAGAATACCTTGGATGAGATATATATATATATATATATAACCGCAAGGCAACCTAGATATATCCTTATCAAAAGTCGTGAAACCAAATTGGTCACGCGGTAATCGATGAAAGAACAATTTTAAGTGACACATATATATTTTTCCAGATCAACACCTAGTTCCTGCCTAGGTTAGCACGATATTAAGCAGTACCACCAGTCCTTGAAACCAAAAACATAGGTATGTAGTTCGCAAGGTGCATACCACCGAGATAACCAGTGTATATTCTAACCAACTCTCATCATTTAGACCCCCAAATTCTGATGCTTCTTGCACCAAAGTTAGAATATTACTCATTCTAGGACCACTGCAGCAAAAATCATACTTTGATATGAAATAACACGTTCCGACAAGTCCTGGTACGATAAAGGATGTCGCATATTTGTCTAAGGAAAAGGATGCTGCCTATAAGGCAACACCGCAGCCAATGACAAAGGCGTGCTATGATATAAGGAGAAGCACCTCTTTAAACTTAGAAAACGTTAATGGAAGACAAAGTAAGACTGCCGAAAACTTAAGGTATAGAACTAAAGCCCGAAAGTTTAACCAATAGAATAAAGATCTGTTCGTCTGATCACAAACAGTCAAAGTGAGCTGCAAATATGGATGGAACACTTACGACCTCTGCTCGTTCTTGAACCCATCATACGTAAGAAATCAGGCCAAACATCGACGGCGAAGTAAATATTCCACTAACTAGTCAGCTAGTAACGTGCATGCACCAGCTCATAAAGACGATTTTGCCAAACGTATGCATGCCCGATGATAAGAATCCAAGTGTTCCATGTCCCGCGCTTAAGAAAGTCGATCCATGTGTATGTCTATCCCGAGATTAGCCTCCCAGCAGCGGCAAAGACGAGGCATTGTAAAAATATGCCTGCAAACATGCCTTCAAAGGCAGTTGATTGACATTCAAATATGACTCCTTTCCCAGGCATATATTCAGCCTATAATTAGCCCTTCACTAAGCCTAACAAAAAATTTCTTACCCATGCTCATTTCGCTCCTTAAGTGAGAGCTGCAAAGAAGCCTCTTACTAGGGTGAAAAAAGATCCGGCAGACTTGCCTTTTGCCCTTCTTAAAACTGACCTGTGAGTAGCCCTACTGTGTACCCCACAAAAATTCCTTAGATGTACCCAAGGGCATGCAAACTTTCTTGCCTGAAACAGTCCTTTTGACAGGCCTATTAGTAGAAGGCAGACTGCAAGAAGGCATACAAAGCCCCATTTTTAGCTGCTGGGCTAAAATTCCATCGCATAAAAGGAAGCGAATGTGATTGGACCTTATCAATGTGGGTTAAGGCCTAGTCAATTCACGACTGACCAGACACTCACATTACGACAAATCATGGAGAAGACTCAAGAACTGCAAATCGACACAATCTGTTCATGGATTAAAAGTTGCTTTCAACACTCCGATACGAAAGAAAATATAAGATGATCTTGCTGAGCTTGCTATCTTCTAGAAGCTGATGAAGTCTTCAGTAAAAATAGTCGAAAATCTGGTAGAGTAATTTTCTGTCAAGCGAGGCTTAAGACAAGGCGACAGTTTGTCATGTGATCTCTTTAACATCATAATGGAGATAAACATGCGGAAGAGGGCAGTAAACACGTCATCTATATATATGAAAATAAACCCATCACTAGAGAACGGCTGGAGCGATTTTGGCTGTTTTTTTTTATTCGATTCGAAATTTTCCGTAGATTGTTTGTGTTGGAAAAAATCAAATCCAGGTGGCGCTAGGGTTTATTTATATCGAAAATTTGAATGCATGTACCAATTCAACCGAAACTTAGAATGGATATTCGTTTGATCATGAGAAAACATTTTATGTACAAATGGACCCTGGACAAATGCCTCTGGGGTCGGTTTACAATCAAAATTTTAACGAAGGGGCCAATTTAACTGAAATTCAGAATGTACAGAAAAAATTGAATGTACAAATGGACCAGGTAGATGGCGCTAGGGTGGATTTATATCGAAAATTTGAGTGCATGTACTAATTTAACTGAAATTTAGTATTTATGTTTGTGGAACCTTGAGAAAAATTTTTGGTATAAATTGACCCAGTAGGTGTCGCTAGGGTGGAATTATAATGAAAATTTTAAAGAATTAAACAATCTGACTGAAATTTAGAATGTATATTTGTTTTATTATGAAATTTTTTTTGTATATATGGACTCGTAGTTGATTTGGCTGGGGTTGAATTATTTCGAAAATTTATATCGATTGTCCGATTTTACTTTAACTTAAAATATATGATTTTTTTGGCATGAGAAAATTTTGAATGTATGTTTGGAACCTGTTGCCGGTGTTTAGCTTATGATACAATTAATTTTTGGAATGTCATTTAGTCACTTTTTCTACATCATAGTTATTCAGAAGTCTATCCAATATAAAAAAGATGTACATTTTGATGTCACCACTAATTGTGAAAACGGTTGACCCCATTTGTCCCAAAATTTCAGTGAAAGTTGGGGATTGGCTGTTGATGGTCACCTAGACCGCAAAAAGACTTAAAGAAGAATGACTAACTTTTATAATGGCGCACTTCCTACAGAATTAGAGAGTTTCACAAAGTGGTTTTTCCCATTTCGAAATTTTAGGGGACAATAACGAAAATAGGAATAACTGTTGATATCACCCAGACCTTACGGTTAATGGGGTTGCAGAGCCTAATGAAGGCATTTTTGGAAATTCGTACTCCTTAGGATAAAAGGGTAAAATCACCCAGTACACCAACGCAGAAAGTTATATGTCAGTCAATCGGCTTATAAATGTGATTTTAGAATATATGCCTATCAATAAGTAAGTTTTGATCGCATCATGGACGACACTGCTGTTCCGTTTTAGCAATTCTTATAATAATATATAATAATCTTTAAGATATATGAAGAACAGAATTTGTCCGGGAAAACCTAGCCCTTTAAATTTAAATATTTTAAAGGTCAAAAAAATAAACCAATCGTTATTAGATTTCAACTACACTCAACATAGTTTACAAAAATTTGGAGGCAGGACGAAGTCTGCCGGGCCAGCTAGTCTTTAATAAAAGTCACATGCTGCCTATGATATAGATGGATTACGGACGTTGCTGCGGCGTTTACAAGCATTGAGAAGCAGTCGGCAGAAGTGAGTCTGGTGATAAATGAAGACAATCCAAGTTATCTGTTTCAGCGAACAAAAGACTACACGTTTAGATCGCTGCGTAAACAAAGCTACAACCTAGAAGTACTATGTGATTTATTCAAACTTGGCTTCACGGAAAACAAAAACAATTATGTCATCTTGGAAATCAAGAGACTAGTATTGATCGCAAATCTCTATTAATATGCGCTAAGCATCCCATTAAATGACAAAGCTCTCAACGAACAAATATCCTAGGCCCGCCAGACACTGATCCCCGATGTCTTGCTCTACAGTGCAGAATCCTGGGTAATGACGCAAGCGGATCAATGTATTCTGGAAGACTTCGAGAGAAAAATGCTTCGCAAAATACTTGGACCCATCATGATTAACAGCGAGTATCGTCGTAGAATAAACCATGACTTGTATAAGCTGTATAACGACATGGACGTAGTCACATAGCCCGAATGTGTTGGCTTGGACACATTGTACGAATGGATGAAAGAGCTCCAGATCGAAAAATCTTTGGCAATAAACTCGATGGGCGTGGCAGAAAATGGCGACCAAAACTTCGTTGGATGGACCAGAGAAAAGAGCTATTATCTAAACTTGGTGTGACGAACTATCTACGAAGCACAGTAGACCGAAGCGCCTAGAGCTCTACGTGCGGCTACTGATGGATGAGTTTTTGTTAGATGGACCAGATGAAAGAGCTGTTGTCTAAACTTGTTGTAACAAACTATCTACGGAACACAGTAGACCGAAGCGCATAGAGCTCTACGTGCGGCTACTGATGGATGAGTTTTTGTTGCTGGTGTGAAATAAGAGAATATTTAAGGTTCAAAGAGGAACAAGACCGAATGTCTAGTGGTATTGGTATGTCAAGTAGAGAATACGTTACCTGGAAGTTGTGAGTTGCTTGGGGTTCTCCAAACAGAGCTTAAGTTTACTATGCCCAAAAAAGTAACGGCCGTTGCATAATGGTTAGAACATGCGACTACCATGCGAAAAAGTAACACTAATAAGCATACGAAATTCACTTTTGTTCATTATTCATTGTGATTGATAGCTTTCGATGGATATTATTCACAAACTGTGCCAAAAGTTAGGTAGTCTACTAACAACTGGTACATATCTGGATCAGACCGTGGTTCTAGAGAGTGATCAGATTTATCATCCAACATTTCCCTACATATGACAGTAGTTTATGGTTTATGAATACATAAACATAAGTGTCGAGTCAATCGGCGTGTCTAGTAAGAGCTTCTCAAACAGTGACGTTCGCATTCGTCGATAAACAAGTAGGTGCCGTTAGTTGTGAATCTAAAAATACAAAGAGTGTTAATTCACAACAACGCGAGAAGCTTTCCCATACCTCATTCATGGGATGTAAAGGGGAATTAAGTAAGTAAGTATATGAAAGTGTATTACAAATTAAATTATTATAATTCTTTTATGCTAAGGCCCTTGTGACTAAAACTATAGACTTAAGCTCAAAAACATGTTAAGTCGTGTAAGGTACAGTTGCGGTCAAATCAAACCACTGCTTATAATATTTGTCGTTATATTACAAAGTGATATAATGTTAAACTTACTCTCGTCGATGTTGTCAACAGCAACGTCGCAGTATAAGTGTCGAGATAATTTGCATGTCTAGTAAAAGCTTCTCAAACGGTAACGTTCGCATTCGTCGATAAACAAGTAGGTGCCGTTTGTTAATAATCTAAAACTGAAAGCGTGTTAATTCACAACAACGCGAGAAGGTATCCCATACCTCATTCATGGGGTGTAATGGGAAATTAAGTAAGTACTCTCGTCACAGTTATTAAAAGCGTTTTGTAATTACTTTATATGTAACCTAAACTTTATTTATTAGTTTCTTAAAAACTTCCAATATAATTCACGGTCATGTATCCATTAACCCTTTGTTTAGCATTATCATTGTACATAACCTTTAAAATATTATCCTTGCTACTTGTCCAGGTCTTAGGATATTTGGCAAACTTAAAATTTTCCATACAATATTATGTTCTATTAAGCAGCAATAAATTTTCTCTTTTCTGTATCAAAAGCACAAAACCAGACATCATTAGTGAATATCCTCAACAAGGACATCTACAACATTATTCATAACGCACGCCCAATGGTTACTCACACACATTACCTAGAGTCCTTGAAATAGTCGCTAAAACTCAAGATGAAGAAATTGTATATGAGTATATATCAAAGAAGTCTGAGAATATCTTGCCACCACTACCAACCGTTTAACACTAATCATTATTTAGTGTCTGGTACGGGAAAAGTGTTGGGGTTCGTCGCCAAAAGTCGTCGCCTAATAGTCATCACCCATTGCCGCAGACATAAAAATTACATGATCTCAAGTGTAAGCACGATGTTGTGGCATGGCCATGGCTTGCAACTGTAGCTATAGCTCTGATGCTGCCGCTGTGAAGTTCTTGAAATTATCTTCATCATCATGATGCCGGCAATCGTAGCATGCAACACCATGTGTGTTTGAGTGTGCAGCAACCACTTGGCAGGCAACGCAGCCGAACGTATCCTAACGCAGAGCAACCATTTCAGTGTAATTTTCACCATATTTAGTTTTCGGTCGTAAATTATAGGTTGCCTCATAGTTGTTGTTGTTCTTGTTATTATTCACTCATGCGCCAGATAATAGTTTGGTTACTTCTTTTACCAGTGGGTTGCATATTTCATAAAATTTTCATTACAAAACGATTTTCAAGTGGTTTTCATTGCAGCAGCTCCCCTAAATAAGCAACTGTTGTTTATTTATATTCCACGTAAAAGGACATGCATTGGGTATGGTTATGGGAAAATTGTTGCTATTTTAGCTTCTTGTTTATTTGGGCAAATATTTCCATTCTATTTTTTGTGTTACCTTCTGTTAAATATTTTGTTTTTCTTTTACGTTTCGTTTTTGTTTCTTCTCAAGTGTTTTAGTTTCCCAATTTACCGTGGCGTCATTTCAGATATAATTGTTTTCACATATTAATATAGCGTAAAGAAATTTTCTTGTAATAATTACACATCATGAGGATCGGGTTTCATTGGATGTCAGCAAAGCGGTAATGTGGCGTCTTGAAGTACTTTAGAATATTAAAAGGTGTTTAAATTGGTTTGTCAAGATGCCCGTTTCACATTTCTGAGACATTTGTCTCAAAGTGTTAAGGTAAAGAAGAAGGATTTGATCATATCTGATTGTATTAAGATATTGGCCATTATCACGTCTTTCATAAGTGGATTGATTTGTTCTTTTTTAATACGATTTTAACATAATTCGCCCTTTTTATGGCATTTATGGCTAAATTTAACTAAATTGGAATTCAGATTAAGTAAGTTACGCAACTGGTCCATTTTGCTCAAAAATAATGCGGTTTTGTACACTCTTATTTTAAAATCGTGATTTTCATAAAAATTCAGTTTTATATTCTCTTTGTTTTTTATTTGGCAGCAGCATTAGAAATACATCCATCAGTAGCCGCACGTAAACATAAAATTCCAAATGCTTCTGTGTTTTGCGCTCCGTAGATAGTTCGCCACACCGACCCTAGTTAACAGTTTTGATCTCCGTTAACGATGAGGGTCCAATTATTTTGAGAAGAATTTTTCTCTCAAAGACTCGCAGAATACATTGATCCACTTGTGTCATTACCCAGGATTATGCACTGTAGAGCAAGACAGGTAGGATCAGTTTCTGGTATAGTTGGATCTTTGTTCTTCGAGAGAGGGCTTTGCCATTAAATCGCTTGCTTAGAGCATAGTAGCAGTGGTTTGCGATCAATACTCGTCCCTTGATTTCCAGGCTGACATTATTATCTTTGTTTATGGCGGAGCCAAGGTAGACAAAATCATCTACCACTTAAAAGTTATAGTTGTCAACGTTCACGCAGTGCCCCAAACAAGTAGGCTCTTTGTTCGTTGAAACAAATATCTTGATTATGTCCTCATTTCACACCAGAACCGATTTCTTCTCAATGCTCGAAAAAGCCGCAGTAACATCTCGCAATCCACGTCCAATAATATCTATATCATCAGAATACGCGAGCAACATGTGGCTTTTGTTAAATATGGTGTCATTCCTGTTTACTGCTGCTTTCCGCATGATCATCTCCATTACGACGTTAAAGAGATCGCAGGACAGACTATCGCCTTATCTAAAGCCTCACTTGGTAGAAAATGGCTCTGACAGATTTTTGCCAATTTTCACTCAAGACTTCGTGTCAGTCAGTGTCATCCCGCAGAGTCGAATTAGCTTTGCGGGGATACCAAACTCAGCCATAGCATCCAACAATTTCTGTCGTATCGGACTGTCAAATGCAGCTTTGTAATCGCTGAACATATGGCAGGTATCGATCTGCATTTCTTGAGTCTTCTCCAGGATTTGTCGTAGCGTGAATTTCTGGTCGGTGGTGGATTTACCAGGTCTAAAGCCACACTGATAAGATCCAATCAGGTTCGCCAGAATGGGCTTTAGTCTTTCACATAACACACTAGACAGGACCTTGTATGCGATAGGTAATAGGCTAATCCCTTGATAGTTGGTACACATACTAGGATCGCCTTTCTTAAGCACGGGACATAGGACACTCAGATTCCAATCATCGTGCATGGACTCCCTGAGCCAAATCGTGTTTATTAGCTGGCGCATGCATGTTACCAGGCCATCGTCGTCGGCTTTAAAAAGCTCTGCCGGCAGTCCATCGGCTCCCGCAGCTTTATTATTTTTAAGCCGCGCAATAGCCGTGCTGATCTCGTTTTGGCTCCGTGGTGGACAGTCCACTCCATCGTCGATGATTGGTGCGATTTCGTCACTTATGATGCCTTCGGGAACGAGAAGAGATTGAAAGTGTTCCCCCCATATATGCAGCACACTCTGAGTGGCCGTGACCAGATTTCCGTCTCTGTCCTTACAGGTGGGGATCCCTGTTCCAAAACCTTTACTTTTTACCTTTTGGTAGAACTTTCGGGCCTCACCTCTATCCCTGTAGTTTTCGATATCCTGGCTCTCTCTTTTCTTCCACAGACGCTTTTTCCGTCTGAACAGGCGTTTCGTTTCCCTCCTTTTCTCTTTATAACGCTCCGTCACCGCAAGCGTCGCCATTGGCTGCAGTTTTGCCTTGTATGCAGCATCCATTTCCTCAGACATTTCGCGACATTCATCATCGTACCAGGGCTAGTCTGAGCGTGGTTTTTCATAACCCAGTACGGCAATTGCGGCAGTGGTCATAGAATTCGCAATATGCTGCCACTGCATGTCGGGAACATCAGAACTAGGGGGATTTGTATGGAGTAATTGAGAGAGTTGGTTGGAGTAGGCATTGGCTATCTCAGTGGTATCCAGCTTTGTGAGTTTTAGCATACTTTGCGTGTGATTACGAGTGTTTTTAGCACTATTTAACGTGTGCGTACCTTGGCTGCAACTAGGTGCTGATCCGAGTCGATATTTGCACCGCGCATAACACGCACGTCCATAACGCTTGAGACATGCCTTCCGTCAATTACCACGTAATCAATCTGATTTCTTGTATGTTGATCGGGAGATATCTAGGTTGCCTTGTGGATATCTTTATGCGGGAATCTGGTTCCACTCACAACCATGTTTCTTGCCGACTCGAAACTTACCAGTCTGAATCCGTTATAGGAGGTGTTGTTGTATAATATATATGATATATTAATAATATATATGTATTAATCAATATATGAAGTTAGCGGTATCAGATGGGGCGTGGCTGGACTTCCACATTTTTTCTCCAAAACTGTATCCTGCTAAAGCTTTAAGTATGGTTTACACGCTACTACCCATATCTACTCATATCCCCTCAACAACATGAGCGAGATAGCCTAATTAGAAAACATGTAGGAGTAAGTAAAGGCAAACACTTCAAAATTATAGCAAAGTAATTTTGAATTATAGGAAGGTGGATAGGAAATTCAAATGTACTGAATTGACAGTAGATAGGGGATATGGGTGGATAGCTTTACTAAATACATCATTTTGGCAAGATCGCGTTGGGTGTATTGATATTATTACTCGATTTCTAAAGTAGGGGAATGATATATTTATATGGGAGGTACAAGAATGGGCTTGGCCATTTAGCCTATATGCTGTACCGTAAGTAGTTTAGGAGCAATATTAACCTATGGTAAGTTTCAAAATATTTGGTTACGTCTTTCGAAAGTTATCGCGCGTATCAGCCGGACGGACCGACAGACAGACGGAGGTGGCTCAAACGACTTAAAAAGTCATAAATCGAATTAGGTTCTAAGAAACCTAGGGTCTAAAGTGAGTACTTCTATGTGTTACACTTTTGGGTCGTACCCTACCCGCAGGGTGAGGGTATAAAAAGCCAAGAGAAAGCATATATGACGTCGGTTAGACATATTTAGTTCTTGAGAGCAGCATAAATAATATGAAATATGATGGCTGCTTTGGTGATGCGGAGTCTCTTACTGAAAAAAATGTAATAGGATAAAAAGGGTCACCATTACAAAGGATTTTGACCATAATAGCAGCTTGGTAACTCTTGTTACCATTGGCTGCAGTTTTGCCTTGTATGCAGCATCCTTTTCCTCAGACATTTCGCGACAATCTTCATCGCCCAAGGCCAAGCGTGGTTTTTCAGTACCCAGTTAGGTCATTGAAGCAATGGTTATTGAATGCGAAATATGCCTCCACTGTATGTCGGAAACATCAGAATTAGGGGGGTTTGTATGAAGTAATTGAGAGAGTTGTTTGGAGTCGACATTGGCTATCTCGGCGATATGCAGCTTTGTGATGTCTAGCTCCCTTTGCGTTTGGTTACGATCCTTTTTAGCACTAACGCTTCAGACATGCCTTCTATCGATAACACGTTATCAATTTGGTTTCTTTTTTTGCGATCAGCGGATATCCAGGTTGCATTGTAGATATCTTATGCGGTAATCTGGTTCCACGTACTGCCATGTGTCTTGCCGACGCGAAGCTAACCAGTGTGAGTGCGTGATCGGAGTTGGTTTTGGGTAGACTAAAGTTTTCGACTGCGAACCCTTCCTATTTAAGAGTTCAAATCTTCTAACGGAATTTCATTATCAGATCGGGCAGCGGTCATATATTTCCTCCAGCGGCTCATAGAATGCATCTTTAATGTCCCCGTCTTTGTCTTCCTTCGGGGCATGTACACAAATCAGTAAATCAGTGATGTAAAAATAGTTCGTCTTTATGCGGATAGTGGGTACTCAGTCACTTACAGGGTTAAACCGCGAGACCAGATATCAAAGTCTCTTGTTGACTATGAATCCACATCCAAATTCATTTCTTTCTGCACGGCAAACTGTAAAAGATGTATCAGTCCTTTCGTCGTGTGCATCCCTGTCCGGTCCATTGAGTTTCCTGTATGGCGGTGATCTCAGCTTTGTATTTGTCCAAGAAATCCACCAATTGGATAGAGTCACTATTTCTGTAGAGAGTGTGGACATTCTAGGTGCATATCCTTAAATAATGGTCCTTATAACGCTTGCAGGTCCTTATAACCCGTATTATGTTTTCATACTTCCAAAGACGTATCACCTGATCTATCGGGCATCGCGAGCTGATTACTTAAGCAATTAATCATGGAGTACAAATTTAACAACAACTTAAAAATCTGTATAGTATTGAGTTGTGTTTAAAATTGGTTGCCACATTTTATAACTGCCATTTAAGTGAATATCAACAAGTTTTACATTTAAAGCTTATTGATATCAAATCAAAGACAGATTATTTTTTATCATTTTCTTGATTTTTGCATAAAAAACTTTCAATTTACGCCACACAAATTTTCGCCTACATTTCTACATCTAAATGCACCACCAACTCTCTCTCATCTTGTCCAAGCGATTAATCCTTTTGTAAATTGTCCTTAGGTCATCCAAATTGCAAAGATTGCCAAATCCTTTAGTTTTTTTTCTCCAAATTGCAACACATGACAGAATGACTGACTGGCTACATCTAATTGCATGACACAACAATGGTCGAGCCACCCAACTTGTCTCTTCTGTTTCCTCACGGCGCCGTTAAAAGGACTATCATTAAATTCTTATCACAGACAAAATTTTACCATTTTTCTTTGTGTAAAAGGAAAGCGAAGGAAAAGGGAAAATTTTTGCGAGCCTCAGCTGGTTTTTACAATTCATTCATAAGCCTACTTCAGAATGCCACGAAAAATTGTGGCATGTGGCATGTGAGCCTACTAAAGCAGGCCTTATGTTGCAGGCAGTTGCTGTGCATGATGGTAGTGGTGGAGTCACTGTCACTGCTGCTGTTGCTGCTGCCACCAGTGCAAGTAAATCTTCAAAATGAAAATCCCCATAACATTGTCAATGCCCTTTTGTGGCAGCAGCACAAACACGGTGACGCACTGTGAGACACTTCTACTGTTGCCTGCCGCGCTATACTTATGCTGCACTTATATTGTTATTATCAGTCTGTGTGCAAATGTTGCAAGAGTGTGTGCAATTTCATCGAACGCTATCGCTTTAGGAATAAGCCACACGGTCCTTGGGCATATAACTCCTGAATCCCGTGGGGGTTGATTGTGCGATTGCGTTTGTCTGTCTGTCTGTCTGTCTGATTGTCTGTTCTTTAGTGTTCGTCCGTCTGGCTCATCAAGTCGTGCGGAGTTTTTTTTGTTTTTATGCTTTTCAAAAGAACGAACATTTTTCAATCAGGCAACATTTTGTTTTGCAGCTGATGTCAATCGAAGTATTTGTTGGCCGCCGCGCGGCATGCACTATGTTGCATGGATATGTGCGATGTAGTGTGTTAAGTGGTTGGCAGTGTGAAGCGAGTCATGGAAAAGATGAATCGCATCACAGTGGAATGACATGGGAATGCACATATGAAGGCAACAATAAAGTCCATGAAATGTTTTCATTTCTTGCGTAGTTTACAGGGAGTTAAAGGAATAGAAAGTACATTAAGTACGTCATTAGAGTTGTGACATTCGACCAAATATATAATATATGCAGCACATTATAAACAAAAGTTTGTATTCTACTTTAAAACATCATATTGCATTAAATTATTTTATCCACTCCACCGGTCCGGGATTGAAGAATTTTATGTTATTTTTATACATTAATATGAAAATATTCAGTTTTCCCGCCCATTCAGGACAGGCATTTTTAAAATACTTACTCAAATAAGTCGCGGGTTGGCAGAACATCATTAGTAGATTAATTTCACGAATTTTAGTGACTTTTGCTAAAAAATTGCGGAAACAACGGTCCCGGAACGAAGAAATTTCTATTATTTTTTTTCAGTTTTCTCGACTTTGTGATATTTGCTTAAAAACTGCTGAAACGCCGGTCCCGGGAATTCAATCCCGGCATCCCGATACAAACCTAGAGCACTATTCTTAACACTCTCGTAGAGCCAGAAAAGAGTACCAACATGAATTCGCTGAAGATGGTACTTACATATTGTGTTCGTCGAGGATGCTATCTTCGCACTTTTGGGTTAAAGTTCTCATTAGATTTGAGATACTCTCTTCTCTTAAGGTTTTTGATGATAGAGCATAAGTTATAGCAAAGGGTGCACCTGTAAACCTTAATTATTTTGGCAACATGGAGCGGAAATCTGCAATGACGGCGTAACGGGTGTTTCTTGAAGTATTGTGAAGTATTTTCTGTCGAATACATTCCTTTAAATTCTGAAGGTCCTTTTGACCTTCATAAGATTATGGACCAGAATAGATATTCATCCATCATAGCTTCGGACTCTCATCTGGTCCATCCAACGAAATTTTGATCAACGGACACCAGTCAGGGCATTCGGTCTATTTGAACGCGCTTGACTCCATCAATACCGCTCTTGGTGCTTTCGAAAACAGTACTTCCTTCTCAGTCAACGATGATGAGTCCAAATACTTTGCGAAGTATTTTTCCCTCATAGACTCCTAGAATAGATCGATCTGCTTGCAATATTAGGCAAGATTTTGCGCTTTAGAGCAAGACAGGTAGGATCAGTGTATTGTAGAGTTGCCGTAGCTGACCTTAAATCGCATTCGTGTTTACGAGGTGGTTCATGCAAGTTGACACCTAATCGCCGCCTGCTTTAAAAAGTTCAACCGTCAGTCCATCGACTTCAGCAGATTTATTGTTTTCATGCCGTGCAATTGTCGTGCTGATCTCGTTTGGACCGTCGGTGCACAATGTACTCCGTCGTCGATGATTGACGAGATTGTATCTTATGCTTCGTTCTAGAAGCAACCCTCCATACTTTCCGTACACTCTGCGGGGGATCCCTATTCCAAAGCCTTTGCTTTTAACCTTTAGACGAATTTTCTATCTGAAGAGGAGTTGTATTTGCCTTATCTTCTCACTATATCGCTCCGTCACCGCCCGCGTGTGCGAATGTCACTGTTTGAGAAGCTTTTAGACATGCCGATTGACTCGACACTTATACTACGAAGTTGCTGACGACAACATGTTTTATTTAAAGAGATTGACTAAATAGGCCAACTCACCCGATCCTAGTTTCTTGGGGCTGCCAAAGCCACTTAGAGAGCTCTTGTGTTGGGCTTCAGTACCGGTGGCAGCATGCGATTTAGGTTGCTCAACCTTGCTTCTTCTCACATTTGCTACCACAAAAAATATGTTAATTTCTCCCGGACCACGTGATCTATCGAATTTAAATGAATAGACCAATTTAACTGAAATTCAGAATGTATGTTTGTTTGATCATGGGAACAAATTTAATCGTAAATTTGAATGAAAGGACAAATTAAACTGAAATTTAAAATGTATATTTGTTTGATCACGATAAACAATTTTGTCTACAAATGGACCCGTGGCGGTGGGGCGGATTTATGCCGAAAAATTGACCGAATGAACCAATTTAAGTGAAATTTAGAATGAAGGTTTGTTTGATCATGAGAACAATTTTTTATATAAATTTACCCGATAGGTGGCGCTGGAGTGAACTTTGTGGATGAGACTAAAACAAAGAAATCCTCCAAAAGGGCGCAGGGCATGTAAAATGTATTCTTAGGCCCACATCATCAAAATTCAATTCACAGATGTTAATTGGCGTGGATTCTCTGAAAAATGGGCTTTGTGAGCTGGCCTTTTCAAGCTGTTGCATGAACTCGAAAGAGTATGAACTCCAGAGAGAGACAGACTGAAAATGAATTTATAGCCCTTCTTGAAGCTAAACCAGGAGATAAATTAAATTTTTCAGCAAGAGATTGCGTCTACTCATTCCAGTAAGAAAACGAAAGGTTCGGTTCGGTCAGAAAACGTTGAAGTCTTTGAGAGGCCAGTGTGTTGCCATGACAAGACCCCTGTACTTGTTCATAAAATGTACTTCAACTACAGACAATACAATAGCGTTGCAGAACTAAAATTGGCAGTAATAGCGGCTTGGGACTCCCTAGAAAGTACAACCCCAAAAACCTTGGTAAATGGTATGATCGAAAGACATTTACAAGTGTTTTTCTTCTAAATTTGGTTTTTGTTTTAATAAAAAAGTTTTTTTACGCAATTAAAGACTACTGCATTTAATTTCATGATCACCCCTTAATGTGAAGAAATGCAAAAAAAAACATAAACTTAACTAAATACAATATTGTTGTTGTTAAATGTAAAAGTGTAGTTTTTGATCCTTATTCATTCCTCATATTTGGTTTTATGACACCTTCAGTACATCTGCATCGAAATACAGTGGAGCGTATAATTTTTCGCTCTCCAGTGTAGCACTTATCAGTACACATATAAAGATACGGTAAAATATTAATTTTCGATCACTTTAGAAATCGAGTAATAATATTAATACACCCAATTAAAAAAAAAACGAATTCTAGCCACGCCCCATCTGGTACCTCCCATACACATCTGTTACCGCTCACTTTAGAAATCGATCAATATTATTAATAGACTCAACGCGATCGTGCCAAAATTCTGTATTAAGTAAAGTTTAGGCAGGATAAGGTTTTTGAGAAAAAAATCTAGAAATCTAGCCACGCCCCATCTGGTACCGCCCTCTTTAGAAATCGATAAATATTATTAATAAACTCAACGTGACCGTGCCACAATTCTGTATTAAGTACAGTTTAAGCAGGATAAGGTTATAGAGAACAAAATCTGGAAGTCTAGCCACGCCCCTTCTGGTACCTCCCAGACAAATGTACCACTCTGCCCAATTTAGAAATCAAGTTATAATATCAATACACCGAACGCGATCGTGTCCAAATTCTGTATTTTGTTAAGATATAACAGCGTAAAGTTTTGGAGAAAAAAATTGGAAGTCTAGCCTCGGCCCTTCTGGTACCTACCATACAAATGTACCATTACGCCCACTTTAGACATGAAGTAGTAATATCAATACACCCAACGCGATCGTGCCCAAATTCTGCATTAATAGAGCTAATCAGGATAAAGTTTTGAAGAAAAAAACTGGAAGCTTATTTACGCTCCTTCTGGTACCTTCCATACAAATGTACCACTCCGGCCAATTTAGAAATCGAGTTATGATATCAATATACTAGAGAATTTTATATTTTACTGAGGGTGAGGGTATAACATATATATATCGGTTTTCCCGTCTGAAACTTTCTTACTGGTTTTTTTTATATCTTGACTCTGCGTCTTTACTAATATCTTCAAAAAACTGTCGCAAAACTGTATTCATCTTTAGTTATTCTATTCATAGAGTGCAACGAAGTCGAACAATCGTTGCCCAAATCAATCGCTCTTCCTACTCTTTTATAATAAGTTTTGAGGCAGCACAACGGAAGAACATTACGCCCACCGCCTCTTTCTACCGCTCCTTTATATTCCAGAGCGCTCTTACACATTTCATTAAAAACACATTTAATAATCCTTAATTTTGCGCTGTATGTACGTAACAATGATATATACAATTATCCTTTTTTGCGCATTTTCGCAATGCACTTTGTTATTTTGTATCATTATGTTTTTTTCCGCTTGTTTTTTTCGTTCTCTCCAATTTAAGGCAACTGTCTGCTGCCGTTGTCGTAGCCACTCTTCCATGGCAGTGGCACAAATACATCATGTGTGTATGAGTGTGGACCGTTGTTGCTGCTGTTGCTGCTGCCGTTGTGCTGACTGTCAATGTTGCATTTGATGCAAACGTCATTTGATTGTCATTGTTAAACCGGAAGTAGACACTTGAAACTCTTAAGCCGTGTGTTGTTGTATACAAAATTTGTCTATTGATATCAATTGGTTGTTGGTTGGTTGGTTCGTGCTCAATGCCACCATGAGATGGATGGCTGATGATGGTGATGAGCATGATAACGATGCTGCCGCTCACTCATGAGCGAGAGAAAGGGTGTCAAGCATGAGAGTATGAGAAAGGTGTAGCTGTTAAGGATGTTGGTGTGGTATAATGTTGATGGTCTCAACCATGATGCGCTTGAAAGATTTAACGATTAATTGTTAAGGACACGATGTACTTGGTGGATATGTTTGTGTAATTAATTGTTCTTAAATAATAATAGGGTTTATGTATACTGAGGCTGATTCTATTGAAAAAAGGTTTTAAAATTTCCAGGTAATTTCTAACACACACACTAGCTGGAGTGTTTTCGTTAGAGGTTTGTCCTGTAAACATCCACATTCACTACAATTTTCCGGAATTGTCATATGCTTTATAATTATAGGTTATATCTACCGAACAAAAAAAAAATTGTGTGGTTTTGCATTGTTTTTATCTATAGCAATTTTATGCATTAGACCTGCTCTCATTCTCGGCACTTGTGGTGAACTTGTGTGATCTTTCCCAGATGTTTGCATTTATTTTGTAATTATTGTCACGCAATAAGTTCACAACCAAAGCGGTGAGACAACTCAAAGAAAATGCCGATGGAAAGACAGAGAATAACATGTGACAAAAAACTGTAGTGTCACAAAAGGTTGATGGAAGGGGGGAAAGAAATTAAAATTAAAAAAAAGTATATGGAACTCCACTGTTCTTCCATAAAAATAATAAAGATTGCAAGAGCCACATAAAAAACGCGAATTAAGAAAGGGTGTTTCAAAAAAGACGACGTGATCTTATGGGTGGAAAGTATGGGTGATGATCGGTATAAAATGCTTTATAACACAGTAAAACATTTTACAGCTCATTGATTTGGGACTCACGTGAAAGTAGGTCTAAAAAGAAAAACTGCTGTATCATTCGTTTTGTCAAGATACATATCACAATAATTTAATATCGATTTGAAGTTAGTAAGTATCGTATAGGGGAATTTGTCACGTTTTAGGCCTAAATTATTATGGCATGTAACTTGACAAAACTAATGGTGCAGAACTTCTTCTTTATGGGGCTTATTTCACGTGCAGTTCTCAGAATTGAGTCCCAAAATCATGTGTTGTACTCTGTAATGTTAGAAAAAAAGACCATGCATAATAAGACAAGATACATGGAGCTAATTTCGTCGAAAGCCTGGCAATGTCAAATAAAGGGTTCCTGCGTTTCAGTGCGCTCTCCACATGCTCTTATCCTGTGTGCCCACTTAGAATACGTACCATACGTACTAACCTCGGACTTGCTTTTTGTGAGGAGGCTTCTTTTCCTGCTCTCGTCAGGGTATCCCATAGGATCTTTGTGGTTCTTCCCACAGTTTCATTATTTAAAGTAGCCTTATGGGATTTTCTCGCCCAATATTTTAATTCAGCCCTTGTTGCGGCGAATATTTTTGCATTCGTCAGATTAACTTATTTGAGTACCTTTCCATTTAAAGCAAGTCCTGAGGAGCTAGTACCCACATAATGCATACTTTACATCCCGAAGAGTAATCGGAAAATGCTCTCTTATAGTCTAATACGATCTTAAATTTAACCCTATCGCCCTGTCTTCTGGCTGTCGGTAAATATGTTAACTCCTATTGTCGACATATTTTTATACCTTACACCAGGCGCACGAATTGAGTGAAGGGTATATTATTATACCATCACCCTTAGGGATGAGGGTATATATCATTTGATACGAAAAAAGTGTAACGCATTAAAGGAGACGAGTTAGACCCCAAGTATCTTAAGTCCAAATTCGTTTCAGGACTTTTTAAGAAGATTGAGCTATGTCCGTCTGTCTGGCTGGCTGGATGGCTGGTCAGCAGGATAACTTGAGTAAACCTTAACTGATCAGTATGAAAATTTACCAGTATTAATATTTTTCAAAACGAACTTATGGCATTGAAAATGGGCAGAATATCCCCACCCCTTCTGGTACATCCCATACAAAATTACCTATTTTTGGATAATTTATATTTCTTTCATAACTTCCCAACGGATGATCGTAGGATATTTAAATTTGGTCAGTTTATTTATCTTGCAAAAGTAGACAAACATAACGAAAACCGAAACCTTTGTCATACCCCTTCTGGTACCTCTCATACAAATGACCTAATTGACCCTCATAGTTTTACATACATATCTGTTTTGTAACTAAACTTAAATTTGGATTACAAGCTTCTTTTCCCAAAGCGGAGGTTAAGTTCTAAGATGAGCCCGATCGGTCAAAAACTACTCCTACCTCCAATACAAACTGAAATTTTGTATGCAAACTTCCCTACACTAAGCGGAGGTTAAGTATTAAGATGAGACCGATCGGTCAAAAAATACTCCCACCTCCCTTATAAAATCCCTATTTGTGGGTCGTATGTCAGTCCCCGCGATTACAGTAGTAGTTTAAGAGCAATCTAGCTGGTTTTGTATGCAAGCTCCCTACTCTTAGCAGTGGTTGAGTTCTAAGATGAGCCCGAACGGTCAAAATCTACCGCTTCCCTACTCTAAGTGGAGGTTGAGTATTAAGATGAGACCGAATGGTGAAAAACTACTCTCACCTCAAATACAAACTCTCCCTTTTTGGGCTCTGTCCCTGCGATTGTAGCCGTATTTTAAAAGGTATATAGCTGACATTTTGTACGCAAAATTCTATCCTCTAAGCGGAGGCTACTTTCTAAGATGAGAAAGGTCGGAAATATAGAGATGAAATTTGATATGCAAGCATTTATCCTATAATTGGAGCTTACGTTGTAAGATGAACAAGATCGGACGAATACTTCACCCACCTTCCATACAAACTCGTATCCCCACTATTACAGTCGTAGTTTAAGAGAAATCGAGCTTAAATTTAACATACCATTTTCTATCCCTCAAATCGAGGTTAAGTTCGAAGAAGAGCAATATCAGACAAAAACTACTCCCATCATCCCTACTTTTTTTTGGGATGACAATCTCTCGTCCGCGCTGTTACAGTAATAGTTTAAAAACTATCGAGCTGAAATATTCTCAGCTCATATAAACAATTCAGGCTTAGTATTAAACATCTTTTACAAATGGTCAAGAGTATCTGAGCTTCGGCATAGCCGAAGATAATTATCTTGCTAGTATCTAGTCGTTAAAACATTTCGTTATTGCATGCACTTCAGCCTGGAAGCTAGTGTTGTGATTATGAAGACGGTAGTATATTTCTGTTTCTGGGTTTCCAATGTAGAACCTCAGGCCCATTTTATCGCCCGGTTTAGAGCAATCCGTATAACAACGGATTCCTACAAGTATTCGCTCTTACGTTCCGCTTGACCAATATATTCTATCTGGGATCAGGGTATAAAAGTTCCTCTCATATTCTGTGTCTACAATGCAATCGGGCACGTCCGGTGTTTGTGTATCGCACTACAAAGTGTCCAGTATAGATTGATAACGTGTACTACAACCGGTTGAAAGTGAAAGTTAGGTTGAAAGTGCTGATATATATATCTATCTATATCTTATATATGATTCAATAGGGGGAAGCGTTTCCACAGCATTGGTTGACGTAGTGCCCAAGGCCGCACTTATACCCAAGCATCATGTACGCTTAACTCACTGTAGTGGTTTTATGTTACACATTGTGTCCAAAGAATTCCACAAAATAATTGCAGCAGAAGTTAGATTTTGTCTAATCACATTTTTATAAAGCCAGTGTGTCATCTATATATAAAAAAGCATGTGTGACTGACTGATCACTCCCCAGCCCAAAAGGATAAGGTAAAACTTCGGAATGTGGGTGATTTTATGACATGGACGCGTACTAAGAGGGGATTTCTGAAAATTCGGACTGCAATTTGGTAAAAAGGGCGTGGCACCGCCCCATACATCTCGAATTTTTAAATGGCTGCTGTCACAAACCCTTATAGGTTCAATGTCGAGATTTTGTACATATGTTGGATAAGAAAAACTACTTTGTTTGTAAACAGGGGGGCATTGCCACGCCCCTTTTAAAAAATCGTTACATGGGTCAAGTAAACGGACTGATTACAATGAAATTTTCCCTGTGTGTTACAGTCCGTAGGGTCTCTATCATAGGCTACATGAAAACATAGTTAGGCAATCGGGCGTGGTACCGATCACACAAACCAAAACTTCAATACGTCTTATATCACGAGCAATTAGAGGTCTGAAGACGAGATTTGCTACATATGTTACTAGTACAAGGAGTATTACTTTTAGCTGAGAAGTAGGCGAAGCCAGGCCCCTTTTGAGGGGTACTTTCGTTATGGCTTCTATCATAGTCTACGTGGAAACATAATTAATCAATGGGGCGTTGTACCGCCCACACAAACCAAAAGTTCAATCGGTAACACGCCCCTTTTAAAAAAATCGTTATGTTGGTAATATTAATAGACCTATTGTAATTTAATTTTAATAATCTATATATTTTAAATAGCTTGGTGAATGACTAACTGACTGGATGAAACGGCTGTAGATAGGATGATGAAATTTGGGTGGTTGTTCCCCTTTTTGAGTAGACGTCAGATAAGAAGGGATTTTTGGAAATTCTTACTTTCAGGGATAAAAAGGGACAAACAATCATGGTAGCCGTTGATTTTATGGAGTTTTTGTGTGATGCGAATATATTTTTCGAAATTTTAACTTTCTAAAGGTGCAATATAGCTCAGGGCGCCAATCTAAAGCTTTTAGGGTATATGCTCATCCTAATGAGTATATTGAATAGGATGTAACGGCTACCACATCCAGATCAGACCAATTAAATCTAAATGACTTAACAAGTGTTCATGTGTAAAACAATCTATATTGATAATGTTTGTAATAGTGGACCTACGCGATCCGAGAAAGCTATTATATGTTATGTGTCATATCGTTCCCATACATAGGGCTCAGCAACCATGTGCCTTGTTGATCCAATCCTCTAAGTGGTTGCTCTATGTAATTTTCCGTTCAAGGATTATACCTAAATACTTAACTTTGTCGGCCACCGGTATCTTTTTGACCAGAAATCAGGGATCAATATACATAATACCCTCTCGGTTGAGCCCAACTTAAGGCCGTGTTCAGGGTCTCTCCAGCCCTTCTACACATGTAATATGGCCCCTTTCCCTAAGAAGTATTGCGACATTGACTGTATAGCAGACAGGTCTTAGAGACTATTATTCGTGGTTACACACAGTAAAGAAAACAAAATGCCAATCTGTGGTGTACCGCCAGGTCCCTTTTTTCTTTTAAAGATAAAGTGGCTGTCCAGATGCATTTACATCAATAAGGACAGTAAATTCAAGATGAATACGAAAACAGAAATCGAACACGATTATAAATAATATGATATAGCCACAGACTAGTTCAAGTCACAGTTCTTATGACAAAACATCACGTAAATATGTTAACAAATTGATGACCTCATTAAACATAGCAACATAAACTTTCATTTGTAAGAAATTTCCTTGAAATGTTTCCTGCTTTAACTTATTGCTTGATTTGAATTGCATTTCTTGAGACACATTATTATAGACACATTTCTTATAGATTTATTTTTCCAAACGAATCCTTATCGGTAAATCTAAAGAGATTTGTTTGAAAATACGTAAATTTTATATTTGCATCCTCAAATTTCCTCCGGAAGTCATTAAGCATAAACATCACCTCAACTCCCCTTAAGTATGCATCAAAAACCACAATTTTACATTTCTTAGCATTTTATACAAAAATCGGTTGCCTCTTTCAATCAATTGTTAGTGCAGATCTTCTTAAATAGATGTATTTACATTTCACATAAGTAATCTATCTATATACGTATGTATGTATGCATGTAGGCGTCATTATTGTTCACATGCATTGATTGATTGATAAACAAACACAAACACCAGTAGCTCACTTGTATGAGCAAACACACGCATACAAATCGCCATAACAAAAAGGACCCACTCAAGCACCTTTTAAACATGACTCAATAAACACTTTAGGCTTTTGACAAATTTACCTACCAACACATACAGAGATATCAAAACGCATGTTAAGATGATGGATTCGGTTATTTTGAAGGTGGGAGGTAGGAAAATAACACTCTTAACAATGAAGACATTTAAATGGATTTGAATAAACACATGAGTTGGCAACTACAGTATTTGGGCGAATATAATAGGAAAGTGGTTAAAGCAAATATTGAAAGAGGTATGAATGAAGGATGCAATGAACAATACACTCCTCACTTTCCAGATCTTACTTATGAATTGTCGTGAATTAAATCTTTGACTTCAACACAATCTTGGACTTATCAAATACTGATCAAAAATATGAAAATTACACAACCAGCAAACTAATCATGTATGAGGTAATAAGCCCAAAACATAACATCACAACATCAGCTCAAAAGAACGGTAACTTAAATTTCTGTTGGTGCTACATAAATTCCTTATACATAACATACTATCAACACAAAAGTAGAGTAAGCCACCTCCTGGAATTCAAAAGCAGGTGGAGCAGATAATATCGGATTTGTACAAATTACTTACCCTATGCATTCTCTTCTAATTAACCTCTCCTAATTAAATTAACAGTTTGGGCTTAGAGCACATTTGTTATGATAGCCTGGAATGTAAATAATTGAACTACATATATGGAATGTGCAAATCAATTATACAAACATATATTCGTTGAGATCAATTACATATATTCTTGTCATCCCCTTAAGCCAGCGTATTCGGTCTATTAGGACGCGCTTGACTACATTGATTAGAAGAGTCATACGATGACGGTACTCTCCTTTAACGATAACAGATCATAACCTTGGATTCCGTGCGACAGTGCAAGAATCAGTGTCTAAAACAGTTGAAATTTTGTTCGACGAGAGAAGCCTATGTCATTAAAACACTTACTCTATGCGCTGCGGTGGAGAAAATGTAGACAAAACCAGTAAGAAAGTTTCAGTCGGGCAACCCGACTTACATATACCATCAAATACCAAAAAAATTTACCATATTGATATTATTACCCGATTTCTAAAGTGGGCGAAGTGGTACATTTGTATGGGAGGTACCAGAAGGGACGTGTCTAGACTTCCTGATTTCTTCTCCAAAACTTTATCCTGTTATAGCTTTACTAAATACAGAATTTGGGCACGATCGCGAGGTGTGTATTAATATTATTACTCCATCTCTAAAGTGGACGGAAAGGTACATTTGTATGCGAGGTACCATAAGGGTCCTGTCAAGACTTCCAATATTTTTTCCAAAAATTTATCCTGTTATAACTTAACAAAAAACATAATTTGAGCACGATCGTGTCGAGTATATTGATATTATAACTCCATCTCTAAAGTGGGCGGAAAGGTACATTTGTATGGGAGGTACCTGAAGGGGCGTGTCTAGACTTCCAGATTTTTCTCCAAAACTTTATCCTGCTTGAACTTTACTAAATACACAATTTGGACACGATCGCGTTAGGTCTATTAATAATATTAATCGATTTCTGAAGTGGGCGGTACCAGATGTGTATGGGAGGTACCAGATGGGGCGTGGCTAGACTTCCAGCTTATTTTTCTCAAAAGCTGTATCCTGCTATAGCTTTACAAAAATAAAGAATTTGGGTACGATCGCCTTAGATTCATTGATATTACTACTCCATCTCTAAAGTGGGCGGAAACGTACATTTGTATGGGAGGTACCAGAAGGGGCGTGGCTAGACTTCCAATATTTTTTCTAAAACTTTATCCTATTATAACTTAACAAAATACATAATTTGGACACGATCTTGTCGAGTGTATTGATATTATAACTCCATCTCTAAATTGGGGGAGTGGTACATTTGTATGGGAGGTACATGAAGGGGCGTGGCTAGACTTCCAGTTCGAAGTTAAAGTTACCAACGTCCACGCAGAGTCCCAAACGAGGAGGCTGTTTGTGCGTTAAAACAATCAACTTAGTTTTTTTCTTAATCACCAGATTCCCTTCTGTCGAACGCTTCTCAATGTTTGAAAAGGCAGCAGTAATATTCCGCAGTACTCGGTTATGGGCATAAACTAGCAACATGTGACTTGTTACAGAATGTACCAGTCGTGTTTACTGCAGCTTTTCGTACGATCGTCACCATTAGGATGTTAAAGAGATGGCATGTAGGATTATAGTCGTGTCTGAAGCCACTCTTGGTAGATGATGTCTCTCAGATGTTTAACTGCCATCACTGATGCTTCGTGTCGGTCAGTGTCATCCCACAAAGTCGTATTAGCTTCACAGGGATACCAAACTCTCCATCTAAAGATTTTTGTCTATCTTCTCTGATGATATTATGTCGGTCAGTGACTTCCAGCGAAGTCGTTTAAACTTCATAGGGATACCAAAATCTCCATGTAAAATTTATGCAATATCGGGCTGTCTTTTTTTGTAGTCGTAAAATTGATTGTAGGCGTCGATATGCATTTCTAGGTCTTCTATAGAATTTGTCATAGTGTGAATATATGTCGATTTGTGATGTACCAAAGGTAAGGTCCAATGTCACAGGATACCTGTTTGTGTGCTGGTGCATATACGATATCAGCCCAGCTGCTCCGACCAAGACAAGTTCTGCCGTCTCTCGTATAACAGCTGTACTGACATCTGCTTGACTGGGTGGTAGAAATTTTCCTCTGTCATCGATGATTGACATTATTTCGTCACCTGCACAGGTTTCGAGAACAAGAAAATTACAAAAGTGATCCTTTTAAATATTTTCAGCACACTTTGCGTGTTCATAATAAGATTTCCATCTCCGTCCATTGAGGTGGCGATATCTGTTCAGAACCCTTAACATTTTACCTTTGTGTCTCTTTTATTCCATAGACACTTTTCTGTTTAAAAAGAAGTTTTTTCTATCCTCTCTTCTCGATACACCACATAGCCGTAGTGTTCCCTTGCTTGCGTTTTTTTTATTATCTTACCCGGGCTTGTCAGAATCTTGTTTTTTATATACCGGTAATGTGACCGGCCTGGTCTGACCGTAATCACTGAATGAACAATATGTTGCCACTATGTGTCGAGAACATCAGAATTAGCGGCGAAAGTTTGCAGTACTTGAGAGAGTTGTTTAGAGTAGGCTTTGGCTATCTCGGTGGTACGCAACCGTGTGAAGTCTAGCTTCCTTTAAGTGTGTATTCCATCACTTCTGGCACTGCTTAACCTTGTGCGATTATTTGACTGCAACTAGTTGGCGATACACAGTAGCAGCATTCCATGGCAACCGCCGCACCAACCGTGCTACGCGCTCAGACAAATCCTGTTACAATAAATAATGCCGTATTGCATCTGACGAACACGACGCTGCTCGTAGGGCAACGCTACAGTCAATTGTAACTTGGACTGTTATGGAACGGCACAGGGAAACTGAGAAACAAGCGAACAACCTATTTGTGCGAAAAAAAAAACCAGATAACGGAAAGGGAGAGCGAAAATATGGAAAAGTACTGGGATAGAGGTGAAGTCCGAAAATTCTACCAGAAGATAAATGTAAAAAGTTAAAGTGCAGAGCTTTCCTTCTGTAAGGACAATGATGGAAATCTGGTTACAGATACGCAGAGTGTGCTGAATAATCCAGCCAACAGTCGACGAGCCATGTCAAACCGAGGTTAGAAGAGCGATATCGCGAAAAGTGACGAGGACAAAAGATGAGTACTGCGAGACCCTATAAAATGTATTTGACCGTAGCCCGAGCCATGATTTCAAAATTGCACTAGGCGATTGTAGTGCTTAAATAGACAGGGAGGCCGAAAATTCAGTCTGCACAAAGAAACGTCAAAGAAGGCCTTCAGACTTATTGATTTCTCTGCGGCAAGACATATGGTAGTTAGCAGCACTAGATTTGACCATCGAAATATTAATAAGGAAACATGGTTATATCCAGGGGGAAGCCCGCAAATTCTACCAGAGAGTTAAGGCGAGAACGCGTGGAACAGGGTTGCTTTCCTGCAAGTACAGCGAAGGCCAGTTGTAGACGGACCTGGATAACGTTCTGAAGATTTGAAGAGAACATTTCAGAAATCTACTGGATACGGACACCACTTCAGAAGACCGCACTCCAATCCATAACGATGGTATTAACTGTCCATCTCCGAGCCAGATTGAGATACGTTTGCCAATATCCCGTCTTCAAAATAACAAAGCGGCTAGGGCCGATGGTCTCCCGGCTGAATTTTTTAAGACTGGTAGAGAGGAGCTGATTTGAAACATGCATTAGCTCATGGAGAACATCAGGCTAGTGGAGAGCATACCCGGGGATTGGAGTCTCAGTCTATTATGTCCTATATACAAGAAAGAACATAAAAAAGATTGATTTTAAGAAATACCGTGGAAACAGCCTATTACCAATTGCGTACAAGGTCTTTTCTTACATATAGTGTGAACGTCTGAAGCCAATTGTAGAAAAACTCATTGGAACTTATCAGTGCAGTATTAGACAGAGTAAATCTTCGACGAATGAAATATTGACTTTATGACAAAGTCTGAAAAAACTCATGAAAAGCAGACCGACACCTAACACCTCTTCGTCGACTCTCCGAATAGGCTATATGAGACCATGGCTGAGTTTGGTATTCCTGCAAAACTAATTCGACTTTGCAGATGTACCTTGGAAAACACCAAATCCTCCATTGGTAAGGATCACATGACTTTCATAGCTACCCATGTGATCAATTTGATTTCTTGCCTTTTGATCATTAGATATTCAGGTTGCCATGAGTATTATCTTTGTGGGGAAATCTGGATTCACTAACTACTAGTCTAAATCCGTTATCGGAGGTGTTGTTGTGTACACTGATCCAAGAATATCTTCTCTTCCATTAAAATCTTCCAAGCAATTTTAATGTTTTGGCCAGGCAGGCGGTCATATTTATCTTGCAGGCATCTTTAATGTCCTCGCCTTTGAACGTGATGTAAAAATATTTCGCCATGATGCGTTTACATAAAGTATAAACTGCGGCCCCAGGGCTCTATGTCTCTGGTCGCCTATGAAATCACATCCAAATTCATTGTTTTCTACACGACAGTTGTCATAAGTCACAGTTTTTACGTCTTGTGCATCCCTGTCCTGTTCATCACAAATTTTGGTTGGTAGCAATGTCAGCCGTATGTTTGTCGATGCCATCCGCCAATTGGATAGAGTCTCGATCTCTGTAGAGAATTTGAACATTTCAGGTGTTTATTATTAAATCGTGAGTCCTACAGTGTGTGTTTCTTGGGGCTGCCAACGCCACAAAGTGAGAACGATTATTTTAAGCTCGAGATAATTAAGTAACTGAATTACTACTAAGACGTGGCGCTAGTAGCATGTAATTTAGACTATACAACATAATGTCACTCCACCGTATCTACTAATGAAACCAAATGCAACAGTCCTTACTTTAAAAAAGCACCCCACCAGGGTTCATTTCCAGAGGGCTTTGGGGAGTACCACCTCGCGTACCTGAGAGCACCACCGGTAGATCACTTTCTGACTCGGCAGCTATAACAAGGATGTATATCTTTTCGACCTCCGACCAAGGAGTCTAAAGATGGTACTACGGGCGGTCAGGTTACCCAAGTATCTTGCTACCTTGCCGGTCGAATGGGTAAGGATCCATTTTTGAGGGACCACACAGTGGCTGTGGTAAAATCAAAAGATAAGTAGTTGCATTGTCACGGGTTTTGTATTTATGTTATTGTCCGCGAGTGAAAGATGGTTTTTTAAAGATGCTGGTCGGATGGAATGTTGCGGCACCTAGTAGGAGACAACTGTAATGCCAGCTGTATGGGGATATCCAGATCCAAGCAAATGGTGTAATAGCAATGTATGAAAACAGAGGAATAGCAAGTGGATCAGTCATATCACTAATAAAAATTACAATTGATCGTTTTTGGAAATAACACGAGGCAGATAAAACCAGCGATGGCCAAATCAAACGGAGTGCAAGCCACGAACTTGTACTTATAAGTCGATATGGTACCCCCGAAAATATGGACGATCAGAATATCTTATTGCATAATGAAAAGAAATCCACAAGGTAACCTGGATATATCTCGATCAAACTACAAGAAATCAGATTGATCACGTGGTAATTGATGGAAGGCATGTCTCAAGTGTTATGGACGTTCGTGTGATGCGCGGTGCAAATATTGACTCAGATAACCACGTAGTTGCTGCTAAGGTTCGCACACGATTAAGTAGTGCTACAAACACCCGTAATCAAACGCAAAGGAAGCTAGACATCACAAAGCTGCATACCACTGAGATAGCCAATGCCTACTCCAACCAATTACTCTCAATTACTCCAAACAAACCCCCCTAGTTCTGATGTTCCCGACATACAGGGGCAGCATATTGCGAATTCTATGACCACTGCCGCAATTACCGTACAGGGTTATGAAAAACCACGCTCAGACAAGCCCTGGTACGATGATGAATGTCGCGAAATGTCTGAGGAAATGGATGCTGCATACAAGGCAAAACTGCAGCCAATGGTGACGGAGCATTATAAAGAGAAAAGGAGGGAGATGAAACGCCTGTTCAGGCGGAAAAACCGTTTGTGAAAGAAAAGAGAGAGCCAGGATATCAAAAACTATAGGGATAGAGGTGAGGCCTGAAAGTTCTACCAAAAGGTAAAAAGTAAGGGTTTTGCAACAGGGATCCCCAGGGACAGAGACGGAAATCTGGTCACGTCAACTCAGAGTGTGCTGCAAATTTGGAAGAAACACTTTCAATCTCTACTTGTTCGCGAAGGCTGCATAAGTGACGAATCGAAAAAATAGATTGTTCACCACCGAGCCAGAACGAGATCAGCACGGCGATCGCAAGGCTTAAAATAATAATAAAGCTGCGGGAGCTAATGGATTACCGGCAGAGCTTTTTAAAGCCTGCGGCGATGAATTTGTAACATGCATGCACCAGCTCATAAACACGATTTGGCTCAGGGACCAGATATTCACGCTACGACGAAAGAGAAGACCCAAGAAGTTTAAAATTGGAAAAAAGAGCCATTTTCTACCAAGCGAGTCTTTAGACAAGGCGATAGTCTGTCCTGCGATCTCTTTAACATCGTAATGGAGATGATCATTCGGAAGGCTGCAGTAAACAGAAATGGTATCATCTTCAACAAAAGTCACATGTTGCTCGCGTATACTGATGATATAGATATTATTGGACGTGGATTGCGAGATGTTACTGCGGCTTTTTCGAGCATTGAAAAGCAGTCGGCTGAAGTGGTTCTGGTGATAAGCGAGGACAAAACCAAGTTATTTGTTTCAACGAACAAAGAGTCCACTCATCTGGGACGCTGCGTAAACGTTGACAACTATAACTTTGAAGTCGTAGATGATTTTGTCTACCTTGGCTCCGCCATAAACAAAAATAAGCCTCGAAATCAAAAGACGAGTATTGATCGCAAACCGCTGCTACTATGCGCTAAGCAAGCGATTTAACGACAAAGCGCTTTCTCGAAGAACAAAGATCCAGCTCTACCAGACTCTGATCCTACCTCTCTTGCTCTACAGCGCAGAATCCTGGGTAATGACACAAGCGGATCAATCTTTTCTGGGAGTCTTCGAGAGAAAAATACTCCCCAAACTATTTGGACCCATCATCGTGAACGGCGAGTACGGTCGTCGAATGAATCATGAGCTGTACAACGACATCGACGTGGTCAAGCGCGTTCAAATAGACCGAATGCGCTGGATTGGACACGTTGTGCGAATGAACGAAAACGGTCTGGCTCGAAAAGTCTTCGGCAATAAACTCGATTAGCGGCGCAGGAGGGGGCGACGAAAACTCCGATGGATGGACCAGGTGAAAGAGCTGTTATCTAAGCTTGGTGTACGGAGCGTAAAAGACCGAAGCGCTTGGAATACTTTTTTACGTGCGGCTACTGATAGATAAATTTCTGTTGTTGCTGCCGTTAAAGAAAGAAAGAGTAATGAAAATAAAAATAAGGCTCCATCCATCTGGTCAGGTCGACAGGACGATTGTAGATGTAATACCGAATTGACATCTATTATACAATCTGCATTTTCAGACATATTATTGATTTTATCTTCCTGCGTTTGGAAATAATCATTGCACCGCCACTAGTACATACAAATTGATCACACTGAAGACGCATTGGGTCACTTTTGTTAAACAACAACTGTTTGCGCACAACCGGCGTGAAAGTCGAAAAACTTTGCCATGTTTTGCAGTTAGTTGTAGTAATATGAAAACATTTCATAGTTCACTTTGGACCAAGAAATCTTCTATTCTTTCTAGTATCCCTAGTACCATAATTCATTGGCATACTACTGTCTGTCTCATATAGCCTAACTTGTATTCACATACTTAAGAAATATGTGTTTGTTTCCTTTGTTTGTTTGCTTGTGTATGTCATACACATAGCCAAAAACACACATCCGCACAGGCAACTAAATAGTAGTACAACAACTCTGCAGGAATGAATATGACATTTGATTAGCTTTCAATACATGTAAAATATGAAATGAACGAATTCAATTGAAACGAATGAATGACAGAATGACTGCATGAGTGAATAATAAATGAAAAATTTTTAAATGTACTAATCTACATATACAGTTAAAGCTTGAAAGGATAAATGCACATATATAAATACCATGCTAATATAAAATGAAGTTATAAAGGATTGAATGGAAAGTTCTTAAACTTTCTTTACGTATATTAGGAAAAGAAAAAAAGTCATAACCTAAATGTTTTTGGTGGTACAGCTCAAAAAGGGTGAATGTTAAAATATTATGTTGGGTTGTGTGTGTGTGAGTGTTTGTTGTTTGCATTTCAATATGAATAACGAAGAATTTGGTATGGGTTTTCCAATTGTACAGGTAGGCGGCAGGTATTCATCAAAGCATATTTTTTGGGCTTTTATGTTGTAAATTGTTCTTCTCACAGTACTTCGTTTGGGGGAATTTTTAATATTGCCTTTTAGAAAAATTCAAAAGGTGTCTTAATTGATTCTCTTTTGAGGATAAATGAATTATAAAATCCTTTTGATGTCCTGTATATATATATTTCATATGTATAGCGTAGTAAATTCTTTTAGAAAATATGACTTTTGAAAACATTAGAAAGAATGTTCGCTATGATGAAAAGAAAGTCCAAGTTTGCATACACGATACGAAATCAGAGTAGCGAGTAGTAAGAGAATCAACCGCTTAAGAACAATGTCCCATTGCAAACAGTTTATATACAAGTTTGCATATATCAAAAGTGACCTTATCTTTTGTTGCCCCCAATAGTGTCATTTCAACTCACACCAGTAAAATTTTTAATATTAAAAACTTATGTGTCATTCTTGTTCATAAAACGCTTTTCACCTTAAATAATGTAACAAGAAAAAAAACATGTCCCGAACTAAGGATTTAATTAATGCCTGACTTAACAACAACTATAAGCGGAGAATTCATTTAAGGCCTGATTCTTAACAAATTTCCATTTAAATGATTATTCATGTAATAAAAGGACATTAAACGTTGCATGTCTTCCATGTTTATTTTTTTTTTTTTGCATTTTACAAAAACTCGACAAACAAAACTAAAAACGCAAAACGAATTAAAACCACAAAAGTGGAATGAAAAGTCCTTCATTAATAAACAAACGTTAAATGGAAATCCTTCAACAGCTCAGGCTAAACAAAGTGAGAGAACAGTCTGGGGGGTAGAGTTGGCGCTTTAAGCGACAAAAACCAAAAAATCGATAAATAACAATAAGTCGGCAAGGAAAGTCGCTAAAAGCACGCATTGTTAAAAACTAATTTCATTTTAATATTTAACAAAATAAATAAGAAATGCAACAATAACAATATTGGAGGAAGCAACAACAACTACAACAAAAAACATGTTTAAATGGATTTGAACTGAAAAATGTGCACGCGATTTCATACATACACGCTTTGGTGCATGAGAAACACGAGACGTTGCATTTTGCATTCTCCTTTTTGTACAATTTTTAGTTGTAAAGCAAATGACGATCGTTTCAAGCAAGTCATGGGTACGAAATGCACAGTGGGATAGAAAATGTGAATGGCACCTATTAGCACCTATTTAGTAATCCATGACATCAGTATGACATTGTAAGCGGACGATCTAAAATACATATATAAAAAATATCGTCCGCTCATTATAACTCTGATTGAAATGGTACCTACTGACATCGTCAATTACTTTGTAATCAAGCGTGTATCAAGCTCGCGTTAAACTCCGCCTATAACTTAATTGCAACTGTAATGGCACTTACTGATATCGTCGCTTACTTTGTAAGCGAGAGCGCACCTATTAAACGGCCTATGACACTCCTATACTGGATATGCTGATTCACTCGACGCTAGTGCGAAGTGTCCACCAGAGATAGACAATAAATATTCGGCAAATAAGTATACTGTAATGTAAAAATATCAACCACTGATTATAACTCCGATCACAATGCTATTGAAAATGCACCTAGTGACATCGTCACTTACTTCGTAATGAAACGTGTTATTAAGCTCGCTTAAAATTCCGCTTATAACGTAATTGCAACTGAAATGGCACTTACTGACATCGTCGCTTACTTTGTAAGCGAGAGCGCACCGACTAAACGGCCTATGCCACTCCTATGCTGAATTTAAGGAAGATTCACAATGTGATTTTTGACAATCTCTGGTGTCGACAACACCGAGAGGGCCGCCGATGAAAGAAAAATATTGATGACTGAGGCAGAAATCGAGCTATGGACTCCCGTATGACAGTCGCGTGTTCTACCCATCATGTGGTCACCGGCGGCCACCATCGTCGGTAGTCTTCGAAATTAGTGCAAGTGCATCTCCAATCTAAAGTAAACGGTCATTGTCGTTGTACTGGAGTACTACGACAGCGGGGTATTTCAATTGTGTAAGAGTCCTTTGGTTCTAGTACAAAAATTAGGTCAATGTTGAACAACAATTGTATCCTTGATTCAACAAAACAGATCTTCCCTATTGACAAGGTATTAAAACTGTGGTAGAAGCTTCGAGACATTGTTCGACCAAGGTAAGGCCATTTGTGATACTCCTAATAGTATCGCTCTAGTCCAGGAACATCATGTAGCCTACAATTGGGTACGCACCTTCGTGTGGATTATTGCTGACACAAAATTTAATGCTGCCATTATTGTCAATGACGTTAGCTCAGATTGTTTAGAGATTTATAGCTAAGTGCAAGGTGTTTGTGTTTCTGTTGGGGTGATTTTGGTCGTCTTCTGTATATGGAGTGTATATGGTAACAGTAACAGTAACCGACACAGCATTAAAAATTGATACTGGTGATCCTGTAATCTTTGGCTTGGATACGATTGTATCTTTTCCAATTTGGTTCAGCAGAGTAAAGCATTCTTTGGCCGATTACTTGTTTACTTTCGAGGCGATATGGGAAGTGAGCGGGTGCTTTCAAGGTTGTTTTACGCTGTGGAAGAGCTAATTGAAATATATAAGTTTGGTAGTGGAAATGTAATTAGTAATATTACTATAATGATTGCGAATAGCGCAGTCATATCAAAATTCCAATATAGTTCACAGGTCAACAGATAATGTCATTTTTCGTGCTCGCGGGCTGTTGGTGAAACAGAAATCGCTGGTGGAATCTTTTAGCTCAAATGTGGAGTTGCATTGCTAACGGTTGCTACAGACCCTTCGAGTAGCAGAAGAGGTACGAAAAGCCTCACCTTGGCCAAAGGGGGATATGTCCTATACTGTCACACCCAAATTGGTATCTTCTGACTGGATGAATGAACCGACAATATCTTTAGCTTGCTCCCAAAATTGTCAACTACTAATGCTTTTGGATACCGCAAGACCCTATTAATCACTTTTTTGCCAGTGTTTTAGTATCTGAGGCAGTGGCTGGCAGAGATACACACAAACATGGTCTCGGGTCCGTGTGTTATTTATGAGTATCTTATAGAACTCACTGGGGGTTTGGCCTAACGTAAAATACATCGTTGCCGACGTCGAGCGAGAGGTGTTTGGAATCCCTTCGTCTGACAATATATTATTGATCGGTCCACCTTCCCGGAACTTTGATGTGAAGACATTGTTGCTCACGAGTATGTTAAATTTCGAATATATTCTCTTTTTTCGAAAGGCTAAATCCTGGGCGGCCTGTTATAACATGATTGTTAAACACACGACATCATTCGGGAGATCCAGGGTTCGATTCCTATTTCAGAAACTTACATTTGTTGAATAGGCGCCCCTCAATGTTGTCGACAGCATATTCGCATTTAAAAGTGAAGTAAAAGCTTCTCAAACAGCTGACGGTCACAATCGTGTATAAACAGTAGATGCCACTAGTGTGTGAGTCTAAGAATAGAAAGCATGTTATTTCACAATAACTCAAGAAGCTAACATATGACATCCGTCATTCATTTGTTTTAAGTAAGGCCGAACCTGTAAAGTATGGTTTCACAAATCATAGCATCTGCGCTACAAAGCTCCTACCGGTTTTTGTGGCCGGAAGAGTGGGAATCAAGAGCTCCATACTTACTGTTCCACTGATCAATTAGTGAACCCACCATTTTTGTAGTTTATCTGACGACAATTTGAGGACATAATGTTTTTTTAATTCGTGCACCCCGAAATAGTATTAAGTATATTGTATCGTCGTTTGATAAACGCCCAAAACGAGGTCTTTATCGTTATCCATGGTTAATTTAGGGCTACATTTTGTCTATTGGTCATTTTTGACTCCGACGTCAATTTGAATTTTGGATTTTTTACTTTGTTTGTTACACCCTTATTATGCCTATTTTTGACAACTTTTTTTTCCGTCATATATGTAGAGCGACCCTATCTATTGTATACTCCTATTCCTACATAGTCAAAGTTTACTTGGCTATGCCTTGGGCGCTGGCAATCGCATAATGTAAATCCCTTGTGGTAGCCTAGTCGCTAAAGATGATTTTTTGCCCAAGATCGAGTTGATTACCATATTTTCCGCAGCCGAGTCATCTTCGTATGGTCACTGTTTTTAAGTAAAATCTGGCGTAGGATGATGCCCAACACAAAATTCGTCCAGTTTGAGCTGTGCATGTCGAGGAACTGACTACATTGGGTTCTTCTACACACTTAATAATGATTTGTTATTTGGACATGCTGCTATATCGAACCCCAACAATTGAAACACCTTTTACATTTGAGTTATTATGCTATTTTTATGACTTTTTTTGCCGGGAGTTTAAGTAGACTACTATCACTAACATTACTTCTTAGTACAACAATTTGAATCTTACCCGTTAAGTTTCCATATATAGCCCTCAGTGTTCATTCTCGAGCCACTGTAATCGCTTTCAAACATTGGTTTTGCTCTTGTTACACAAATCATGCAGGAGGACCACGCAAACTACATCGGTGGGGTTAATGCTATGACATGTGAAAAGAATGCAGATTTGTTGTACTTTTTGGAGCTGGCTGGCTGGCTGGCTGTTAATACATCACGTGACTTGTTAGCTTTTTACATCGCTATAACGATTTCTGACGACTATGAATGTCCTGGCATAGAAATTTGTACAGAATTACATTAACATGCATTTTGTGCTAAGAGAATGAAAATATGTTTAGAAAAATCAGCAATAGGAACAAATGTGGAACATGATGTTGCAACAAATGTGCATACAGTTATTGTCATACAATAAATAAGTAACGTGTAAAGTGCATGTGGCAAGCAACAAAGTGGAATGTCATCCAATAATTGTAATTGTTTTGCAGGCTGACTGTGTCATTGACTGAGAAGTTAAATTGTTGATATTTAGAGAGGCCTGATAAGTCAATGAGAAAAGTCAAGGAAAATTTGCTAAACCAAACAACATTATGTGTATTCGGTTACTCTACAACCTCCTCAGAAAAAAAAAAAAATGTTGTTCATTTTTTGCCAAAGTTATATTTACTTTACTTAACGACATTTGCAATTAATGAACTTATGAGAAATTCTAAAATGAGGGTCAGTTTGAGTTTAATTTTAAATATGCAGTTTCAAATTTGATATTAGTAAATTTTTAAAATATTCTTAAATTATTGCGAGTTGTCATAAACCATCCACAATATATGAAACTACGTTTCTTTTTATATGAAACCATCAAAACAAAATTACCTACACTATCATTCATTTTGACATGTCGACAAGGAAACCTATAAATGTCAATTTCATTACATACTCTAAATTGTCTAAGACACAAATCATCTTGTTGTTGCCAGAGAGGCTCTGCCGCTTCCTCCCACTCACTCCTTGCAAGGCCCCCTATCACCATTGGGATACCCGACTGATAGACACACACACTCGCACTCATATTCATATGTATATAATTCCAATATCCATCTATCCCATCTGTCGGTCCGTCATTCATTTATACACCCCGTCATTCAGTCAGTCAGTACCACTCCATTTTGTTTAGACAACACCTGCATCATTTCATATGATTGAACGGCAGCAGTGGCAGCATGACCGAGGTGCCTCCACCATAGCCTCTGGGGAAGTCTAAAAAAAGACCCAACGCATTTTGTACAGTATGCCACTAGTTGTGGTGGCGAACAACCATTACCTCGACCACCGCCACAGCCAACTTCTTTGCTCCACGATTGCGTGGTTGGCAGCTCGGGGTCCCACTGCGTTATAGATCATATTTGTGTAAATGAACATTTGTGATTTTATGTGAATTTTGTTGTTCTAGTTGAATTTTATTGGAACTCACTTAACATAACAAAAACAAGACAATTACGCTTCCAATTAGAGTAGGGGCAAAAAAAAAACATGGAGCATCTAATGTTACATTGAGGTTGTCAAAATTTGGTCGATTTATTGCACCTGGTGGTAATATTAGACGGCGGGGGAGAGGGGTAACTCTTATATGATGTAGAACGCAAATATGTTTTTAAGAAAAACAAAACTTTTCCTAAATGGAGGGATTTGATATATCAATGAAATGTATATATTCTTCAATTTTTTTTTTGCGAGAATTCTGCTACCTCTCATAAGCAGATATTGGGAAACGGAACAACTAGCCCAGCAGGTAAAGCAGGGAACAATTCCTCTCTGAATGCAAAAATTAGAAGCGAATCACTGTTTTAAATACAAGCAAAAAGATCATTGCGCGCATATTACATAAGCGTCTGGAAGAAGCCCTAACCACAGACCTAAGAACAGAACAAGCTGGATTCCGTCCCAACGCTCTTGTATAGACCTTGTCAACACATTACGCATAATCGTGGATCAATCGGTGGAATGGAGATCACCTCTTTACCTTGCGCTTATTGTCTTCGAAAATGATTTTAATACCATATGTCACGAAGCAATATGGGCTGCGTTAAAGTGAAAAAATATTCCCGCAAGCTTATAGCATTAAGGAGTTTACACGGAGTCAGCTTGTCAGGTCAGACACGAAAACCAACTTGGCGTGCCCATCCCTATCAATGCCGTCGCGCAGCCTTGGCGGCTCTCACCAATGCTCTTCAATATCGCGCTGGACGAGGTAATGAAAAAGCATACGAAGGAGAAGAGAGGCATTTCTCCACAGTAGCTTAGAGGACTTGGAATATGCCGACGACATTTGCCTCATGACCCACAAAAATATCCACATGAAGAGCAAATTAGAAGATGTCCGGATACATGCTGCCAATTTTGGTTTGAGAATAAATATAGCTAAGAACAAAAATAATGTCCATAAACGTCCAAACTTCACAGCAGTTCGAGATCAACGAGCAAGCCATTGAAAACGTCCAACAGTTTTGCTATTTGGCCAGCATAATGTCTGTCACTGGTGGTTCCATGAAAAATATACAGTCGATAACAAGAAAGGGGAGAGCAGCGTTTTCAAATGTGAAAACGGTTCTTGTGTATGGATGCGAATCGTGGAACGCTGCAACACAAGAAATCCAAACAGTGCAGGCATTCATAAACATATGCTAAAGAAGGATTTTACGCATATTCTCGCCAGCAACCATTTCCAACTCTAGCCTATGGCATATCACACAACAAGAACCAAAACAATGCGAGATAAAGTGCTGGAAGTGGAAGTGGTTAGGTCATTCTCTGAGGAAAGCAGCGAATGACATCGCCAAAGCCGCAATAGACTGAAACCCACAAGAAAGCCGAAGGAGAGGCCATCCGGCAAACACCTGGCGAAGACTTGTAGAATCAGAGATGCTCGAAGCAGCACATAGTTGGAGAGGAATAAAAGCACTAGCATTAAATATATCAGTTTTTAACAGCTTTGTTAAGGCCCTATGTTCCACCTAGGAACTACTTGGAAAATTTATATGTACATATGCAGACACAAATTTGGAAGTGGATTCATAGTTGACAAGAGGCTTAGACATCTGGTCTCTCGATGTTAACATGTTAGTGACCGAAAAGCCACTCGTAACCAAATACAAAGAATGCTTAACATCGCAAATTTGCACACCACTGCGCTAGCCAATGCCTATTCCAAACCTTTTTCTTATTTACTGGTAACAAAAGACCCCAAATCTGATGTTTCCGAAAGTGACAGCATATTTCGCATTCCATGATTACAGCAGCACTGACCATAGTTGGGTATAAAAAGCCACGTTCTCACAAGTACTGGTGTGTTAAAGTGCGTCGCTTATTATCTGAGTAATGATATAAGGAGAAAATAGTAGAGAGGACTCTTCAAGCAACAAAAGAAAGTAAAGATATCGAAAAGTAAAGGGATACAGATGAAACCGCATAAGTAAGGGCGCAGATGGAAAACTAATCACGGACTCACTGAGTGTTCTGAAAATATGAAGGGAACAAGGTCTTTTCGAATGTATTATGTGAAGGACAAAAGCCCGTCTTAGCTTACCTGTTTCGAACCCATCAGTGTGGCTTTGGACATGGCAAACCAGACTTCACACTACGACCAATCCTGGGGAAGCCTATTAAATGCAGATCAACACTGACCATCTGTTTATATTATACAAGGCTGCATTCGATAATCCTATAGGACAGAAACTACTAGATACTATGACTGAGTTTGCTCATGATAAATCCTCGATCAGCCAGATATTCACACTACGGCCAATCCTGGAGAAGACTAATGAAATGCAGATCACCAACTGTCCATCAATTTATCTACTTCAAAGCTGCATTCGATAATCCTATAGGACAGAAACTACTAGATACTACGTCTGAGTTTGGTATCACTGCGATTCTAAAACGACTTTGTGGTATGACACTGACTGACACGAAGTCTTTAGTGAAAATAGGCAAACATTTGACAGAGCCATTTTTGGTTTGTCATGTGATCTGTTTGACAACATAATGGAGATAATCATATCGCAAGGCTGCAGTAAATTCGAATGGTACCATATGAAATAATAGTCCTAAATCAATAATATAAATATCATTGGTCATGGACAGCGGGATGTTAGTGCGGTCTTGAGAAACAGTCGGCAGACATGGGTCTGGTGATAAACTTACTTACTTAAACTTACTTAATTTCCCTTTGCACCCCATGAATGAGGTATGGGATAGCTTTAGCTGAATTAACACGCTTTCTACTTTTAGATTCACAACTAACGGCACCTACTTGTTTATCGACGAATGCGAACGTCACTGTTTGAGAAGGTCTTACTAGACACGCCAATTGACTTGACACTAATACTGCGAAGTTGCTGTCAACAATATTCGAGGGGAGCCGACAATGAAAGAACAATTTTTTTTTTAAGATGACTGGAGCCATGTTTAAACTTGCGATCTCCTGCATGGTAGTCCCGTGTTCTAACCACTATACCACGGCCGGTCTGGTGATACCCGAGGACAAAACCAAGCTATTTGTATATTTGAAGAGAAAGTTGATTATGTCTACCTTAACTTCTCCAAATGGTAGGGATCAGTGATAGGCGGAGACACTTCTTACCTAGAACTGGCTAAGTTTACTTACTTAAGTGGCCAATTACAATTTACGAACGTTGGTGATAAAGTAGAGGCCTGAAGCATGACGAAAATTCACACGCTTCGGTGTTCTGCGTGCGTTATCCAATTAGACCTGCCAGATGGCGGCACGTCGCCGACAACTTGGTCCTTCCAACGAAGTCGGGATCTCTCTACTCTGCGCCGACCTTCAGGTTCGCCTCCAAACTCCATTCTCGTTGGAGCAATTTAATCCATCCTGACAACATGGCACACTCATCGTAGTCGATGGATTCTGGCAAAACTCGTACAACTCAAGGTTCATCCAATGGCGAAACTCGCTGTTGACACATATACATAGATCCATATATAATTCGGAGTACTTTTTATTCAAATACTCACAGATTGTGTATGTCCGTTGTCGGGTAAAATTAACACCTGGTATAGCTGTTTCTTAGTATCCCATGATAAAGTGGTTTTACTAAAGTGACGCCACAGTCCGTAAAAACATCTATTGTAGAACACTATGCTCCGCTTAATATCTTGGCTGAAATTATTTTTCTTCTGGACGGAAGATCCATTGAGAGGATTCTGTGTTTGTCGAAATCATTATTTTCGTCTTGTCCTCTTTACAGCTTAACCCATTTTTGCCGACTCCTGTTCTAATGATGAGAAAACTGCAGTAAGATATCACAGATATCGGCCAATGATGTCTATATCATCGACCTAGGGTTGTTGTTGTTGTAACAGCTTAGACTACACAAAATTTACAAATTTTTAATCCGGGGCTACTTCCACTGGTTTGGCGCATAATTGCAAGAGGCTAAGTGGAGTAGGTTGGGCTGGGCAGGTGAAAATGTGGCGGGTATCGTGGGGACCCTGACCACATGCTGGGCTTACATAAGGGATGGCACGGTCTATGCGAGACAAGTAGGCTTGAAACTGCGGGCGTCTCTATGAATGTCGTTCAAAGCTGCTGCATATGAGGTGCAATCCAAGGGATCCTGCAAATAGTTGCGTATGTTATCCTCGTGTACTCGAAGGTCCTTCCTTACATGCCTCGGTTGAACATTCAACTACGTGAAGTTAAAGTTGGAATGACTCCTCCGATGAAATCCTAGAAGGAACTGTTTGGTCAACATGACATTATGTCTCTTGACTGAGAGGACCTGTGTTTCCTTATGTATATGGTGTTCTGAGGTTATCTGCATGCAGCCCGTTACAGTCCTCAGAGCGGCATTTTGGCAGCTTTGCATATTTATCCACTCGGTATCACTCAGCGAAGGAGACCACACTGGAGCGGCATAGTTAACCACTGACCGGCCAATTGTTTCTTTGTCCATTCCCCAAGGGTTCGGCGTAGGGTAGAGCCATGTGGCTCTTACGGAATATGTTGACACCAGCCTTGCTCTTCAAGTATTCCATAACTATATTAAATAGTGTACAGGAAAGGCTATCACCCTGCCTGAGACCTCTTTCTGTGTTGAATGATTCAGAGTGATCCATACCAATCTTAAAGAGCATTTGGTGTTTTCCAAGAGACATCTGCAAAGACGAATTACCTTTGCAGTAACACCAAACTCAGACATGGCCTCATATAGCATATTCCTTATTTGCTTTATTCATTTTCTAGTTATGAGAAAACTGCAGTAACATCCCGCAGATTTAGGCAAATGATGTCTATATGATCGGCATAGGCTAGTAGCATGTGGCTTTTGTGGAATATGGTGCCGGACATGTTGACACCAGGCTATCTCATCATCTTTACCATAACATAATATTAAACAGTGTACAGGACAAGCTATCACTCTGCCTGAGACCTTTTTCCATGTTGAATGGTTCAGAGTGATCCTTACTAATTTTAACCGAGGATTTGGTGTTTTCCAAGGTATATCTGCAAAGACGAATTAGCTTTGCAGTAAAACCAAATTCAGACATGGCCTCATATAGCCTATTCCTTATTGGAGAGTCGAAGGCAGCTTTGTAGTCGACAAAGAGGTGGTATGTGACGATCAGCTTTTAATGAGTTTTTTCTAGAATTTGTCGTAAGGTGAACATTTGATCCGTCGTAGATTTACCAAGTCTAAAGTCGCACTGATATGGTCCAATTAGTTTTTCTACAATTGGCTTTAAACGTTCCCACAATATACTCCAAAGGAGCTTCTCCGCAATTGGTAACAGGTTGTCCTTTTTTGTATATGGCACATAACAGTCTGAAACCCCAACCCCCCTTCATGCTATCCTCTAGCCATACGTTGACCATGAGCTGAGCTACTCCCACCCACCTGCCTTAAACTATTCAGCCGGTAGACCATCAACTCCAGCCGCTTTGTGGTTTTTAAAGCGGAATATTGTCACACATATCTCGCTCTGGCTCGGAGGTGGACAGCTAATACCATCTTCATGGATTGGAACGGGGTCTTCTGGAGTGGTGTCCGTATCTAGTAAATTTCTGAAATGATCCCTTCATATCTTCAGACCGTTATCCGGGTCCGTCACTAGCTGACCATCGCTGTTCTTGCAGGAGCGCAACCCTGTTCCACGCATTCTCGCCTTAACTCTCTTGTAGAATTTTCGGGCTTCCCCTCTACTTTGGAGCAACTATTAAACTCATCCTGCCTCTGCTTCAGCTCCTTCTTTTTCCATAAAAAACGACGAGTTGCTTCTCGTCTCTTCTCCCTGTGCCGTTCACGAACAGCTCGCGTTGCCATTGGCTGCAGTTTCGCAATGTATGCAGCATCCGTCTCTCTCGTGGCATTACGACATTCATCATCGTACCAGGCATCTTCTTGAGACGGCTTTGAGTACCTAAGCACGCTTCTGGCAATCCGTTCTATGGAGTCGGCTATATATTACCACTGCTAGGTTATATTATCAGGTGTTGGATCATTCCGCAGCAGTTGAGTTAGGTGGTTAGAGTAGGCGCCCGTTACATCTGTGGTTTGCAGTTTACCGATGTCCAGATTTCGTTGTGCCTGGTTACGTACCTTTTTCGCCATGCTTAGACTTGTGCGTACCATAACTGCGGTAAGAAAGTGATCAGAGTCAATGTTCGCACCTCTGATCACTCGTACGTCCAGAACACTCGATGCGTGCCTTTTTTCGACTACCACGTGATCTATCTAATTCTTTGTGGATTGATCTGGAGATAACCATTTAACCTTATGAATATTTTTATGGTCAAATCTAGTGTAGCTAACTACCATATTTCTTGCCGCAGAGAAATCAATCAGTCAGATGCCATTGTTCGACGTTTCGGTGTGCAGACTGTATTTTCCGATGGTAGGCTCAAATGCCGTCTCCCTGCCTACTTTAGCATTAAAATCGCCTAGTACAATTTTGATGTCATGGCTCGGACTAAGGTCATATACATTTTCTGGGCTCTCGAAGAACACGTCTTTGTCCTCATCGCTTTTCTCTTCTGTCGGAGCATGGGGCACTTATAAGTGTTATGTGGAAACACTTTGTTTTTACTCTTATGGCGGCAAAACGTTCACACACCGGGTTGAACCATGAGACTAAGTGTCGAAGTCTCATGCCAACCACAAATCCACTTACAAATTCGTGCTTGTCCGCATGGCCACTATAGTAGATATCGCATGTATTCATGGGCAAGCCCCCGTGTCTCGTCAACCGGATTTCATGTAAAGCGGTTATGTCAGCTTGTATTCTTCGAGGACTTCCGCCAGGTGGATAGAGGCACCAAGTCTATACAGCGTTCTAGCATTTCGGGTGCATATCCTCATAACATGGTCCTTAATTAATTTGCGGTGGTCGTCAACATTTTGGGGGCCCTTTTTATTCTTTTCTTTTCATTGCAATAGTTCAAACGTCGGTTTTCGGATTTCACCTCTACTCCGTAGAAACTTACCATATTGTTTTAATCTACCACCACGAACGTTTTTCCAATATAAACCATGATTTACAGTTTCAAACCCACTGCTGAAATTTCGTTTGTCAACAGCTAACCTTTAAACGTTCCCTATTCTGTGTGTTGCTTTTGCCCCAACTTTGTTATTAAACTTAAAGTTTTTCGCTACAAACACTCTATCCCTTTCCTCCCTTTTTCAATATTGTACCTTTTATTACTGTTTTTTGTTTATTTTAGTACTCAATATAAGTTGACACTAAATTTCGTTTTTATGATATTTGATTTGCTATAAAAATCGAGAGAAGAACTTTAAGCAAATTTTCGTCCCTGTCTTATCTATACCCAAAGGCACCCCAGCGATCGGCAGTGTAAAAGGGGAGTGAAGAAAAACTAAACGACCATTAAATACGGAAATAGATGCCCGACAACAAAATACTATCCATTTCGCAGACTGTTTAACAACAAAAGAGTGCTCATAAAACTGCTCACACCGGCCACATTATTTGGACTCTATGATGAAGCTAAAGTTTCCTTGGTCATGACCGGATGCCTCAATAGCTGTTAATGTTCCTTTGGCTGGTGTGGATGAATGATAACATCATCGATCTGCGAACAGCAAAACGGTCGTGGTGTCATGGTGGCTTGAAAACAATATGTATAGCCTTTGCCCTCGTCTCTCACTTCACGGAGGGAAATGTTATGTCAGCTTTCACAGCTTCTGATAATTAATATTTTATGCATACGTCTGCGTTGATTTTTATCAGAGAACCGTTTTTATAATCGCTGCCCGGGAATCTAATGCAGGCTAAAGATGCGAAACAACGGCAGCAAATCGCTCGCAGACAAGAGTAAAATCATACGTAGCTTTATATATATGTGTGTAGATGTAGTTTGTATCATCCATGAGGATGGATAGATCTGTACCTATTGTGGGTATAACATTATGAAAAACAAAATAAAACAGCAACCAAAACCCAAAACCAAATCATGAATGAAATGTTAGACAATAGATATTTATGATTGTTATGGTGGAGTGAAAGTAAAAATAGAAAAACAAATGACGACATGGCGGGAAGGATGCCCTGGCATTGGTAAGGAGTTAACATTTGTTTTCAACTGGGGCTGTAAGACAAAATGTTGTCCCAAAAAATGCAGCTTGAAAAACATAAATGTATCATTTGGGCCAAACAGCCAATGTTTCTAGTAGTTTTGACTTTAGGTATAGCGACAAAACCCTAGCCCAATGTTAAGCTCTACACCATTTCCACCATATTCTGTACTTCTTCACTACTCTTAATTAACACTGCAGTCTTAAATACGAAAACTGCATTTTAATTTGTTTTACAGCAACTGCACCACTTCCAATTTCACTGTGGCCCGCTTTATAGAACCACAATTTGCCACCATGTCATAGGTTAGCATTAACTTATAATCTGATGATTCTTCCCCCCATTAAATGTTAAGCACACACACACACATATCCGCTTATGATGATTTTAAAACCTTTATGGAGCATAACGCCTCATCTATTGTTTTATACAGGAGTTCATTTGGGGGTGATGCCATCATACACGAGATAATAGCGATGATACAATACTACTGTCATAAATTCATGTTGTACGTCTGTGTCTCTCAAATACACTGATTTGTTGTTGATTTCCTTAGAGTGGTTGTTACTGTTCCGATTTTCGTTTGCTGCTTACTTCTGTTTTTTAATATTTTTGTTTGTTTTTTATCATTTATAATTTTCGAAATACATAAACATGATATTAAGTATTTTTATAGACACACACAAATAGCAATAATGTTCAACAACACAAACGGCCATGTTTATGAAAATGGATGTTGTTTAATTTTATGAGCATTTTTTGTTTTTGTTCGTTTGTGTTTTTTCCGTTTATGGTGGCGTCTATTTTTAAGGTGTGCATCATCAGCAGTATTAAATGGTGATACTGTGAAATTTAAATATAAAATATATCAAATGTGGTATTTGTATAGGATTCGCGTCTGTATAATAATAAATATTTCTCAAAAAAAGAAAACCGTAAATTCAATGTCCTGCAAAAAAAATCGTTTTTTTATCTATTTATTTGACAAAAACCAACTAATATTTGTAAACTATATCTGATCGAAATAAGCTCAGAATACGTTAGGTGAATAAAAAAAATGCATCAAAGCATATTATATCACAAAATATGTGGTCACAAGTCAGTTTTCAATACTTTCAGAAGATTAGTTTAAAGCTGCGGGAGAGTGATGCAAAGTAAAGCATCGAATCGATTTAACTTGGCAAACCCACAGTGCTTATTGCCTATTACAATTTAAGTCTACTCAAAGAGCTCCGTATTCGTGGTAGTACTGCGGACGGAGTCCAAGCAGGAGGAGAAAACTTTAAAGTGGTGCGCTGAGCTTGCAACCCGCCCCCGACGTTTAAACTATTGCAATGAAAAGAAGTACGAAAATAATATAACGGACCCCAAAAATGTTAATGACCAGCGCAAACGAATTAAAGATCATGATTTGAGGATATGTACCTGTAAGAACACTGTATAGACTAGTTACCTCCATCCAACTGGCGGAAGCTCTCGAAGAATACAAAGCTGACATAACCGCTTTACAGAAAATCCGGTGGACGGGACACGGCTGCTTGCGCATGAAGAAGTGCGACATTTACTATAGTGGCCATGCGGACAAGCACGAGTTTGGATGTGGATTTGTGGTTGGCAAGAGACTGCGACACCTAGTCTCAAGGGACAATCCAGTGTGTGAACATATAGCTACCATAAGATTCAAAACAAAGTTTTCCACATTACACTCATACCCATCCGACGCAAGAGACCAGTCAGAAAGTTTCAGTCGGGCAACCCGACTTACATATATTGACATTATTACTCGATTTCTAAAGTGGGCGGAGTGGTATATTTGTATGGGAAATACCAGAAGGGGTGTGTCTAGACTTCCAGATTTTTTCTCCAAAACTTTATCCTATTATAGCTTTACTAAATACAGAATTTGGGCACGATTGCGTTGGGTGTATTGATATTATTACCCCATCTCTAAAGTGGGCGGAAAGGTACATTTGTATTAGAGGTACCAGAAAGGGCGTGCCTAGACTTCCACATTTTTTCTCCAAAACATTATCCTGCTTGAGATTTACTAAATACAGAATTTGGGTACTATCGCGTAAGGTCTATTACTTTTATTAATCGATTTCTAAAGTTGGCGGTACCAGATGTGTATGGGAGGTACCAGATGGGGCGTGGCTAGACTTCCAGTTTATTTTTCCCAAAAACTGTATCCTGCTATAGCTTTACTAAAATAAAGAATTTGGGTACGATCGCCTTGGATTTATTGATATTACTACTCCATATCTAAAGTGGGCGGAAAAGTACATTTGTATGGGAGGTACCAGACTTCCAATATTTTTTCCAAAACCTTATCCTATTATAACTGAACAAAATGCATAATTTGGGCACGATCGTGTTGAGTGTATTGATATTATAACTCCATCTCTAAAATAGGCGGAGTTGTACATTTGTATGGGAGGTAGTTTCGAAAGTTATCGTGCGAACCAGCCGGACAGCAGACAGACGGACAGACAGGCAGACAGACAGACGGACATGGCTCAAACGACTTAAAAAGTTATGAATCGAATTTGGTTCAAAGAAACCTAGGGTCTAAAGGCACTCCTTCTATGTGTTGCACTTTTGGGTCGTATCAAATGATATATACCCTCATCCCTAAGGGTGATGGTATAATTAAGTGAAAGAGTGTGTGACATGTCGATGGAACGCACGCATCGAGTGATGTGGACGTACGACTGATCAGGGGAGCGAACATTAACCCAGATCACTACCATACCGCAGTTAAGGTGTGTACTGAGCATGGCAAAAACCTGCGTAACAAGGCACAACGAAAGCTGGACATAGATAAACTGCGGACCACAGAGATCGTGGAAGCCTACTCCAACCACCTAACTTAACTGCTACGGAATGCTCCAACACCTGATAATATTACCTCGCAGTGGCAATATATAGCCGACTTCATAGAACGGGCTGCGAGAAGCATACTTGGGTACTCAAAGTCGTCTCAAGAAGATGCCTGATACGATGATGAATGTCGCAATGCCACGAGAGAGTAGGATGCTGCATACAGGGCGAAACTGCAGCCAATGACAACGCGAGCTGTTCGTGAACGGCACAGGGAGAAGAGACGAGAGGCAACTCGTCTTTTGATACGGAAAAAGAAGGAGCTGAAGAAGAGACAGGATGAGTGAACAGAGTTGCTCCGAAGTAGAGGCGAAGCCAAAGAGTTAAGGTGAGAATGCGTGCTACAGGGTTGCCCTCCTGCAAGGACTGCGATGGTCAGCTAGTGACGAAATCGGATAACGTTCTGAAGCTATGAAGAGAACAATTCAAAAATCTACTGGATGCGGACACCTATTCAGAAGACCCCGCTCTAATCCATGACGATGATATTTACTGTCCATCTCCGAGCCAGAGCGAGATACGTGTGTCTATAATCCGCCTTAAAACAGCAATACGGCTGGAGCCGATGGTCTCCCAGCTGAACTGTTTAAGGCAGGTGGAGAGGAGCTGATTAGGAACATGCATAAGCTCATGGAAAACATCTGGCTGGTGGAGAGCATGCCCGGGAATTAGAGTATCAGTTTATTATGTCCCATATATAAGAAAGGAGATCGTTGGGAGTGTAAAAGCTCCTTGGAATAAGCCTATTACCAATTGCGTACAAGGTCCTTTCGAGCATATTGTGTGAACGTCTAAAGCCAATTGTAGAAAAACTAATTGGACCATATCAGTGCGGCTTTAAACCTGGTAAGTCTACGACGGATCAAATGTTCACCTTACGACAAATCCTAGAAAAAACTCATGAAAAGCAGATCGACACCTACCACCTCTTTGTCGACTACACAGCTGCCTTCGATTCTCCTATAAGGAATAAGTAATATGAAACCATGTCTGAGTTTGGGATTCCTGCAAAACTAATTCAACTTCGCAGATGTATCTTGTAGAACACCAAATCCTCCATTAAGATTGGTAAGGATCACTCTGAACCATTCAAAATGTAAAGTTGTCTCAGGCAGGGCGATAGCTTGTCCTGTACACTATTTAATATCGTTATGGGCGAAAGTGATGAGAAAGGCTGGTGTCAACATGTCTGACAGCATATTCCACAAGAGCCACGTACCACTAGCCTATGCCGATGATATAGACAGCATTAACAGTAACTTCTACGGGATGTTACTGCAGTTTTCTCATCACTAGAAAAGGAGTCAGCTAAAATGGATTTAGCGGTAAGCGAGGACAAAAAAAAAATTTTGACGAACAAAGAGTCCTCTCGATAGGGACGCACCGTCAACGTTGAAAATTATTGTTTTGAAGTAGTAGACGAGTTAATCTACCTCGGATCTTCCGTCAATAAGAAAAATAGTGTAGGCCAAGAAATCAAGCGGAGTATAGTGCTCGCCAATAGATGTTTTTACGGACTTCGGCAGCACTTTAGAAACACTACCTTATTTTGGGATACTTAGAAACAGCTGTTAATTTTACCCGTTTTGTTGTATGCTGTCGAATTGTGAGTGCTTACCTGGAAGTATTCCAGAGAAAAGTACTCCGAAAAATATATGGACCTTTCGGCCATATTTGGCCATCGGATGAACCATGAGCGGTATGAGCTTATTCACGATATCGACGTAGCTTAAATAGTCAGAATTCAATGATTTCGATAACTGGGACATGTTGCCAGGATGGATGATAATGCTCCAGAGAGGAAGGTGTTTGATGGCGAACCTGAAGATAGGACCAATTCGTAGGCGACGTGCCACCATCTGGTAGGACTAAATGGAGTTGTAATGGGCCACTTAAGTAAGTATCAACTAATAAGTATCAACAAATAAGAAGAATATTTACACGTTTTGCTGCTAACTTGACAAATCGAATGACGCAGAAGTTCTTATTTTTGGGGCTACTTTCACGTGCATTTCTCATAATTGAGTCCCAAATTCATGTGTTGCGCTGTGTATTTGTTCGAGTATCAGATCTCAAAGATAAGAGCTACATAACCCATATTCAAGGTATGTGCCCAAAACATGTAGTTTGTCGCTGGGGTGCAGTTATACATATCAAAAATTTGAATCTATGGACAATTTTAACTGATATTCCGAACTTATAAGACTCGTAAGAAAAATTTTTAAGTACAATTGAACACACCAGGTGGCTTTTGGGTGGACTTATTTAATTTGTGTTTATATTTTGATTTTACACAAATTGAAAATGTATTTATGTGGATCCAGTAGGTGGCGTATGGGTTATGATACGAACAGTTGTTATACCCTTACCCTTAGAGATGAAGGTATACATCACTTGAGGCGACAAGAGAAGTGTAACGCATTTAAGGAGACTAGTTGGGCCCATGGTATCTTAAGAACAGATTCGTTTTATGATTTTTTAAGACGATTGAGCCATGTCCGTCTGTTTGGCTGACTAACTGGCTGGCTGGTAGGCTGGAAAACCTCATTCTTCGGGTAAGTTCCTTAAATATTGACCTAACTTTGAAAAATTAATATTTTCCCAGTAACATCCGAACGGACAACTAGAGGACATTTAAATTTGGTCAGTTTAATTACCTTGTAATAAACAGACAAACCTCTAGTAAACAAAAACCTTCCTCACACCCCTTCTAGTACCACCCATTCAAATGACTGAATTGGCTCTCATAGTTCTATACAAACATATCTTTTATGTAAGTACATTGACCAGTCATATTTAGCGTAAGATGTACGCTTATGAAAATTTGAATCAGCTATATTGGCCGACCCCTTCTGGTACCACACAAACAAATTACATACTACTTACTTAATTTCCCTTTGCACCCCATGAATGAGGTATGGAATAGCTTCTCGCGTTGTTGTGTATTAACACGCTTTCTGTTTTTAGATTCACAACTAACGGCACCTACTCGACGAATGCGAACGTCACTGTTTGAGAAGCTCTTACTAGACACGCCGATTGAGTCGACACTTAATACTGCGAAGTTGCTGTCAACAACATTCGAGGGGAGCCGAAAATGAAAGAAACAATTTTTAAGATGACTGGCGCCAGGTTTGAACCTGCGATCTCCCGCATGGTAGTCGCGTGTTCTAACCGCTATGCCACGGCCGGTCCACAAATTACATATTTTTTGAAAATTAATATTTCTCCCATATCTTTCCAACGAAAAACTTTAAGATATTTGAGTTAAGTTAGTTTAATTATCTTATAAAATTAGTCATGGCATCAGAAAACCGAAACATTTGTCACTCCTCTGTTGGTACCTTCCGTACAAGTGATCGAAATCAACCTCATATTACTACTGGCAAATCTCTTTATACCATCACACTTAGGGATGAGGGTTATACTTTTAAGTAAATTTTTAGATTTATATAAAAAAAATAAATTTGTCTTCGAGACAAGCTAATGATCACACTTGCCCCTTAGGTTCCCTTACATCGCTTAGTACATTAAAAACTCGTTTTATATCCAATCGATGGCAATTAAAGTGCTTGTGTATAATTTTGCGGTTAAATGTGAACTTCTTTCTAAAATAGTATTCCTTTTGAAGTGCTATCCTCTTGTATATCTAACATTTTCGACCAACCTCCCCCACTCTCCACAATAGATAATCCCCTCCTGTCAACAACATGTTTCATCTCATGCCAAAGACGATAACATTTTACTGTCGTTGCTATGTATCCCCATTCCTCTATAATTATTTTATATCTGTCGATGTTAATTGCAAGTACCTCAGCTCATATAATCTCGGCTAGAGAGTAGCACCCCACTTGTGGCACGACACAAGCAACCAATATCACAACCACAACCCATTAAAAAATTATTAATAAAATATAAATTTTTAATTTCAACACCGGCACTCACTCACACGAGCGCACAAAAAGCGCACGCTTGAAAAACCACCGTGGTGAAGAGTTTAAATTTTTTCTCGTGTCATTAACTTGACTGCATTATGATGCTACGGCTCCAGCTTTGACTCTGGTGTACCGCCTCTGTCTATGAGAGTTTGTTGATTGAACGAACACAATCGTTAAAAAAAAAGAAAAAAACGGAGAGATAACATGCAATTTTCCACTTAATTTATGTCATAAACATAAAAATGACAACAAACGACAGAAATATTAAAAATTTGTTTTGGAGTATTGAAAAAACAAAATATTTATGTATACAAATATATGAAACATAGTAGTAATTTTTTCGAGGGACTATTTGCCGGATGGGGTAGGGAATGAAATTAGTAGCTTTTTGACATTTCAAGCATTTAGCTAAGTATTGTGTTAATAAAAATAAAATAAATATTATTAACGACATATCTAGTAATTTTTAAGGCTTAAGGTGGAGCAAAACATTGGAATAGGCAACTGTGTCGAGCAGCCGAGGCGGGTTAAGATAGAGAACGCGAGTTCCATAGAAATAACGATTATTCGACTATGGCGCTACGGCGCTATTTTATATGGCGCTATTTTTGGCAGCTATTCACACAGTTCTTTCGAAAGAGACAAAATGGATAGTAAAGGCACTTTACTGACGAGATAGAGATACTCTGACTACTTTAGGTCGCTTTTTACACAATGATATAAGACAAAATGATAAGTACAAGTTGGAGATATCGATTTCTGGCAACATTTTTGTAGAACATTTGAATGTTGTAAAGTCAATCTCTATTTAAACAGCTATGCCCAACGTCTATGTATGCGATTTGCTCGCCAACGCTGTTTTGCGTAAACAAAAAATAATTTTCACAAACATCATTAGAGATTTAAAGCAATACTGTAATTCGCTTTCTGATTTGTATGTGTATCTTTTAAACTAAAGACTTCAGCGGACCATAAAAAAAATTCAACCTAGCGGGATCTATTCTACCGGAATTTTAATATACTCATTGAGGTAAGAATTTTGACTGTAAATCACGCCAAGATCGTGGGAGTAACATTTGATAGCATGTTTTCGTCGGACAACATGCAGCAAGTTGCACTGTAGAAACAAGGTCCTCAAGTCGGTAGCCGGCAGCACTTGGGGAAAGCACAAACAAACCTTGCTAACTACACACACTGGAGATCGAAAAATTATACGCTCCACTGTATGTCGGTGCAGATGTACTTGAGGAGACATAATCCAAAAGCCGAATATGAGGAATGAATGATAATCCAAAACTATACATTTACATCCAACAATAAAACTATATTTAGTTACGTTTATCTTTTGTGCCTTTCTTTACATAAAGGGGTGATCATAAAATGAATCGCAGTAGTTTTTAATTGCGAAATAAAACTTTTTTTTTTAAACAAAAACCAATTTTAAAATAAAAAACACTAATACTGCGTATTAACTCTTTTATTTTGAATAAGTTCAAAAATGCCTATCGGTAATACTATTTATCAGGGCTTTTGGGGTTGAACTTTCTAAGGAGTTCCAAGCCGCCTTAGTGTCGATTTTAGCTCTGCAACGCTTCTGTATTGCTTGTTGTTGGAGTATACTTTACGAACAAGTATACCCCATACATTTTCAAAAGGATTCATGATTCGGTTTATGGATTATGACCCCTCATGTACATCTGCACCAAAATACAGTGGAGCGTATAATTTTTCGCTCTCCAGTGTTTATTGCAATTGACCGGTCAGTGTTGAATTACGCTGCACCAGTTGGGTTCCGAGAATGAACGATACGCAGTCGTGAAAACTCCAGAGCTACCAGAATACAGCCCCAAGGACAGTAACGTACCGTCCGCAATGTCCTGAGAATATTATCGTCGTGAGAAACAAAGACTGTCCACAAACACAACCACATGCTGACGAAATCGTTTCTTATGGGATGTCATCGGAGAAGCCATCTAAACCATCATTCGGAAATAGACGCCCCCGAGACATGTCAGGATATTTCTTCGGTGTTATGAGAGGGATATGCAGCATTTCGATTTGGATCATTCCTATTCTATTACATACATAGCAGCTCTGAGGGACAATCATTGCTACACGGTTAGCTCAACATTATCAAACTACCGAATGAATGTCCTGTTGGGAGTCCACCCTCCATCTATAGAAGATGAAGAGATAAGCTTGCGGAGTAGTACGAGAGTGGTACTGGCCCAGGAAAGATTGGGATATTTTAGCCGTATTGTTCAAAAAAATCTGCCGAAAAACTTCCTTTTAGGTTGTCATCGGAGAGGCCATCTTAACCATCTTTTGAAGAAAGACGCTCCCCGAGACATGTCAGGAAAGATCTCCGGTGTTATGAGAGGGATATCCACCATTACGATTTGGAGCACTTAGATCCTATAACATACAGAGCAGCTTTGAGGGACAATCATTGCTACACGGTTAGTCTAACGTCATCAAGCCACCGGATAAATGTCCTGTTGGGAGTTCGTCCCCCATCTATAGCAGAAAAAGAGAGAAGCTTACCGAGAAGTACGAGAGTGGTACTGGCTCAGCTAAGATTAGGATATTGTAGCCGATATTGGTAAAAAATAAACTGGAAATATAAAATTCCATCCCACCGTATTGGGAAACCCACATGATACACTACAGCAACAGCAACAACAACTAATATTTAGTTGACTTTGATTCTACACTATACTGCGAAGCTCTTGTCGACAAAATTCCATCCCACCGTATTGGGAAACCCACATGATACACTACAGCAACAGCAACAACAACTAATTTTTAGTTGACTTTGATTCTACACTATACTGCGAAGCTCTTGTCGACAACGTCTAAAGGGCCGCCAACATAAGGAATGTAGATGACTAAGACGAGAACCTATTCCTGGATGACCTGCATGATAGTCGCGTGTTCTACCATCATGCCACGGTCGGCCCCACTATTTTCTTTTATGATAATATATTCCTGTCGCTTTCGCTTCGAAGAAGTGGGGAAAAATATTTAATAAAAAAAAATTATTCCCCTATACACCCCTCATAAGAGCACCTACTTCTTTTTAGACGAATACGAACGTCCGCTATTTAAACAGCTTCTTACTTACTTACTTACTTAAGTGGCCGATTACAACTTAAGAACGTGTTTCATAAATTTGAGGCCTGAAGTAATAAAGCTTCCCACCCGCTTCGGTCTTCTGCGTATGTTCTCCAGTTGGTAATACCACATGATGGCAGGTCGTCTACCACTTGGTCCTTCCAACGGAGTTTGGGTCTCCCTGCTCTGCGCCGTCCTTCAGGTTCGCCTTCAAACACTGGAAACTTTGTCGCTGGAGCATTTACATCCATCCTGGCAACATGACCCAGCCATCGAAGTCGTAGGATTCTGACTCTTTTAGCACCGTCGATGTCGTGGTAAAGCTCATGGTTCATACGATGGTGAAACTCGCCGGCGACACAGATAGGTCCATATATACAACAGAACGGGTAAGATTAGCACCTGGTATAGCTGTTTCTTAGTATTCAGAGATAAGGTGGTGTTACTACAGTGCTGCCGAAGTCCGTAGAAACATCTATTGGCTAGCATTATTCTCCGCTTAATTTCTTGGCTGACATTATTTTTCTTGTTGAGGGAAGATCCAAGGTAGGTAAACTCATCGACTACCTCAAAACAATAATTGTCAACGTTCACGGTGCATTCCCATCGAGAGGACTCTTTGTTCGTCGAAATCATTTTTTTTGTTTTGTCCTCGTTGACCGCTAAACCAATTTTTGCTGACTCCTTTTCTAGTGATGAGAAAACTGCAGTAACATCCCGCAGATTGCGGCCAATGATGTCTATATCATCGGCATAGGCTAGTGGCATGTGGCTCTTATGGAATACGGTTCCAGACATGTTGACACCAGCCTTTCTCATCACCTTCTCCATTACTAGATTAAATAGTGTACAGGACAGGCTATCGCCTGCCTGAGACCTCTTTCCGTATTGAATGGTTCAGATTGATCTTCACCAATCTTAACCGATGATTTGGTATTGTCCAAGGTACATCTGCAAAGTCGAATCAGCTTAGCAGGAATACCAAAATCAGACATGGCCTCATATAGCCTATTCCTTATCGGAGAGTCGAATGCAGCTTTGTAGTCGACAAAGAGGTGGTAGGTGTCGATCTGCTTTTCATGGGTTTTTTCCAGGATTTGTCGTAAGGTGAATATTTGATTCGTCGTAGATTCGCCAGGTCTAAAGCCGAACTGATATGGTCCAATTAGTTTTTCTACAATTGGCTTTAGACGTTCCCACAATGTGCTTGAAATAACTTTGTACGCAATTGGTAATAGGCTTATTCCATGGTAGTTGTATATGGGAGATAACAGAATGAGACTCCAATCCCCGGGCATGCTCTCCTCTTGCCAGATGTTCTCCATGAGCTTATGCATGCTCCTAATCAGCTCCAATAAATACCGTCGTCATGGATTGAAGTTGGGTCTTCTGTGGTAGTGGCTGCATCCAGTAAATTTTAAAAATGATCTCTCCATATCTTCAGAGAGTTATCCGGGTCCGTCACTAGCTGACCATCGCTGTCCTTGCAGGAGGGCAAACCTGTTCCACGCATTCTCGCCTTTACTCTCTTGTAGAATTTTCGGGCTTCCCCTCTACTTCGGAGCAGCTCTGTACACTCAACCTGCCTCTTCTTCAGCTCCTTCTTTTTCCGTCTAAAAAGACGAGTTGCCTCTCGTCTCTTCTCCCTGTGCCGCTCACGAACAGCTCGCGTTGCCATTGGATGCAATTTCGCCATGTATGCAGCAATCGTCTCCCTCGTGGCATTGAAAATTCAACATAGTACCAGGAATTTTCTGGACACGGCTTTGAGTACTCAAGTTCGCTTCTCGCAGCCCGTTCTAAGTAGTACGCTATATTTTTGGAGCACTCCGTAGCAGTTGAGTTAGCTGGTTGGAGTAGGCGTGCGCTACCTCTGTGGTCCGCAGTTAACCGATGTCCAACTTTCGTTGTGCCTGTTTACGTACGTTTTTCGCCATGCTTAGCCTTGTGCGTACCTTAACTGCGGTAAGGAAGTGATCGGAGTCAATGTTCGCACCTCTGATCACTCGTACGTCCAGAACACTCGATGCGTGCCTTCCATCGACTACCACGTGATCCTTCTGATTCCTCGTCAATTGATCTGGAGATGACCATGTTGCTTTATGAATATTTTTATGGTCAAATCTAGTGCTGCTAACTACCATATTTCTTGCCGCAGAGAAATCAATTAGTCTGATGCCATTATTCGACGTTTCGGTGTGCAGACTGAATTTTCCGATAGTAGGCTCAAATGCGGTCTCCCTGCCTATTTTAGCATTAACATCGCCTAGTAAAATGTTAATGGCATGGCTCGGGCTACGGTCATATATATTGTCTAGGCTCTCGTAGAACTCGTCTTTGTGTTCATCGCTTTTCTCTTATGTCGTAGCATGGGCACAAATAAGTGTTATGTGGAAAAATTTGGCCTTGACTATTATAGTGGACATTCGTTCACACACCGTGAGACTTGGTGTATCAGTCTTTTGCCAACCACAAATCCACATCCAAACTCGTGCTTGTCCGCATGGCCACTTTAGTAGATGTCGCACGTCTTCATGCGCGAGCACCCGTGTCCCATCCACCGGATATTCCGTAAAGCAGTTATGTCAGCCTCGTATTCTTCCAGGACTTCCAAGCGTTATTGAGTAATTTCATGGAAAGCGATCACATAGATTTTGAGTCTTCTCTCCGAATTAGTAATTTTTTTTATATGAAAATGTTTGAAAATTTTTCATAATAACGTCATTGCCTAAACTTCCGTATGTCTGTACACAATAAAAACTATACATTCATGACTCCACGTTGTCCCAAATCAATGATTCACTGTATCGTCTGTTTTTTTTTTTGGAAATTCCCTGAAATCTTTCTACAATACATCATTTTTGCAATAAACTGTCATGATAGTACAAGAGATTTCTCGTCCAGCATTCATGTTTTTCCGGGTGCATGCCATGTTAACATGTGTCACACTTGAATCGAAATAAAAAACAAAACTCCAAAAAATCCACATTATATCCACAAACACGCACACACACACACCAGACATAAATAAAAAGCCATAAATTTCAAAATCTATAAACATTTACTCCTCCATAATGTCAAACACTACAACTGGGAGGGAGGGAACCCGGCCACAACCTCCCCAAAAAAAAACTCCAACAGCTTATGCACTTCCCATGCCCGCGATACGCCAACCACACCAACGCTCTAAGATTTTCTTTAGAAATTCCAATTAAATTTTCACTTCCTATTTGAGTACTGGTACACTACTACACTGCAATGCATTGTGAGGCATTTAAATGCTATAGAAGTTTGTATTTGAGTTTGTATGAAAACAGGAAAAACTTCAAGCAGTAGATATGGAAATACATTCGATTCTTATTGTTGTGATATTGAATTAAGTTTATTGACATATTACTAATTAGACAGAACATGACAGCTTATCAAGATTTATTGCAGTCGATAAGGAATGCGCTGCTTGCTAAGAGGCAACAAACCGTGGCATTGCATGTACTCGTACAATGTTTATGTGAGGCATGTGAAGGAGCAATTGGCTGGCGTACAAGTGCTACATACTGATGTGTTGTATGTTCATATGAAGGACTAACGTTTACTGATGTGTTACCATGTCATTCAGCCGAAAAGAGTCTCATTCCTTTGCACAAAGACTACACAGCACAAATAGTGTCAGCGTATTAACGTTTTATTTACATTTTGTAAGAGATCAATGAACGCATTAATTTTAATTTGATGCAACTTTTTGTGGATTTTATCTGGTGGCTCATAAAAAAACACAAAGGAAATATATTTCTTAATTTTCCTGAAAATGGTGCTAAAGTTTTCTTTAGGAATTTCTCACAAAGGAAATATAAATATTTGGTTGCTTGAGTAGAGTTGAATATACTCAATTTCATGTGAGTTAGTGGAAAGAGACGTTAAAGATAAACAATTTAAAATTCACATAATGTAAAAGTCCTTAGAAATGCTGCACATTTGTTTCATTCCTAAACTTTTTTTATTGTTTTGCTTTTAGTAACATCTTTGGCATATTTTTGATGTTTAGCCTTTAATTTGAAATTAGTGCAAATTACAAAATCTTAAAAAAGTTTAAAATTAAAAATCTCTGTTAGTTGCATTACGAACACAGTCACACAATATAAAATTGCTGTTCTGAGCTCGTTGTCAGACCATGACTACTGTCAACAACAGCGAGACTCTTTTTACTTGATAACTAAGCGCAAGACCCGCTTCTGCCGACTACATTTATGTTACATGACTGCAAGGCCGCAGTAACATCCTGCAGATCTCTCGTCCAATGATATCTATAACAAGAAGGTACCAGTCGTGTTTTCTGTGGCCTTCCGCATGACAATCTTCATTATTATGATGAAAAGATCGCATGACAGAATATCGTCTTGTATAAAATCTCGTAAATTTTCACTAAAGACTCCGCATAATTCAGTGTCATCCCGCAAAATCGTATCAGTTTCGAGAAGATATCATGCAGCCATAGCATCTAATAGTTTCTGAGGTATCGGACTGTGAAATTCAGTTTCGCAATCGATAAACAGATGGAAGGTGTTGATCAGCATGTATTGAGTCTTCTCCAGGATTAATAGTAGTGTGAATATATATATACCGGCCGGTCGTGGATTTACCAGGTCTAGAGCCACACTGATAAGGTCCTATCAGGTTCGTTGGGATGGGGTTAAGTTTTTCACATAAGACACTAGACACAACCTTGTGTGAGATGGATAAAAGTTGACCCCGTGGTATTTAGTATAACCTTACTTGAACACAGGGCAAAGAAGACTAAGATTCCAATAATCCAATTGGCATTTCTGTACCCTCACCCTATGGGTAGGAAAGTATATATCATTTGATACGACCGAAAAGTTGTAACACTTTTTAAGTCGTTTGAGCCATATTCGTCTATCTGTCCGACTGGTACGCACCAAAACTATCGAAAGATGTGACCAATTATCTTGAAACTTTTCATGCGTAAATATTTCCCCAAAACAAATTACGGTATTGTAAATGAGCTACATGGTCACGCCCCTTCTGGTACCTCCAATATGTAACACAGTACGACACGATTTTTCACCCATGATCAAACTCACCAGATTCTGAAAATATAGCTAAAATAAATATATACATATCTCCCAGTTTTTCTAGAGCAGCTCATTTAAGTTTTTTACGAGCAATTCAATTTTTGGAGCGAAGATCCCATACAACGACTTGAAAGTGACTTCTTCTTGTTCGCAGAACTCTGCGAGTTGTTAACAGATTTTGATAAATTTTTTTTTATTGTTTTTCAACAGGCCAGGAGCGGGTTCTGACGAAGCCAAAATTTAAAATTTTTCACAAATTAAATTTGTCCCAAATTTTGTCACAAATTTAATTTGTCAACTCATTTTCGTAGTCCGAAACAGCTCCTAGCCATTTGAAAAAAAAATTAAAAAAAAATTGTGACAATTTTAATTTTTGACAAATTATAAATTTGGACTTTGTTAGAAGCAGCCCCTGGCCATTTGAAACATATTTTAAAAAAATTCATCAAAATCTGTTGACAATTTGTTTGTGACAAATTTTAAATTTGGGCTCGGTCAGAACTACGTACAGGCCATTTGAAATACATTAAAAAAAAATTGTCAAAATCTATTAACAACTCTCTGAGTTCTGCGAACAGGAAGAAGTCACTTTCAAGTCGTTGTATGGGAGCTTTGCTCCAAAAATTGAATTTCTCGTAAAAAACTTAAATGAGCTGATCTAGAAAAACTGGGAGATACGTATATTTTTATTTTAGCTATATTTTCAGAAATTAACCGATTTGTAATTAAAACCAGTTAGAAAGTTTCAGTCGGGCAACCCAACTTACATTTACCCTTACCCTCAGTAAAACAAATAATTTTCTATTATATTGATATTATTACTCGATTTCTAAAGTGGATGGAAAGGTACATTTGTATGGGAGGTACCATAAGGGACGTCGCTAGACTTCCAATTTTTTCTCCAAAACTTTATCCTGTTATAACTTAATAAAATACAGAACTGGGGCACGATCGTGTCGAGTATATTGATATTATTACTCCATCTCTAAAGTGGGCGGAGTGGTACATTTGTATGGGAGGTACCAGAAGGGGCGTGTCTAGACATCCAGATCTTTTCTCCAAAACTTTATCCTGTTATAGCTTTACTACATACAGAATTTGGGCACGATCGTGTCAAGTGTTTTGATATTATTATTCCATCTCTTAAGTGGGCGGAGTGGTACATTTGTATGGGAGGTACCAGAAGGGGCGTGTCTAGACTTCCAGATTTTTTCTCCAAAACTTTATCCTGCTTAAACTTTACCAAATACAGAATTTGAACACGATCGCGTTAGGTCTTTTAATAATATTAATCGATTTCTAAAGTGGGCGGTACCAGATGTGTATCGGAGGTACCAGATGGGGCGTGAATAGACTTCCAATTTTTTTCTCCAAAACTTTATCCTGTTATAGCTTTACTAAAAATAGAATTTGGGTACGATCACGTTTTATTTATTGATATTATTTCTCCATCTCTATAGTGGGCGGAAAGGTAGATTTGTATGGGAGGTACCAGAAGGGGCGTGGCTAGGCTTTCAAAATTTTTTCCAAAACTTTATCCTGTTATAGATTTACTAAATACAGAATTTGGGGATTGATATTGATATTATTACTCGATTTCTAAAGTGGGCGGAATGATGTATTTGTATGGGAGGTACCAGAAGGGGCGGGGCCATGTAGCCCATTTGCAATACCGTAAGTAGTTTTGAGAAAATAATAACTCGTGCAAAATTTCAAAACGTTTGGTTGCGTCTTTCGAAAGTTATCGTGCGAACCAGCCGGACAGCCACCAGACAGACAGACAGACAGACAGACGGACATGGCTCAAACGACTTAAAAAGTCTTGAATCGAATTTGGTTCAAAGAAACCTAGGGTCTAAAGTCACTCCTTCTATGTGTTACACTTTTGGGTCGTATCAAATGATATATACCCTCATCCGTAAGGGTGATGGTATAAAAACTGAAGGTCTAGCCATGCCCCTTCTGGTACCTCCCATACAAATGTATCACTCCGCCCATTTTAGAAATCGAGTAATAATATCAATGTACTAGAAAATTTTATGTTTTACTGAGGGTGAGGGTACATGTAAGTCGGTTTTCCCGATTGAAACTTTCTTACTGTTTTTAAGCTGAAATGTGTTTATAACTGGTGTAACTACGTTACCAGCTCATCAACACCGGCATTGAAAAGCTCTGCCGGCGGTCCATCGGCTCCCGGGTCTTTATTGTTTTTAAGCTGTAAAATAGAAATGCTGACCTCGTTTTGGCTCGATGGTGGACAATCTACTCCGTCGTAAGTAACTGGCGTGATTTTGTCACTACTTATGCTGCCTTCGGGAACAATCAGAGTACGAAAGTGTTCCATTCGTATTGTCAGCACACTCTGCATATCCTTTATAGGATTTCCATCATCTGTCCCTACAGGTGGTTCTAAAACCTCTTTTCTAAACTGTTCTAAAACATTTGTTTTTTTTAATTTTGGAAGAACTTTTAGGTTACATCCCTATAATTTTCGATAGAGAGGCAATTCATCTCCCATCTCATTATATCTTCAGGTCATAGCACGGTTTAGCATTGGCTGCACGTTTGTCTTGTATGCAGCATCCATGTCTTCAGTTATTAAGCGACATTCCTCATCGCAGCACAGCTTTTCAGAGCTTGGTTTCACATGACACAGCACCACAGCACGGTGGTTGCGGCAGAGGACATAGATTTGTCAATATACTTCCACTAAGTGTCTGAAACTTCAGAATTATGGGGATTTGCTTACAGTTGTTGCGATAGTTAGTTGAAGTAGGCATTGGCTATATCGGTGGTGTGCAGCTTCGCTATAGCTAGCTTCCTTTAAGTTTTTTTGGAAGCGTTTTTAGCACTGCTTCATCGCGTGCGTATCTTGACTGCAACTAAGTGTTTATGCGGGTCAATATTTACACCGCGCATCATACGCACGTCCATAAGGCTTGGAGATCAATCTGATTTTTTGCTTTTATCAGGGGACATTCAGGTTGCCTTGTGATTATCTTTATGCGCGAATCCAGTTCTACTTACTACTAACGGGTCCGCCATCTAACTTTTTTTCAACTAGTGCGTATTTCGTGAATGGTAACACTTAGCTCATGTCTGATTCGACAGGTAATTAGTTTTATCCTACAGCTGAACGAATATGGTTGTGTATACGCTGGAACAACGCTGGGAAATATTGCGACATTACTTTGAAAATCATGGTAATGTTGCAGAATGTGTGAGAAAATTGCGTACGGATTTTAGAAGAAAAGAAGCACCGTCAGCTCCGTATGTTCGTTATCTTGTGAAAAAAGTAAAAGAATCTGGCATTCTCTTCGATAAACCAAAGCGTGAAAAGCGAAAAACAGTGCGTATACCCGAGAATATTGCTGCTGTGGCAGAAAGTGTGCGTGAAGCGCCATCAACATCAATTCACCGTCGTTCTCAACAATTGAACATTTCGGAGACATCATTGAGACGAATTTTGTATAAAGACCTTGGTATGACGCCATACAAAGTCCAATTGGTTCAGCAGTTGAAGCCAACTGACCATCCAATGCGTTTTCGCTTCGATAAGTGGGCCTGCGATCGACTTACAGAAGATGACGATTTTGACAAAAACTAGTAAGGCGGTTATCTTCGGCTATGCCGAAGCTCAGATACCCTTTTGTAAAAATGGTGGTAAAACTGGTTATTTGCACTACAACTATATTTTATTAAACTTTGTGCCACAAAACAGGGGAGTTGGTGAGAAGTGGACGTTACTTTTAGCTTCACACATCCATTTTGTCAGTAATTTTGAATATATTTTATTCGATTTTATGAATTTTGTAGCTCCCAAAAATGGGAAGTTGTGTGGGATGTGGGAGTAGTTTAAATCCGATCATGCCTATCTTAGAATTTAACTTCTGCTTCTGGACACAAGCTTAAATACAAAATTGCAAACCGAAAGCTCATAAACTATAGGGATATACAGACGGACAAATTATTAAAGCTTGCATATACAATTTCAGCTCAATATTTTTTAACCTACGGCTATAATCGGGGGCAGTTAAGCGGACACCCCAAAAAAGGTAGTTTGAATGGGAGGTGGGAGTAGTTTCTGACCGTCATTGCTTATCTTAAAAAGTAGCCTCCGCTTAGATATTGAATCTTGCCTAAAAAATGTCAGCTATATACCTCTTAAAATACGGCTGCAATCGCAGGGACAAACCCAAAAAAGGGAGAGTTTGTATGGGAGGTAAGAGTAGTTGTTGACCGATCGTTCTCATTTTGATATTCAACCTCCGCTTAGAGCAGAAAAGCTTTCATACAATACTAGCTGACCCGTCTTTTTTCGTATGATTCAGCAACATGCTTATGATCGATCCCACCTTTAGCTGTAAATTATGCGTCGGAATTCCTGGCACATCTAGGGAGTTCAAAAATTCTGTCGAATAGTTGGTCGCCTCCTTCTCGTTGGTCACGCTGTCAACGGATTTTTATGAATGCAGTTCTCCATCGATTCTACTTAAAATAATAACATTCAAGCTGTCGACGTACTTATTCTTCGCTGCTGGTATGGCCCGTTCACTAATCCAATCTGGATTTTTATAATTTTGTGCAATGCAGGGTTTCCCCTGATGATGATGAGTTCCTCCATCGACGATGTAAACTCGCAAAAATTCCGGGAAAGATGACGATTTCAGGCATGCATTAATTTCATAAGCAGATAGATTTTGGGATGACGGGAAGCGTTTGTACAAAATTTCCGGGCAGCAATATCATAGCCCCACCAAATCGTCTCGAATCACCTTGTAAATCCTTCACCGTTCGGTCAACTGCCTCCAAAGCTCGATAATGCGCCATAGTGCATTCATCCTAAATGATGATTTTGCATTCTCGCAACAATTTCGCTGCACGTTGGCTTGTCAACCGTGAGAAGATTCAATGGCAACTTCAAAGCAATAACAGAGGATGCAACAGCTAACGCAATTTGCGAATTGTTGCCAGATTCAAAAAAATGAGGAATGTCTTGCCTGTCCCATCAGGAGCATCGAGAATGTAAATGCCTCACGTACCATCGTCAACAACCTTCATCAGCGAATCGTACACGTTCGTTTGCTCGACATTCAACGGCGGCACATTTGTTCGGATTATTTTAGTCATTTCATCTCAATCAAAGTCTTGATCTCGTTGCAATTCGCAATTTGTATGCATCGTGCATCGAACGATTTGTTGCTGGTATTCCCAATTTCGACAGTAGGCTGCCGCACATGTCTTCGATCAGAAGTTAATTTCAATATCGAAATTCGATGTTGTCGTGCGAACACTGTGCAAAATGTTGTCAGCAATCTCGTCCTTGTATTTGTCCCACAATGTGCTCAGGATCGGCAGATGACACCTGGCTATGATGATCGCAAACAATGTACGAATTTGATTCGCTGGAGCAGAAACAGTTGCCTAGGCGAGCGTTGAGTCCCAATGCGCATCGTTGGCGAGCTTTTCTAAATGTGGCGACTGAATGAAACGAATAAAATTGAGACGCTTCGTCTCGACCTTGACGTATATACATGTCAACACAGTACTGTTGAAATAACCGGCGATATCTTAACAGATTACGAGGGCTGCTATATATATTTCTGGCCTAGGCAACAATAAGTGTTGCCAGGTGCAATCTGATATTTCCATTGGAAAGGTTGACATTTTTTAGCATAACATCACTCAGAACGTGTTGTCATTTAATCGTGAATTGTTAAACTTACAGAGCTTTGAACAATTCAATTCCGTTAAAAAAATGGAATTGACACGTGAGCATTTTCGTGCGATCATTTTTCACAACTTTCGACGTGGATTATCCAGACAAGAGTGCATCGATGAACTTAAGTCTTTGTATGGTGATCAAGCACCATCATATAGCACCGTGAAAAACTGGTATAACGAATTTAATCGTGGTCGCAGTTCGCTCAACGACGAATTCCGTGAAGGTCGTCCAAAAACGTCCGTTGTGCCAGAGAACATTGATGCCGTGCGTGAACTAATAATGCAAGATCGTCATGTGACATACCGGGAGATAGAGGCATCCTTGGGCATTTCTCCCACCAGCATACATTCGATATTACATAAACACCTGACTGTAAAAAAGGTTTGTTGTCGTTGGATCCCGCACAATTTGACAATCGCTCAAAAAAAGGCTCGTATCGATTGGTGCAAAGAAATGTTGAAAAAATACGATCGCGGTGCTTCGAAAGATGTTCATAAGATCGTCACAGGTGACGAATCTTGGATCTATGCGTATGAGCCCGAAACAAAACAACAATCGACAGTGTGGGTCTTCGAAGACGAGCCAAATCCAACGAAAGTTGTTCGTGGAAGAAGCACTTCGAAGCAAATGGTCGCCTGTTTCTTCGGCAAAACTGGTCATGTGGCGACTGTTCCGCTTGAGCAACGAAGGACGGTCAATTCTGAGTGGTACACCACAATTTGTTTGCCTGAAGTCTTCGGAGAAATTCGAAAAACAAACAAGAGAAGACGAATCATTCTTCACCATGACAACGCGAGCTCTCACACATCGGCTCAAACCAGCGCCTTTTTGACCGGCCAAAACGTCGAATTGATGGGTCATCCGCCGTACAGCCCTGACTTGGCACCCAATGACTTCTTTTTATTCCCGCACATCAAGAAAAAAATGCGTGGTCAACGATTTTCGTGCCCAGAAGATGCTGTTGAAGCGTTCAAAAACCATGTTTTGGAGGTGTCTCAATCGGAGTGGAAAAAGTGCTTCGACAATTGGTTTGAGCGCATGCAAAAGTGTATAAATCAGGCTGGAGAATACTTTGAAAAACAATAAAACAATTTTTGATGATAAATATTCGCATTTTCATTATTAGGCCAGAAATATATACAGCAGCCCTCGTATTGTCAACATCTTGGCGAATCATCAATCGATACGCATACAAATTCATTGAGCTAACCATTTTATTCGTTTATTCTCCTCAAATACGAATTCTAACTTAAATGGAGAATAAAAAAGAAGTGATGACTTGTAAACAAACTTTTCATTCCATTGACCAACTTTAAATTGAGGTAATAGCCATCCTCTCCACAACAGAACATCAAGTCTCGTACACGTGCCTCAGTTGTCCACCATCCCGACGCTTGAGAGCAATATCGGGTGATTCCAAATTTTTCCCAACAATCACCACTGCGACTTCATTTATTAATTCCCAACAATCACCACTACGGCTTCATTTATAGTAGGAGCATTGAATAATCTTGTATGGCATGTAGATGGTCTTTTGTCTGCTCTGATAAAGATTTTGTGGTCGTCAGAACGCATTGTATTCAATGCGATTTTGAACAATCGGACCAATGCGTTATGCTCATGTAGAAGATTTTGATATTGTTCGATCATTTCGCGTTTAATATTTTAACATAATAAATTTCACAATAATCCAGAATTTTCCAAGCTTCATTTTGAATTTTCCACCTTAAAGTCGACTGAAATCATTAAATCAAGCGATACAATGCAAAATTTCGTCGAAAAATCCAACTTTTTCGAGTTTTTCCAAAATTTTCCGAGTTTTACACCAAAATTTTTTCTATTATTCGAAATTTTTCACTTTAAAATCGTCCAAAATTATCAAACATACGATAAATTGCAAAATTTAGTCGAAAAAAATTAACATTTTTCCATAATTTTTCGACAAAAATTTTCCAATTTTCCCTTCGAAGTCACCACGAAAAATTTGCACGCAAATTTTTAAACAAAAATTCAATTTTAAATTTTTATCAAATCAAGCGATACAATGCAAAATTTTGTAGAAAAAAACCTAGTTTTTTCAGAATTTTCCTCCTAGAATTTATCTATTTTTCCATTCGGAAAGTCATTTCGGAATAATTATCCGAAATTTTACGCAGTTACATCGTTCAAAACTATCAAATCATACGACAAAAAGCTAAATTTCGTCGTAAAATAGAATTAAAATTTTTCGAATTTTTCCGGAATTTTCCGAATTTTCCAAAAATTGTTTTTATTTTTCCATTCGAAAAATCATTCGTGACACTTGCACAAAAAATTCCATACAAAAAAGCAATTTTCGGTTTTTCCAATTTTCCGGCTTTTCCTGAAGGTTTTCCCAAAATTTTCTTTTACATAAACCTTCTCCTGGCAATTACGAACAACTGAAAAAAAAAAATGCAGCATAATCGGTCCAGCCGTTGTCAATTGATGAATTACTATACATTTTTGCCACCATTTTTATATATATATATAGATATAGATTTCAGCTTGATTGCTCATAAGTTACTACTGTAATCGCGGGGACTGACATACGGACACCCCCAAAAAGAGGGATTGTGTATGGGAGGTGGAAGTAATTTTTGACCGAACGGTTTCATCTTACTACTCAACCTTCGCTTAGTGTAGAAAAGCTTGCATACAAAATTTTTGCTTGATTGCTCTTAAACTACAGCTGTAATCGTAGGGATAGACCCCAAAAAGGGGGAGTTTGTATGGGAGGTGGGAGTAGTTTTTGACCGATCGGGCTTATCTTAGAATTCAACCTCCATTTAGGGCAGCAAAACTTGAGTACATTATTTCAGCTTGATTGCTCTTAAATTGCTGCTGTAATCGCGGGGACTGACATACGGACACCCCCAAAAAGAGGGATTTTGTATGGGAGGTGGGAGTAGTTTTCGACCGATCGAGCTCATCTTAGAACTCAACCTCCGCCTAGTGTTGGGAAGCTTGAATACAAAATTTCAGCTTGATTGCCCTTAAACTGCGGCTGTAACCGCAGGCATAGACCCCAAAAAGGGGGAGTTTGTATGGGAGGTGGGAGCAGTTTTTGACCGATCGGGCTCATCTTAGAACTCAACCTCGGCCTAGTGTTGGGAATCTTGCCTACAAAATGTCAGCTATATACCTCTTAAAATACGGCTGCAATCGCAGGGACAAACCCAAAAAAGGGAGAGTTTGTATGGGAGGTAAGAGTAGTTGTTGACCGATCGTTCTCATTTTGATATTCAACCTCCGCTTAGAGCAGAAAAGCTTTCATACAAAATTTCAGCTTGATTGCCCTTAAACTACGGCTGTAACCGCAGGGATATACCCCAAAAAGGGGGAGTTTGTATGGGAGGTGGGAGTACTTTTTGACCGATCGGGCTCATCTTAGAAGCTTGCATTCCAAATTTCAGCTCGATATAACATAAACTGCGGCTGTAATCGCGAGGATAGACGGACAGACGGTCACCCTTAAATCGGCTCAGATTTCGATGCTGATCATTTATATATATATACATTGTTATACCTACCACGCCACCCCTTCCCTACCCTTCACTCCGTTCATGCGCATGGTGAAGGGTATAAAAATGAAGCTCATTTTGATCTTGGCGGGTATGTAAACAAGCAAAATTGTCGCATTTTGGCACAGAAAACCCGCACGCATACATTGAAAAGCCGATGCACCCAAAACGAGTCACTGTTTGGTGCGGATTTTGGTCCGGAGGCATAATTGGGCAATTTTTCTTCGAAAATGAGCAAGGAGTGGCCGTTACAGTCAATGGCGATCGTTATCGGGCCATGTTGAACGAATTTTTGTACACAAAAATTGAAGAGGAGGATATTGGCAACATGTGGTTTCAACAGGACGGCGCTACGTGCCACACCGCCGAAGCAACACTCGATGTTTTGCGCCCTGTTTTAGAAGATCGCATTATCAGCCGCAGAACTGATGTCGTTTGGCCACCTCGGAGCTGCGATTTGACACCGTTGGACTATTATTTGTGGGGTGCCCTCAAAGATAAGTGTTACGCCGACAAGCCAGAGACAATTGACGCTTTAAAGGACAATATTCGTGAAGACATTGCTGAAATACAGCTGCACACAATTGACAATGTGCTTAAAAATTGGACCGATCGTGTAGGCTACAGCATGGCCAGGCGAGGCAGCCATTTGAATTAAATTATTTTCCATTATTTACCGGAAGGATTGTACTTTCAAATAAAAAAAGAAATTTGAGAAAATATTCAATAGTTTTTTTTTTTAGCATTTTCAAAAAAAAAGTTATTTGGCGGACCCTTTATGTTTCTCGCCGATGCGTAGCTAACCAGTCTAAATCCGTTATCGGAGGTGTCGACTTAATATTCCGACTGCTGAACCAAGAATATCTTACCTTCCTATTTCAGCATTAAAATCTTCCAGAACAATTTTAATGTCATGGCCAGGACAACGGTCAGATATTTTCTCCAGACGCATATAAATGTATCTTTAATGTCCTCGTCTTTGATGTGGATAGTGCCAAAGTCTCTTGCCGACTATGAATCCGCATCCAAATTCGGGTCTTTTTGCATGGCAGGTCCAACGCATTTCCTGCATAGAAATGTGAACATAAACATTCAACGGCAGTGTCCTGGCAATATGTAATCCATCGCACGTTTTGATCTGCTTGGAGACCTCTGCACAGAGCTTATGAGTTATTCCCTACTGAATAACGATCAAAAATCTTAAATTAGCGGGAGTGCACATACCTCACTTACCTTTAATGAAAAATAGTAGTTTTACCATAATTTCTTAAGGGAAGCTTGGTTTGGTTTTTAACAGTTCAACAAATCTTTCATTATTGCAACATAGTATCTTCTAACAAAAGAGACCAGTACTCTTGTTATAATGTTTTGGCTAAAGTTATAGAATTTGTCAAATATTAGTTCTATCCCTTACATCGAATAAAATTTGATAGGAACTTGTTGCCATAACCACAAACTTTGCTTCATTTCTACTACTACTTTAAAAAAATTGTCTCAGACTTGTACACACACTACAAGTAATAAACATTTAGACTATTGCAAAATATTCTTGACTTTTCTGGTAATACCAATACATCTTAGTGGTTATTAATACATCGCTATAGCGAAATTTAAATATTCAACATTTTCCTTAGTTCTGGGTGGCTCTTAGAGTTCATTGCTACCACTTCTAGTACACCGACGTTCTCCATTTCCGGCATTGGAAATAATCCACAGGGACTCATTGCTTACAGTTGCTTTTTCCTCCTCTCGTGTATTTTTGTTCTTTTTACAATAATCTTCATGTTGTTGCTATCGTCATCGCCGTCGCCGTCGTCATCGTCAATGTGGTTGTTGCTACTGTTACTGCTCCTGTGGCTGTTGATATTTGCTCCCGCTTCGACTTCAGCTATGGTTGCAATCTCCTAGCACTGCTATTGATGCCGTGTTATACTGTCGGTGTTGTTAAGCTCTTTGTCAGTCTTTATATTAAAATAAAGTGCTTTTATGTGGTTTTCGCATATTAACGAAATAGAACAAAGTTGTCGAAGTTATCGTAAATTTTTATTGACAATTGATTTTTGAATGTCTGAGTAGATTGTATTCATTGGTGTAAATAGGTGGCAGTTTAGGGTGGGGTGTATTGAGACGTTAGCTTAGGGGGGCAGCGAAAGCAACAGGATTTAGAGAGAATTTTTTTAGTATGCTGTACTTGAGCGTAACATTATAGGAAATAATTTTGACTTTAAAAAGCAATTGAATTATATTTTTATGAATATTTTATTATGTGTTAAATTGTGTAATGAATGATAATAATTCCTATAAATGTAAAACATGTTTTGCTTCATGTTAGGTAATTATTAGAAAATGATAATGAAGGAGGGAACAAAGTAATATAAAGCGGCAATTTGCACCATTAAGCTTGATGCGTAACGTTATAAAAATTACAACAAAATTAAAAAAAAAATATCAATGCTATATTGTGGTAAATGTAAAAAAATTAAATAAATTAAGTTTAAAATTTAAATACTGATGGAGTTCGAAACACGACACCTTTCTATAATAAATTAGCACTAATACTAACAACAAAGCATTCCACTTAAATTGACAACTTGTGGTGTCATTTTGCTGTTGTTGTAATTATTATAACATTCGTGATAACTTTGATAGCTTCAATAGTCCATTGTCAAGTTGACAACGCGTCCTAGTCGTTTTGATAACAAACGAGGTCAAGTTAAGAACTCATTGGTGTCATATTTACAGTATTCGTTGTTATGTTGAGAACGTCTTTCAACACTATTGGCTGCTATGTGGACAACACCCATGGAAGTTACAGTCCTAATACACTACTATATGTACTAATGTTGGTCAGCAATATCCAGCATATTTGTAATATGAAATTATTAAAAAAAACATCTATCGATTCCACAATATATAATTGTCAATTCAAGAACGTGTTGGTGTCAAATTGAAAACACCGTTGCTTCTTCAACATAAAGGTGCACAATTAACAATGCTGGTGGTCAATCTTTACAACGCTCTTTGTTAAAAATCTGACAACGCACAAATCTAAATTTGTTCACATCCGTTTTGATTTTTGCAATGCCGTTTTTTACTCAGTAATTTAACACGCCTTTTTTGAGGTAATGCAGAACTTTAGTTTGATCCTCGCTAGAAGCTTCGTCATCACATCTGATGGCAGCTCCCTAGTAGGCAAATACTTGATGTCCATAAAACTTTCCCTAATAGCTTAACGGATGAAATGTTCTATGTGCTTAGAGCACGAGTGATGAATACCCAAATTTGCACAACTTCGTATTCTCTGTGTCGTAATGAAACACTAATAGACTGTTTCTGCCAACACCTAGTTCAGTTATCAACTATATCAAGTGGTTTTCCTCTTTTACAGGTTCCGTGAGAGGTAGAGCTATGTATGCACACTATGTGTTATAAGTTACTACGACCTCCCTGCTTTCTTTACTCCCATGTTACTGAAGAACATGCAAGTAAAAACCGAAAAACCAATTTGAGGCTTTCTATGTCATGTAATCTCCAAGATCATGTAGGTTCCTAAAGATACATTAGCCTAATATTGCACATTTCCTATTCGCCAGGGCAAAGAAGGTGTTCTATAGGACCCTTCTCCTCTAGTTGCAACCTTCAGTTTTATTGCATGTCCCGTTATGACGGACAACAAAAAAAGAAACGCCGGAACTTGGTAGAGAAAATCTTGTGTGAGAATGCATGAAATCTAATCGAAGTCCACTCTACCTGGAGTCCCCTAGCATGTCGCTGTGACCCGTGAACTCACATAAGGAGGATGCCATCTTTTTGAGAGATCTGCGACAATCCTGAGCTGATGCTCAGTACAAGCAGAAAGAGTCCAGAAATTTGATATCAGCTTGAATGTCGGAAAATATGTTAATCCCCATGCGGGGGTCTCCTCCGGGAGGCCTTTGGGAAGTATCGCCGCCACGGACCTGAGAGAACCCCCAATGGATCTCTTTCTGGCCCTACAACGCAAAAAGACGGTAGTAAAGATGTACCTCTTTACGAGCCCCAGGTAAACCGCCTGCCTGATCGTTTGGGCAAGGAACAGCTTTGCAGTGTCACGTAGTGGCTGTGGTAAGACCAAAAGTGACGCAAGAAAACTAATAGTTTGATGCTCGGAGCTGGGTATCCCTTGATACCATACGAGACTTGCATCTCTCATTGTGCATCTTACGGATTCTTAATTGAGTATGGCGTTGCACTCTCAGCGTCATGTTGATGGATAGCACCAAACATATATCAAAGGTGTAACAGGGATTGCAAGAACACTGTTACGTTATTGCGAAAGCGAATGATTATAATTGTGACAAACTCTTTGAGTTCTTATTATCAAGTCGGACAGTAACCATTCATTTTATGTTTTGTGTGATGTCCAAAGCGTGCAATCTAGATTTAAAATTAATTATGCCAGTCAGATAGGGTACCAAGGTACCTAGCAGAAAGTGGTAATTGCGGTCAGCCGGATGAGGAGCTTTGCTCCTAGCTGAAGGTGACGAAGAGTAGATCGGCAGAATACTTCGGTATTCTGGTGGTGGATGTGTGGCCGGCCGGGTGGGAAGCTTCGATTCTTAGCAGTTGCCGGCGTGGAGCATAATTGCAGTTTTCATAAGTGTTGAGAATGGAATGGTTACTGTCCTTATGACCAATAGCAAATAATAACAGAGATGCGCAAAATCGGACGGAGTGCAAGCCTGGAGCTTGTACTTCTCAGTCAATTTGGTATCCCCACATAAGAGTAAGCACAATTTGGATATTTCGTAGCGTGTTGTAGAGTTAGATCCGGGCCTTAACAGCGACCTATTAGTATGTTCCAGTGGGGTTAAGCCCACCATCTGGTTGGGTCTACACAACGATACTAGATGTAAAACACAACGACTCATATGTTGAGGAAGTGTTGCGATGTAGTGAAGTCTGTTCATGGCCGCAGACTAATAGTTTTAGCGTTTTATTCAAGGTCCGAAGGGGTTTAGCTTACATCCTTACTTTGACTTTGGTCTCTGTCTGGGTTTTATATTTTCAGGGTCATTACAACATAAAATGTCTCTAGCACCCAGTACGTTTTGTAGCTGGGAAGCAGAGATAGAATACTGGGTACACGTATTGTGTATTTGCCTATTGCATGAAGATAGGTGGAACAGCTAGCATGGGCGTTAGGTGAATTTTGTGTAGGTGGTGTGTTTGCCACGCCTATTTCGCAAGTAGGTGTTAGTTATTCGCGAAACAGGTACCCTTGCTTACCAGCGAAAACGTATGGTTGTTGTTGTTGTAACAGCTGGAGGATGTAGCTGGAGTGATAATTCTTTATACCGATTTTCAATTTAGCCGCACTCGTTCGAGCATGTAATTCGATTTTCATACGTTCATTGTTGGCAACTTTGTTTTGTTCCTTTGTAGATAACAAGGTTTGTGTAAAGGGATTGTTAGGTGTTGTTGTGAATTTTAACCGATAAATTCCTTCAAAGATGGCGCCAGTGGTTTTGTTCATTAATTTAGCTATGTTGATAATTTGCTTTTTCATTGGTCCTTGCGCAATCTAGCTTTTTGTAGTGGAATCTTCTAGGATGAGTTTTGTTGGCTTTAGAACAATCTGATTTTTGGTGGTGGAAAACTCGAGAGTATTTGAAAAGTAATTTTCATCGATGTTTATTTGACCAGTGCCCGGCCGGAAACCGAACCCGGCACCTACGGATTGCTAATCTACGTCGCTACCACTGAGCTATCGCTGGTATGGTCATTGTGGTCTCTGTGATTTGAAAACAGAAATTGGTGGAGAATTTCTTACTGATTTGTGGCAGTCAGCATGAAAAGCCGCGGTCAAATGACTGGTTAAGGCGTAGCTTGTCCCCTGGCCACTCTGGGCAAAAGCTGAGTGTTTATATTGGTACGAAGCTTGACCAGAGAATATCTGGTACCACAGGTGTCTGTAAGTTGCGGTTACAGGTTTTCAGATCCCGCTCAGGCATCATAAATCTTAATATCTTGTGGAAGTTCAGACAGTCCTAGCCTAAATATACATGGTTAGCGTTCATCGTCATTGAGCGAATGGGCTTTGGAGTCCTCCCCGTCTGAAACTTTTGAGGGTACTGCATGCCGGCAGTGTAGTATCAAACCAATTTCATATATCCGGGACACTGGTATGAAAGTATCGGTGCCTACGGGTATGTCAACCAATAAGAAAGTTTCAGTCGGGAAATCCGACTTTCATATACCCTCACTCTCAATAAATTTTCTAGTATATTGATATTATTACTCGATTTCTGAAGTGGGCGGAGTGATACATTTGTATGGGAGGTACCAGAAGGGGCGTGACAAGACTTCCAGCTTTTCTCCAAAACTATATCCTCATTTAGCTATACTAAATACAGGATTTGGGCACGATCGTGTCGAGTGTATTGATATTACTTTCGCTTTCTAAAGTGGGCGGTATGGTCAATTTTTATGGGAGGTACCAAAAGAAGCGTGGCTGGACTTCCAATTTTTTCTCTAAAACTATATCCTGTTATAGCTTAAAAAAAATACCGAATTTAGGCATGACCTTGTCGAGTGTATTGATATTACTTTTCGCTTTCTAAAGTGGGCGGAAAGGTACATTTTAATGGGAGGTACCAGTAGGGGCACGGCTAGACTACCAGTTTTTTCTCCAAAACTTTATCCCCCTATAACTCTACTAAATGCAGAATACGATCGCGTTGGGTCTTTTGATATTTTTACTCGATTTCAAAAGTGGGCGGAGTGGTACATTTGTATGGGATGTACCAGAAGGGGCGTAGCTAGACTACAAGGTGTTTCTCTAAAACTTGATCCTGTTATAGCTTAACAAAATGCAGAATTTAAGAACGATAGCGTTGGGAGTATTGATATTATTTCTTGTTTTCTAAAGTGGGCGGAATGATGTATTTTTATGGGAGGTACCAGAAGAGGCGGGGCCATGTAGTCCATTTGCAATACCGTAAGTAGTTTTGGGGAAATATTAACTCGTGCAAAATTTCAAAGTTTCAATGCGCCACAGCCAGACAGATAGACATGGCTCAAATGACTTAAAAAGTCATGAATCGAATTTGGTTCAAAGAAACCTAAATCTAAAGTGGCTCCTCCAGGACCTCTCCATAAAGTTGCATTGCAGCCGGGTGCTAAAGACCCATAGAGTAGTGGAGGAGGTAATTTAATTCAACGGGGAGTATATCCCGTACTGTCATATCCAAATTGGTATCTTCTTGTCGACTCCTATTCATTGATGCTTCAGGTTTACTTGTGCTATGGCAGGGGGCGCTAGCTATCGAATTGTCTACGGTGCCCTAGCAGAAACGGTGACAGGCGGAAAGGTCTAAAATATGTTGGTCCCGTATTGGAAAGTTTTGATGCTTTGAGAACAAAGACTACCTTGGTCTTTCTACACATAGTAGGAATATATGTTAGGACTATGTAACCGATACAGAGTTCCTTGAGCCATGGAATTTGCGTATCTGTGCGAACTAGCTGATATGAATACAGTTGTTTAGATGGTCAAACCGTCTATGCCACAGTTCTGTCTAGATTTAATTTTGTTCTGTTTTCCAGACTCAAATAGTAATTTTTCAAATTTACATATTCAAATTTACATATTCATTGAAATTGCATAACCACAGTTATATAGTTTATATAAAATATAAAATTGCCACTTAGATTAGAAATAAATAAAACGTTATGCAATGTAAAAGCCATGGCCATGGTGCTGTATAGCACAATTTTTCGAACTGTACCGATAACTTTAATATAAATTACTTCTCTCTCAGCTAGGTTTACACTATCACTATATGCTTATTAATATGTTATTTGTAATTTTTTTGTTAAATTTTTTATCAAGATTCTAATGATGAATTTCAGGTCCTTACAGGTCCATAATGGTACCTAATCTGTAGGGCAGAGTTAAATTTCATGCAACTCGTCTTGTACAGTTAAGTTCAGTGTCCTTTTCAAATCCTTGGCCACACGAAAATAATCCATCCTTGTTACACTAAACACCAAGTCCGTTTAACATAGCATCCTGATGTATGGCTACGAAGTAACGTCTAACAAAGTGATGTCTGCATGTGTGTGTGTTTCTGACGTGCTTTCCTTGCAGTATTTCACGCAGACACGGAAACCCCACGCCGTCTAGTAATTTGTTGATGTCAATATTAAGTATTTTTTTCACAAATTTTAGAGTGAAAAACACACCACGGAAACAAAACGGTGAACGGCACGGAGTTACGTGAGATAATGCCAAAATATTGAATACACTGCTACAAATCCAAAGACACTAACAAAAATATATACAGACAAGCGCTAACACAGACACGTATAGCTTAAAAAAACAAAACCTAGAAAGTCGCATTAAGAGACGAAAATACATACAACTTTTATACCAAGAGCATCAAAAAAAAGTTCTATTAAAATGAAATCGGGAATAACAAAGTAAAGGATGGCTTTTATGTCGGTACAAAACGGAAATGCGCACCATATTTATTGTGTCGCGTCTAAAACCCAAAATGACGTTGACTTCGAAAAACGAAATATATAAATGTTTATGGCCATAGCCCCCCCGTATTGGTATTGGAAACAAAGTGTCTAAGTATTTGTGTGACCAAAAAGCACTATAAACATTTAAAGTCCCTAGTATTTGTATGCGAACGGCCATGGCCATGAATTTTAGATTCCTGTTTGCAACAATAAAGAGTCTTTCACAACTTTTGGTATCCTTTTTTTAGGACACAACATTGAAACATAACCAAGTGTTATTGTTTCAATGTGTCTGAGAGTCAGCAAACAGGATGTGTTGGTTACCCCTTAAAAACCACAATTTGTTGGTGTGAGTGCTTAAATTCACTGACATCTATACCCAACGAAATATCAACTAGAGCATCTATCCCCCTTTGTATATTTTAGTGCGAAATAATACTAAAAGTCTGAAGTTTGTTTTTTTTTGTGTATGCTCGTGCAAAGTGAGAAATATCACTTCGATAACGTGTTGCATTCTAATTTTTCTTTTTTTTGTTTCTGTTATTGTTTTGTTTGGTTTTATTGAATATAGTAAGAGCTATCGGAGGAAGATAGGGGAGCTGTGAATGACAGTAAATTATGAGAATATTGGTTTCGCTGTCAACTGATGCACAATATATTGTAATCGGAAATGCCAGGGTTAAGTCAATGGCCAAAGTAATAGATGCCATTATGTTAAGAAAAATGGATCTGTTTGAAGAGTGTAATGTATATGGTCACGGTATCACTAGCAGAACTTCAGGTTATTGCCCAAATTCTGATCACGCCTAGCTCAACTACACAAGGAGTTGCACAACTACCACTTGTGGTTTCTAGTGACTAGCGAAACTCGCTGGCCTGGCATAGGCGTACATACAACATCAGATGGTCTAATTTTATTATATTCTGGAAAACATGAAACAGTGATGGAGGATTTCTTTTAACAAAGCCAGCAAAAACGCGTTTATGAACTAGAAGCCATTTTCGGACGGAGTTATTTCCGCAAAATTTCGCACACGTTCCTGTCATCTCACTTGCATACAATGTTACGCCTTAACAGAAGCTGCTGAGCGGACCGTTAAGGATGACTTCTCGCAATAAGCGATAGTAACCGTGATTATATACTGGTGGTGATGATGGACTTTAAAGCGCAAATCTTCTTCTTCTTCTTTACTGGCAGCAACAACAGAAATTCATCTATCAGTAGCCGCACGTAGAAAACCATTCCAAGCGCTTCGGTCTTTTGCGCTCCGTAGATAGTTAGTCATACCAAGCTTACTTAACAGTTCCATCACCTGGTCCATCCATCGGAGTTTTGGTCGCCCCCTCCTGCGCCGCCCATCGAGTTTATTGCCGAAGACTTTTCGAGCCGGAGCGTTTTCGTCCATTCGTACAACGTGTCCAAGCCAGCGCATTCGGTCTATTTGAACGCGCTTGACCACGTCGATGTCGTTGTACAGCTCATACAGCTCATGATTCATTCGACGACGGTACTCGCTGTTCACGATGATGGGTCCAAATATTTTGCGGAGTATTTTTCTCTCGAAGACTCCAAGAATAGATTAATCCGTTTGTGCCATTACCCAGGATACTGCGCTGTAGAGCAAGACAGGTAGGATCAGAGTCTGTTAGAGCTGGATCTTTGTTCTTCGAGAGAGCGCTTTGTCGTCAAATCGCTTGCTTAGCGCATAGTAGCAGCGGTTTGCGATCAATACTCGTCTTTTGATTTCGAGGCTGACATTATTATTTTTGTTTATGGCGGAGCCAAGGTAAACAAAATCATCTACCACTTCAAAGTTATAGTTGTCAACGTTCACGCAGCGTCCCAGACGAGTGGACTCTGTGTTCGTTGAAACAAATAACTTGGTTTTGTCCTCGTTTATCACCAGACCCACTTCAGCCGACTGCTTTTCAATGCTCGAAAAAGCCGCAGTAACATCTCGCAATCCACGTCCAATAATATCTATATCATCAGCATACGCGAGCAACATGTGGCTTTTATTAAATAGGGTGCCATTCCTGTTTACTGCTGCTTTCCGCATGATCATCTCCATTACGATGTTAAAGAGATCGCAGGACAGACTATCGCCTAGTCTAAAGCCTCGCTTGGTAGAAAATGGCTCTGACAGATTTTTGCCAATTTTCACTGAAGACTTCGTGTCAGTCATTGTCATCCCGCAGAGTCGAATTAGTTTTGCGGGGATACCAAACTCAGCCATAGCATCCAACAATTTCTATCATATCGGACTGTCAAATGCAGCTTTGTAATCGATGAACAGATGGTAGGTATCGATCTGCATTTCTTGGGTCTTCTCCAGGATTTGTCGTAGCGTGAATATCTGGTCGGTAGTGGATTTACCAGGTCTAAAGCCACACTGATAAGGTCCAATCAGGTTCGCCAGAAGAGGCTTTAGTCTTTCACATAACACACTAGACAGGACATTGTATGCGATGGGTAAAAGGCTAATCTCGCGATAGTTGGTACACACACTAGGATCGTCTTTCTTAAGCACGGGACATAGGACACTCAGATTCCAATCATCGGGCATGCACTCCCTGAGCCAAATCGTGTTTATGAGCTGGTGCATGCATATTACCAGGTCATCGCCGCCGGCTTTAAAAAGCTCTGCCGGCAGTCCATCGGCTCTCGCAGCTTTATTATTTTTAAGCCGCGAAATTGCCGTGCTGATCTCGTTTTGGCTCGGTGGTGGACAGTCTACTCCATCGTCGATGATTGGTGCGATTTCGTCACTTATGCTGCCTTGCGGAACGAGAAGAGATTGAAAGTGTTCCCTCCATATTTGCAGCACACTCTGAGTTCCGTGACCAGATTTCCGTCTCTGTCCTTACAGGTGGGGATCCCTGTTCCAAAACCTTTACTTTTTACCTTTTGGTAGAACTTTCGGGCCTCACCTCTATCCCTGTAATTTTCGATATCCTGGCTCTCTCTTTTCTTCCACAGACGCTTTTTCCGTCTAAACAGGCGTTTCATCTCCCTCCTTTTCTCTTTATAATGCTCCGTCACCGCACGCGTCGCCATTGGCTGCAGTTTTGCCTTGTATGCAGCATCCATTTCCTCAGACATTTCGCGACATTCGTCATCGTACCAGGGCTTGTCTGAGCGTGGTTTTTCATAACCCAGTACGATTGTTGCGGCAGTGGTCATAGAATTCGCAATATGCTGCCACTGCATGTCGGGAACATCAGAACTAGGGGGATTTGTATGGAGTAATTGAGAGAGTTGGTTGGAGTAGGCATGTCTAGCTTCCTTTGCGTTTGATTAAGAGTGTTTTAGCTCTACTTAATCGTGCGCGTACCTTGGCTGCAACTAGGTGGTGATCCGAGTCGATATTTGCACGGCGCATCACACGCACGTCCATAACGCTTGAGACATGCCTTCCATCAATTACCACGTGATCAATCTGATTTTTTGTATTTTGATCGGGAGATATCCAGGTTGCCTTGTGGATATCTTTATGCGGGAATCTGGTTCCACTCACAACCATGTTTCTTGCCGACGCGAAACTTACCAGTCTGAATCCGTTATCGGAGGTGTTGTTGTGTAGACTGAATTTTCCGACTGCTGAACCAAGATCATCTTCCCTTCCTATTTTAGCGTTAAAATCTCCCAGAACAATTTGAATGTCATGTGCAGGGCAGCGGTCATATATATCCTCCAGGCGCTCATATAATGCATCTTTGATGTCATCGTCTTTGTCTTCCGTCGGGGCGTGTACACAAATCAGCGTAATGTTAAAATATTTCGCCGGGATGCGAATGGCGGCTATACGGTCATTGACAGGGTTAAACCGCGAGACCAGGTGTCGAAGTCTCTTGCCGACTATGAAATCACATCCAAATTCGTGTCTTTCTGCATGGCAGCTGTAAAAGATGTCACAGTTCTTCCGTCGTGTGCATCTCTGTCCCGTCCATCTCATTTCCGGTATGGCGGTGATGTCAGCCTTGTATTTGGCGAGGACATCCGCCAGTTGGATAGAGGCACCATCTCTGTATAGAGTTCGGACATTCCAGGTGCATATCCTTAAATCATGGTCCTTATATCGTTTTCGGGGGTCGTCAACATTTAGGGGGGTTCATGTTTTTCGTTTTCTTCGTGTTTTCATAATACATTTTTGTTTAAGGAGAGTGGCTTATTAGGCCACCGCTCCCGATCTTAGTTTCTTGGGACTGCCAAAGCCACTAAGAGAGCCTGTGTTGAGCTTCAATAACTTCTGTTACCTAGTTCCTAAGACGCATCGGTGGTAGCATGCCGATTAGGTTACTCAACATTTCGCCTTCTAACTCTAGCTAACTTCAAAGCGGTTGCTTTAAAGTCATTGCCCAGGGAATGCTTGGTCTAAGACCGGAAGTAGTTAGCTGCTTGGACAGTGCCACAAAGGAATCGATTCTGGTCACTCCCAAGTGAGTGACAATCAGTAACTTTCCACCTCTGGGCAAAGTCCCATTCCCCACGCGCAAAAAGGCTCCGACAAATAGGCAAATAGGCTCCGACCATGAACCAATAATGGGAACTCACGGTCTCGGACGTAAAACGGAGAATGGCGAACTTTTTCTTGGAATGTGCGCATGAAACAATTTGGTGATAGGCGTCTCTGTCTTTCCGCATGAGGCTATACATAAGGTAATGCAAATGTTCCCCGATCACAATATCCAGCAAGTGGCGACGCTACATATTAGTAGTACGAAATCATAGATGCGCAGATATGGCGAGCGATCATCTCATACTAGTTGCTGCTTTCCGAGACAACAAGAGCAACACCTCAATGCCTATCAACATCGGCCAACTGAAGAATCCAGCAATGGCCTATGCCTATACTGATGCTTTAAAAGGTATCTTAAGGTAGAGAATGGAACGCCTGCAAAGACGTTACAAAGAATAAAACATGTATTTTTTGAACCGGCCATTAAATTTCTTGGGTATAAAGAATGCAGACGGCAGGAATGGACCTCCGACAAAACGTGGCACAAGATCGAACTGCGCAAACAAATCAAAGCAGATCTCAATGGAGCAAAAACTCGCAGCAGTAAACTTAGACTGCAACCGCATCACAGTCATCTAGATAAAATAGTGAAACGCAGGGCTCGGCGAGATAAACGCAGATGGATCGACGAAACTGGTAAAGAAGCACACATTGCCGCAGAAACCCATCGTACGACTGAAATGCATAGATTCTTGAGGAAATGGTTACAAACAAATGGTTACACGACTTCACAAAGGTTAAATGGCGAACTAGCAACATCCACGCTGTATCAATTAGGTTTCTGGGCTTACTTTTATACTGGAATACTCACATCAGCCAGACAAAACTACCACTTAAACTGCGGGTGTAACGATCACTGAGATGATTCGGACATAGCGTCGACATGCCCCTCACTGGACGAAATTGTTAATTCCATCAACAACTTAATATCTAATAAACCACCAGGAGTAGATGGTATCGCTGCTGAACTACTTAAAGTTGTAGCACTCACTCTAAAATATTACTCCCTATCATTCCTAATTTTTGCGAAAATAAAAGCTTACCTGCTGAGCTGACGGAAGGAGTGATAGTGAACATACGCAAGAAAGGAGACTTACCGAATCCAAAACATTGGCGCGGCATCGCCTTACTCTGTATGGTCAACAAGGTCATACCACATATTATTGGCAAACGAATATCTGACAAAATTACACCAGTTTTCAGATCAGAACAAGATGGATTCCGACCTCAAAAGTGGAATATAGACCATATAAATATATGGAATAGCGGTCGCCCTTATATCTGTGTTTTATTGATTTTGCAAAAGCTTTTTGACAAATTAAACCACAACATTATTTGGAGCTCATTAGGTTGTAAGCTAGTTTCACTGAAACTCTCATCAAAGCCTTTATTTGTTTTGTGAGTTGGAGAGATACATCCGATATATACAAGTAACCAATCACAAAAAAATCTGGACATCGTAAAGCTACAGTTCCCATAAACAGCTGCTGCATACTCCCACCAGCTCTCCCAATTATTACGACACAACGCCACTTCTTCTGACGTTCCCGAACGCCACAATGACCATATATTGCGCATTCAATGGCAACCGTCTTAATAACCGTGAAAAACTCGCTCGGACGAATCCTGGTACAATGAAGGATGCCATATGGCTACAAGCAATTGTAAACTGAACTTTTAGGGAACTGCACAAGGAGATAGGGAGAACGCGCTTATGGAGAAATACAGGTAAAATCAGGAAATTCTAAGAAAAGGTTAAAGTCAATGGTGGGCTCCTCTCCAGTATGGGCAAAGATAGATAGCTGGTAACACATACGCAGAGTGTTTGGCATATATGGAATCAGCTCTTCTACAAATTGCTGGTTCTGGAAGGCAGCACACGTGAAGGTATCACGCCAATTGTCGACGATGGCTTAGAAAGTACAACACATGATTTTGGGACTCAATTCTGAAAATTGCACCTGAAAGTAGCCCCAAAAAAAGAAGAAGTTCGGCATCACTCGTTTTGTCAAGTTACATGCCATAATAATTTAATATCGCTTTAAAGTTAGTAAGTATCGTATAGGGGAATTTGTCACGTTTTAGACTCTTTTGTATGACATAACTCGAGAAACACTAGTCAGAATTGAGTCCCAAATCAATGAGCTGAAAAATGCTGTACTGTGTTAGATTAATCGCCTCCAAGCTAAACCGAGGAGAGAAGTGAGACATCGCGACTGGAAAATAAAAGGGCATAGATAATAGGAAAGGTACTGACTGTCGCTCACTTTGGAGTGACCAGAAGCGATTCCCTTGTGGCACTGTCCAAGCACCTAACTACTTCCGGTCTTAGACCAAGTATTCCCAGGCCAATGACTTTAAAGCAACCGCTTAGAAGTTAGCTAGAGTTAGAAGGCGAAATGTTGAGTAACCTAATCGGCACGGTACCACCGATTCGTCTTAGGAAGTAGGTAACAGAAGTTATTGAAGCTCAACAAAGGCTCTCTTAGTGGCTTTGGCAGCCCCAAGAAACTAGGATCGAGAGTGGTGGCCTAATAAGCCACTCTCTTTAAACTAAATTTATTATGAAAACACGAAGAATAGAAAAAACAAGAACCCCCAAATGTTGACGACCCCCGCAAACGGTATAAGGACCATGATTTAAGGATATGCTCCTTGGAATGTCCGAACTCATTACAGAGATGGTGTTTCTATCCAACTGGCGGATGTTCTCGACAAATACAAGGCTGACATCACCGCCATACAGGAAATGAGATGCACGATACAGGAATGCACACGACGAATTTGCTCTGGGAGACTTAAATGCCAAAATAGAAAGGGAAGATGTCCTTGGTCCATCGATCGGTAAATTCAGCCTGCATACCGACACGTCAGACAACGGGTTTTGGCTGGAAAGCTTCGCAGCGGGAAGGAACATGGTAGTGAGTGGAACCAGATTCCAGCACAAAGATATCCACAAGGCAACTTGGCTATCCCCCAATCAAAACACTAAAAATCAAATTGATCATGTGGTAATTGATGGCAGACATGCATCTAGTGCAGCTATGCCCACAGCTTGAGCTCGCGAGCGAAAGCAGCTTTTATACATTTACATGTACACATAAAGAGCTTTGTGCTAGAAGGTAGTAAACGCAAATCAGAAAGCGCATTACAGTATTGCTTTAAATGTTTAATGATGTTTGGAAAAATGATTTTTTGTTTACGCAAAACAGCACACTCGAACAAATCGCATACATTGACGTTGGGCATAGCTGATCTAGTGTCATGGACGTGTGTGTGATCCGTGGTGCTAATATTGCTCGGATCATTACCTGGTTGCAGCCATGGTGCGCACAAGATTGAGCAGAGCGAAAAACGCACATAACCAAACACAAAGAAAGCTGGACATCGCGAAGCTGCAAACCACAGAGATAGCTACTGCCTACTCCAACCAGCTCTCCCAACTTTTACGACACAATGCCTCTACTTCTGACGTTCCCGATACACAGTGGCAACATATTGCGCATTCCATGGCAACCGCCGCAACAACCGTGCTAGGATATGAAGAGTGGCGCTCAGACGAATCCTGGTACGATGAAGAATGTCGCATAGTGTCTGTGGAACAGGATGCTGCCTATAGGGCAACGCCACAGCCAATTGTAACCTGTGCAGTTAGGAAACGGCATAAGGAGAAAGCAAAACGGGCGAGAGAGCTATTTAGGCGAAAAAAACGTCAGATGAAGAAACGGGAAAACGAGGATATAGAGCGATACAGGGATAGAGAACCAGAAAGTAATGGCAAATGGATACGGTATGGCCTCCCCACCTGTAAGAACAATGATGGAAATCTGGTCACGGATACACAGAGTGTGCTGCTCATATGGAGAGAACACTTCCAGCAACTGCTGGTTCCAGAAGGCAGCGCATGTGAAGTTATCACGCCAATTGTCGACGACGGCTTAGATTGCCCACCACCAAGTCTGCCCGCAGAGCTCTTCAAGTCCGGTGGCGAGGAGCTGACAACGAGCATGCACCAGCTTCTGCGCACGGTTTGGCTTATAGAGTGCATGCCCGACGAATGGAATTAAAGCGTATTATGTCCTGTGCTGAAAAATGGTGATCCAAGTGTGTGCTCCAACTACCGCGGGATCAGCCATTTACCCATCGCATATAAGGTCGTGTCGAGTGTGTTATGTGAACGACTTAAGCCAGTGTTATCCAACCTGATCGGGCCTTATCAGTGTGGCTTTAGACCTGGAAAATCAACAACTGACAAGATTTCCACACTTCGGCAAATCCTGGAAAAGACCCAAGAGACACAGATCGGCACGTACCATCCTTTCGTCGACTATAAAGCTGCCTTCGACAGCCCGATACGGCAGAAATTACTCAAAGCCATGGCTGAGTTTGGTATTCCAGCGAAGCTGATACGTCTTTGCGGAATGATGCTGATGGACACGAAGTCTTCAGTGAAGATTGGCAAGGAGAGCCATTCTGTACCAGACGAGGCCTAAACAAGGCTACGGCCTATCGTGTGATCTCTTCAACATAGTGATGGAGATGATAATGAGAAAAGCTACAGTAAACACGAGTGGCACTATATTCAACAAAAGCCGCATGCTACTCGTGTACGCTGATGACGTCGACATCATCGGTCGAAAACTGCGGGATGTGACTGCAGCATTCTCAGGTATACAGAAGGAATCAGCAAAAATGGGCCTAACGGTGAACTAGGACAAAACGAAGTTATTGGTTTCAACGAACAAAGAATCTACTCGTTTGGGAAACTGCGTGAACGTTGACAACTATAATTTCGAGGTGGTAGATAATTTTGTCTACCTAGGCACCGCCATCAACAAAGCACTAATGTCAGCCTAGAAATCCGGAGAAGAATCCGGCATGCAAATAAATGCTACTACGGACTAAGCAAGCGATTCAATGACAGAGCCCTCTCTCGACGAACAAAACCCCAGCTATACCAGATACTGGTTCTACCTGTCTTAATGTATGGTCCAGAATCCTGGGTTATGACACAAGCGGATGAATCGGTTCTGGCAGCATTCAAGAGGAAAATACTCCGTATACCGACATTGACGTTGTCAAATGCATTAAGGTACAGTAGTTGGTTCGGATAGGTCATGTTTTATGCATGGATGATAACCCTCCAGGTCGAAAAGTCTTAGAAAATGAACTCGATGAACGACGCAGAAGACCAAACACCGATAGAAAGACTTAGCTGCACGGAAGTGCCAGCTAAGTAAGTAAGTACGTCCCATCCGGGCCACACTTTATACAAATTACGCAGTACAATTTATCGAGAGTTTTCTCACTAAAATTTCTCACATAAATTAAAAATTTTCACAAAAGACGCAAAAGAAACAATTAAGATTTTCTACGCAACAATTAAAGTTAATCTAAGCTCTTACAATTCCCGCTAAACATGCCATCTTTAGTAAAGTCTTAGAAACAATATCAACATCTTTAATAAAATATAGCAAATGAAAAAAATAACTTTAATTATCGCGAAATCAAAACTAAGAAATCGTAAATTTTTTAAAATGAATAAGAAACGCAAGAATTTAATTAAATATTCTAAACGCACCACGGAGCCACTTGTGGCAAATTGTCTTTGAGCTGTGGCGACAAACACATAAGTATACAAATCACACCATGTATATCTATTAGAAACGAGACGACGATATTAAAGTGGGGAAAAGACACAGTTGAAGTATTGGAGAAGAGAGAGGGAAAAGAAAAAAACGTCGCAAATTCTAATACAAATGTGCGACATGTACAAAACTTTACAGACTACTTAACGCCATCAAGAGACCGAGCAGCAGACGGACAGACACATCACATTTGAATCAATTCCGTTTTGATAGCAGACAGAAAACGGCGACGATATCGTTGTGCTATGTACACACACCCTTTTTGTCTCTCTTCCTCTCTCTTACCTTATGCTTGTAGTGTCACTACTGGCGCAACAATTGGTGGCTGGTGGCACATTTAGCTAAAGTGCGGGTGGCTCCTAAACGAAACGGAACCACGACACGTCGTGGAGATTCTCTGTTTGGCTCCCTGACAGTATGTTGCTACTAATTTTAATAAAAATCACTTGAGAATGAGTCGATATTGTCGTGAAACATCAGCAGCGGGGCGGCGGTGGGTGGGTTCGGTTGTTCTATGATGCTCCCTCTATTGTATGAAGATGACGATAATTTATTAGTCATTGGGGCCAGCAATAACCGTATTAACCTCCGAGTTGCTGCTTTGACTACATTACCAGTATGATACAAGTGCCAGTACGAGTACTGCTACTAATACTTGCTTGCCATAACAAAGAGCACAGCAGATCAAACAACGCTGGCATATCAATGTTATCAAACATGCATACTGGGTATGTCCCACGAAGCTATTGAATTCAATTGCTTCCAGACTGTAGGATGGAGACAAGAAGACCACGAAAAAAAAACGTAGAAAATCACACAGATGTTGCTCTCGAATGTAGGCTCAAGTTATGCTTTTGTGTCGCTGTCACTGTTGTCGTAGTAATTCCTATCGAGCGTGTTGGGTTTGTTGTTCTCTGCCTTAAAGGCATATGAATATTTTGATTGTTCCATATCGTGTGATAGAGGTGCAAAGTTTACAGTGGGTGGGTATGGAATATTTGAGGGAATTTGAAATACTGTTGGGGTCTACTGTCACACTAATAGCTTTAGTTCACCTAAGTTGTATCACCTCACGTAATGCTAATTTTTGAGTGGCTGACAGGCTCTGTCTTGCAAAGTTAAAATTTAGATAATTTTACACTGTTATATTCCTTAAATTGTGGCCGACATGGCAAAATTACACTTCATTTATTATAAATAATTAAAACAACTTTATTAGATTTAAGTTTGTGGGAATTTATGCGCTCACGCGGTTTGACGAGATCGATTTGGTATTTGACGAGTTGTGTAGGCTCGTCCGTACCAGGAAAGAGTGCAGCGCAAAGAAGATACGGGACCTAAGGGGATAAACAAGTGACCCAGAACAGGAAATTGAATGCCAACATACAGGAAAAATTAAAAGAGGCCGAGGAATTAAGCTAAGAAAACGATCAATAAGGGTACTGCCGAGAGCATAGAGAAAGTTCTGTTTCCGTGGCTTACAGGAGGAAAGTGCCCATACAAGTATAGCGAAGCTTCAAGTGCAGCTCCGGTTGTTGAAGCAGGAGAAAGAGTCAGGAGAAAAAGCCTCTCTCTTTCATTAAGAAGCAACTGGAACACGGGCGGTGACCAGGACGGTGGCGATCATGTATTTTGTAAAGACGGTAACTAGGTGGTGTATAGTTTTGGAGATGAGCATTTCCGAGTATCCAGATGGTGGTTTCTAGACGGTTGTAGGCTGGGGATAAAAGGAGATCCCCCTAAGAAAATTTGGGATTTTCTGGAAACTGTAAAACAGAGGATGTATGGAATGCTTACCGGCTGATTCGCCTCCGGACTTTCTTGTTCCATATCGTGTGATGGAGGTAAAACATATATAATGAGTGGGTGTAGTATATTTGTTTGGTTGAGGGAATTTAAAATCCTTTCTTACTTATTTTCCCTTTACACCCCATGAATGTGGTATGGGATAGCTTCTTGCGCTGTTGTGAATTAACTCGCTTTCTATTTTTAGATTCACAACTATCGGCACCTACTTGTTTATTGACGAATGCGAACGACACTGTTTGAGAAGCTCTTACTAGACATGTCGACTGACGCAACACTAGTACTGCGAAGTTGCTGTCGACAACATCGAGGCAGGCAATGAAATAAAAATGTAGATGGCTGGAGGCTGGAATCGAACCCGGGATCTCCCGCATGGTAGTCGCGTGTTCTTACCACTGTGCCACGGCCGGTCCTAGAGAATAAGATAAAAATTACTAATCTGAGGACGAGGTCTCTCGCCTCTACAACGAAGGCCGCCAGGGCCGATGAGAATGTCATGCAGTTCTCGAGGCGACTGCAATCTTTATCATCCATGGCACAGGCGGTTCTGGGAGAAGTGTACGGCCCAAGTCGGATTAAATAATAGTTGCCGAGATAACAAATAATTTAGAAGCCTCGTTTACATCAGAGTAATTAGTCTGTATTGGTTGATTCTGCATTGGTTGATTCTGATTTGCCTCTGTACTGGAAGTGATACCATGTGTCCCTGGCGGTTTGGCTTCAAACGAGGTAGAAGTGTTGAGGATGCGTGGATGTATGTGAAAGGTTGTATCTCTGACTCAACCTGCAAGTATATGTAAGAAGTTTTTGTTGATTTTAAAGGTGCGTCCGACTACCTAATTTGGCCTAGTGTGTTTGAAAGATTGAGTGAACTTGAACTCTGGATGAGTTACTTTTCTGGCAGGTATGCATGTGTTGTGGGTGTAAATGATACTGTGTCTCTGGATGTGGTGTGTGGCTGTCCGCAGGGTTCAATATGTTAACTTCCTTCCACATTTGGACAGAGTGAAAACCAAGCTGACTGGTTTTATAGGGAAAATCCGCAGGATGATTAGGTCTGACTGGGGTCTGAGCAGGCGTGCTGTACGTACCATTTATGGTGACTTATTCGTGGCATGTGCCACTTATGGGGCACCAGTATGGTGCGATGTAGTGAAGTCTGCTCATGGCCTCAGAAAGATTTTGTCATGCCAGCGAGTCGTTCTGCTGGCGTGTTTACCAGTGAGCCACACAGTGTCAACGGATGCTCTGCAGGTACTTATGGGTGCCCCTCCTCTTGATCTTGAGTGTATTCGCCTCGTTGTCTACTTCAAGGGCCGTAGGCGCTTGTCCTTGCAGTCCGAAGATTAGTTGCATCATGCACCAATAAGCAGCGTCAGCCAGTGTAAAGGACCCCCTTCAGATGGCAATATCGATGGGATGTCAGCCCTAATGGGCGTACGATGTATCGGATGCCAAGTTTGTCAGTGAACATCTGTACGTTGATTTCAGTCTTATTGCGGGTTATGTATTGACAGGTCATGGGTCATTGAATGCATTCTTGCACAAAATGACTTTGGCCCCCAGTACGTGTTGTAGCTGTGGAGCAGAGGTTGAAGACTGGCTATACGTTTTGTGTGTATGCCCGTTGTATCAGGATATCAGAGATTTGTATAGATTACGTCCAGTCATCACTGATCCTCGGATCCTAGTGGGGTTGCAGACAGGCCTAACCTTAATACATGGTTGCCGTTCACTCTCGTCGAGCGGATGGGATTTGCAGTTCTCTCCATCTCACCAAACCGATTCCATCTATCCAGGGTGGTGGTATGCAAATATCGGTGCCTGCGGATATGTATAAATTCCATGTCTGCTCTCAGCGAAAGGCGACCAATCCTGTGAAGTATGGTTCATTAAATCACAAATTGGTAGTAGTATACTACGAAACTCCAACTGGTGAGTGGTAGCGTGGGGATCAGGGGCCCCGGGACTTAGTCTGCCGCCTGATCGTTGGTTGTAGGCCCCCTTGTAGGAGCATCACGCAAGCTTTGGTTGTGGAGTTGCGCTGCAACCGGATGCTACAGACCCAAATGTGTTAAGATAGGCCTCACATTGGCCATAGCGGGGTGTGATCCATACTAACATACCAAAATTGTCGACTGCTATTCCTAGATGGTTCAAGCTTGCTTGGGCCATCCCAGGGGACGTCGGCAATAGCATTGTAATATGCACAGTGTGTTTAGCACGTCATGGGTAAGGCCTGCACGATGAGACTCATGTAAAACCATGTGGACTCTGCCTCTATTACAGGGTAATGTCCCTAAGCTGTACCGTCTATTTTAGTATTCTAAATTCGTGTTAATTTCATTTAAGGTTGAGTGTCGCTATGTCGTCCTAGGGAGTCCTCAAATCAAATATGTTTTAGGGATTTCGGTTGCAAGTGGCCAATTCAGCCAAACTTTCGTTTCTCATTTCAATGTGGATATGCGACATGCTTGTTCTTTCACATAACTCTTCTTTTGATAGGCGGTTCGACCAGAAAACACGTATAATTTTCGAAGAGAACGATTGACTAAACTGCGTAGTTTCCGGTGTATTTGCTCCGTGACAGGACGCAGGATTTTAAAATATGTTGATTTTAGTTATGTTTCTATAGAGATTCGATCTTGGTTAATCTCGTAAAGGCACCAATAACCTTTTAATTCTGGCGACTTCAATAGTCTTTTCACCACCGTTTGACGTAATTATGCTTCCAACATATTGAAACTCTGCGACTTATTTATTAAGATGTCCACTTCTTTCCTTTGCTTGGCAGATGTTGATCAAAGGTCTATCCTTTGTGGTCTTATAAGTGAGATCGTATAAGTGAGATCAGCATGTCAGAAGATCTGAGGGCTAGCTTACATTAACGCTCAGCATAGTTAAGTGATTCTTGTCGTATTGTATTACTCATTCGGTAAAGTTTGTTACGTTTTCCCTAAGGCGCATGTGTGGGAGCTAGGTTACTTAACATTGCGCAGACGCATTTTAGACGCATTGTCCGGGAATACTTAGTCTTTCGAACGTCGAAAGCTGCCTTGGGTCCTCCGCAAATAGATTATCAAACTTTATTTTTAGACTCGCACACAAAGGAACCTACATTTTATACTCGAATCCGAACTTCAGCTGTTTAAGAAGCATTAACTAGACAACATAGAGGAAGAGCCGCCGATGAAAGAAATGAAGTTAACTGAGACAGGAATCGAACACTGGCATCTCCCATGATAGTCGCGTATTATCCCGCTTGATAGTGGTCATCTTTAGTTAAGAAAAAACTTGATCTTCAAAAATAAGCTAAGCACAACTCCATTGCCTTTCTTTCTTCTTCATATCGTCCCACTGTATGGCTATGCGTTAGCTTCGCATTGAACACCATTCACAGCCGCTTTTTTTATTGCACTGCTGGTATACTGGTGTTTTTTGTGTTACTGTGTAATTTTATTAAGTCAACAAATTGAAATGAACTTTTGCCATGGTGACAATATATCTGTTGTTGTTGTCTTATTTTTCCCCAACCACACTCTTGCCGACCCTCTAATGTTTCATTCAGAGTTTAGCTTCAAATGTTCACACTGTTGTTGTTGTTGTTGCTGTAGTCGTTATTTTTTAAATTAAAACATCTTCATTGTTTTCTATGAAATCGTATCATTCAATATTTTCCAGCCACTGCCACTGGTATTCTGTTGCCATATTCAGAGTTGAAGGCATTCTTCTCCATCAGTTGACAGTGATTGAATACTTTGAATTTGGTTTGCTCTTTCCAGTTTTTTGTTATTTTTTTGGGAAAATTTCATTTGTCTTTGCTTGAAGCCAAAGTCATTTGTGTTATTGGGCTCCTGATACTGGTGATGCTGCAGGAAATTTGTTTGAAATAAAATCTCTCATCCTCTGAGCAGGGGGAAAACATGTAATTGCATGTAATTTATGTAGATGAGTGTGCAGAGTACGCAACGTATCATCGATCAAAATTAGTGAGACTGAAGTACATTTTGTTGGCTCAGGGAGACAAGAAAAGAAAACGGAAGTTCCTGGGAAATTGATCACCATATATGTTAAGGGAGCCTAATTAGAAAGTGGAAAACAAAAATTGTATAGTAAGTCGGTGGGCATAGGGTTGGGGTATATTTAAATAAGAAAAACGTTCCTGTTCAGTTTATAAATATGTATCAAAAACACGTAACAACATATTCATATTTCTCAGGTATCCATCACGTAAAGGTTACCTGAGCCAGTTACTTTAAAATTCACTTTATGTTAACAATTTGACCTAAGTACAAGTTATGAAATACAAAATCTGTATTTGTTTTAATTCTCAATCGGTCTCTTTGTGTTTCAAATTACTTAAGGCCTTATGTGGGAACTATATTCAACACAGTCATGGTTATCGATCTGAGATAACAGCAGCCTTCACAAAAATGACACCTTAACATCTAACATCTAACCATAGTCGTTTTCACTATACTGCTTACGCTCACGCCTCCACACCACAATGTAATGTTTTCTTTCGGCTTCGATATAAAACCATTAATACCTTGTAATGCTACATTTTCCAATCAACCGAAAAGATTACCAAATTAATCACCTACTTCACGAATATCTGATCACACTGCATCTAGAAACATTGTAACAGTCGTCGTCGTCGTCGTATTATCTCATCAAACGTAAATCCGCTAAAAGGTATAAACCACCTCAACATATGTTCGGCGGCATACTCGTATTTACCTTTTTCGTTCTTTAACAATTCTATTGTTGACAACAATTTTCATTTCCTTGCCACGTCAATGAGTGGTAGAGACTGGCACATTAGATGTCATAATTTCATTCTCAAACGATTTCTGTTTTCACGTGTAATGGGAACAATCATTTACTTTGAAAGATTTTCCATAAGAACAAAAAAAAAAAACACTGAAAAAGAGTTCACAGTATTTGGGTTTTCACAACAACACTGAACGATTTGGAGTGCGAGTGAGTACTTCATCGTATTCGTATATTGACAGCTTAAGTGCAGACGTCAATGATTCGAACAGTGACTGTGGTGGTAGGGAAAATGGGAGATGGAAAGGCTTTGTTTTTATTTACAAGAAGTTGGTTTTCAATTGTTTCACCTTGCCTAGTTTGGAAGTAGTTACGAGGGACAGTGTAAAAGTATGTGTAGGCATAAAGCTATAAACTGTTGCAAGTGGATTTTCTAATCGTTAGTCACTTGGGTATAACCAGAATCTCATTTCGGAGGTGAACAAGCAGCTCATATGATGAAGAGAGAGTCTTCCCTGACCCGTGTCATGTCAGCTTAAAGTCGTCGGTTTACTAGCATTTTTTAAAGATTTCTAGAAATGTTCTATCTATTTTTAAAATGTTGGATAAAAGGGCGTGGCAAAACATTTTTTTGAGCTAGGGAGACAACATTTGGTACATAGACAGTACTCGACACATCAAGTACAAATTCGCGGACGAAATATACGTCTGGTCCCTAAGAAATTCTTATAATGCTCTTTATTTGACATGTTTTTGGTTTTTGCTGGACATCTTTTATTAAATCTATTTTTTTTAATATAGGCCCAATTTTTATGGTTACTAATGAATATCATGGTTGCCGTAGGGGATGTAAAGTGAATCTTGCATCTCAAGCCCACTCACAACCTCCTTCGTGGTGGCACCTGGGCAACGTTGTTCGTGATATCTGTTATCATGAATAGCTGCTGATAGTGACCGACGAACACTGATGGTTGGGATAGCCACCCGACTAAACCGGAAGGTGACAATGGTGCTGAGGCAGGTTTGGATGTGTCCGTGTGGCTCCGCCCCAGAACTTCTACGTCAAGGCTACTGTGGCCCGAGTGGCTATCAGACTGAGGGAAGCTGGTCATTTGCATCAGCCCACATAGGGCCATGCGAATGCTCTTCAACTATTTGGATATGACAACTCTATTCATCTGCCACCTCTAACTGATTATTTGACGAAACGTGTGGAAATATTGTAACAGATTTACGGATTGGACGGATCGATGAAATATAGCGCAATAGCTGGGGTATACAGCGAGGACATGGTACTGGCTTCCTTTTTAGGCTACATAATGAATGCAGTGTTATTCAGACTGAGGAACTGGTAATTCAGATAACCGCTGAGACTATTAAGGGATATGGAATCGATACTAGCAGGCGGATAACCCTCTGCATGGAAACCAAAGCGGCTGATAGTGACCGAAGAACCCTGATGGTTGGGCTAGCCACCCGCCTTAAGGTCCTTTACTATCGTGAAAACACGACAAAGAAAAAGCAACAAACGGAACCCCCCAAATACTGACGACCCCCGCAAACGTAATAAGGACCAAGATTTAAGGATATGCACCTGTAACGTCCGGACTCTCTATAGAGAAGGTGCAAGTATCCGACTGGCGGATGTCCTCAAAATATATAAGGGTGACAGCACCGCCATCCAGGAGATGAGATGGACACGACAAGGATGATCGCGATGTAAAAATTGCGACGTCTAGAACAGCTGCCATGCCGAAAAGCACGAATTGAACGAATAGCCGCAATCCGCATCAAGGCGAAATATTTCTACATCATGCTGATCTGTGCTCATGCCCCGACGGAAGATAAAGACGATGAGATAAAAGATGTATTTTAAGAGCGTCGAGAACAAACATACGACTGTTGCAAAAATTGGAAGGGAAGGTGTTCTTGGTCGGTAAATTTAGCCTTCACACCGACACGTCAGACAACGGGTTTATGCTGGTTATCTTCGCTGCAAGAAGGAACATGGTAGTGAATGGAAGCAGATTTCAGCACAAAGATATTCACAAGGCAACTTGGCTATCTCCCGATCAAAACACCAAAAATTAAGTTAATCATGTGGTAATTGATGGTAGGCATGCATCTAGTGTCATGGACGTGCGTGTGATCCGTGGTGCAAATATTGGCTCGAATCATTACCTGGTTGCAGCCAAGATGCGAACAAGATTGAGAAGAGCGAAAAACGTACATAACCAAAAACAAAGAAAGCTGGACATCGCGAAGCTGCAAACCCCAGAGATAGCCACTGCCTACTCCAATGCCTCTACTTCAGACGTTCCCGAAACACAGTGGCAGCATATTGCTCATTCCATCGCAACCCTCGCAACAACCGTGCTAGGATATGAAAAACGGCGCTCAGACGAATCCTGGTACGATGAAGAATGTCGCATAGCGTCAGATTAACAGGATGCGCGCTGATGAAGGAACGGGAGAACGAGGACATAGACTGAGACGGGGATAGAGGTGATGCCCGAAAATTTTATCAAAAAGTAAAAGCAAAAGGCTAGGGTAATGGGCTCCCCTCCAGTAAGGACAAAGATTGGAATCTGGTCACAGATACGCAAGTGTACTGCATATATGGAGAGAACATTTTCAGCATCTGCTGGTTCCAGAAGGCAGCGCACATGAAGGTATCACGCCCATTGTCGGCGACGGCTTTTATTGCCCACCACCAAGCCAGGCCGAGGTATCGCGGCTGAAGACCAAAAATGCAGCCGGTGCCGACGGACTTTCGGCAGAGCTCTTCTAGTCCGGTGGTGAGGAGCTGATAACGAGCATGAACCAGCTTCTACGCACTATTTGGATTTAAGAGTGCATGCCCGTCGATTGCAATATAAGCATATAATGTCCTGTGTTGAAAAAAGGTGATCCAAGTGTGTGCTCCAACTACCGCGGAATCAGACTTTTACCCATCGCATATAAGGTCCTGTCGAGTGTGCTGTGTGAAGGTCTAATCAATGTGGCTTAAGACCTGGTAAATCAACAACTGACCAGATATTCACATTTCGGCAAATCCTGGAAAATACCCAAGAGAAATAGATCGACACGTACTATCCTCTCGTCGACTTTAAAGCTGCCTTCGACAGTCCGATATGGCAGAAATTAATCGAATCCATGTCTGAGTTTGATATTCCAGCGAACCTGTTACGCATTTGCGGAATGACGCTGACTGACACGAAGTCTGCAGTAAAGATTGTCAAAGACCTTACGGGTCCATTCTATACCAGACAAGGCCTAAAACAAGGCGACGGCCTATCGTGTGACCTCTTCAACATAGTGATGGAGATGATAATGAAGAAAGCTGCAGTAAATACGAGTGGCACGATATTCTACCAAAAGCCACATGCTACTCGCGTACGCTGATGACGTAGACACCATCGGTCGAAAACTGCGGGATGTGACTGCAGCCTTCTCAGGTACACAGAAGGAATCATCGAAAGTAGGTCTAAGGGTGAACGAGGACAAAACGAAGATATTAGTTTCAACGAACAAAGAATCTACTCGTTTGGGAAACTGCGTGAGCGTTGACAACCATAATTTCGAAGTGGTAGATAATTTTATCTGCTTAGGTTCCGCCATTAACAAAACAAATAATGTCAGCCTCGACATCCGATTAAGAATCCTGTTTGCAAATAGATGCTACTGCGGACTAAGAAAGTTTTCAACGGCAAAGCCCTCTCTCGACGAACAAAAATTCAGCTATACTAGATACTGGTGCTACCTGTCTTGATGTACGGTTCAGAACACTAAGTTAAGACACAAGCGGATGAATCGGTTCTGGAAGTATTCGAGAAAAAAATACTGCGTTAAATATATGGGCCCATCATCGTTAACGTAGAGTATCGGCGTCGTATGAATCAGGAGCTGTAAGAGCTGGACACTGACATTTACGTTGTCAGACGCATTAAGGTACAGCGGTTGCGTTGGCTAGTTCATGTTATACGCATGGATGAAAATGCTCTAGCTCGAAAAGTCTTCGGTAATGAACTGGATGGACGGCGCAGAAGAGGGCGACCGAACTCCGTTGGAAAGACCAGTTTACTGACAACCATACAGAACTGGGTGTGACTAACTGGAGAAGAAGCGCAAAAGATCGAGACGCTTATAATATTTGTCTACATGCGGTATAGAATCCAATGGGATTGCAAAAAAGTGCCAGCAAAGTAAGTAAGTAACGAATATGATATCACTTCAAATACCTGCCTGCGAGCCTCGTACATTTCTATACATAATTTCCTATTGATTTCTGTATTACATCAACCTTTCTCAAACACGGTACGGTACACACTTTAAGAGTTTGTGAGTGTTTTTCTTTTTTCATTTGTTGTTGTTGTTGTTCTTGTTTAGTACTGTGTGTTTAAGAACGTTTTGTTTTGTTTTTTCTATCGTCCTCCTTTGTATGACTTTGGCTAAGGATCCTTTTGGTTTCTACTTTCGCCACTAAAATGTGTGTGTGTGAGTGTGTGGGTGTTCTCTGATGTTGGTGTGGTTGTTGCAGCTACAACGTTCATAAATGTCAAAAACATTGATTATAATGTTTTGAGTTGTTGCTGTTGGAGCCGAAATGTTGTTGTAAACGTTGTTGGTGTTGTTGGTCCTCCTCATGCATGTCGATTGTTTCGTTGGAATTTATGACTTTGACTGCATGTCATACATCAATAAACGTTACGAATTCGAATACAAAATCAGCTCAAACTGAGAGTGGAATGAAAAAAATCTATTTGAATTTTTCAATATTTTTTTGACGAATCACAAATACAGTGGTACTTAAAACGCACACACTCTCGTCTACACACCCTTTTGCACTCATATATTTAGTGTTGGAAGTAAGTAAAATTCATTTCAAATATGACAGGTTAAATGAGTAAGTACAAGTGAGTGTTTTGTTTGCGTGTGGGTAGTGACTTGTCAAGTGGATTTATGTGCCTGAACTTCCTGAATGTGTGTGTGTGTGCTAGTTTTAATCGCATTTTCTCTTTGATTTTTTGACATTTTAATAACAATTCTTTGTGTATTTGTTATTCTGACTGCTGTATTTTTTTTTCAAAGTATAGTTCTTTATGTTTGAGTTTTGAAAATTGTATACGAGTATAGATTTTGCAAGTCATCGTTGGTAATCCTTAGAAAGAACAATATGTTGCACTAAGTGGAATATTTTTATTGGGAAATTGCTATTGGAAATTCTAGGAACTATTAAATATGAAATGATTTTACACAAAATTTTGTATAAATTGCGTCTATTAAGGTGCAACTAGTTGCATCACGTATGGGCATTATTGTGAGTGCACTAGACCGTACGAGAAAAAAGGTAATTTCGAAAAAAAAAATACTTTCTTTGGCCGAATGTAGGGGTCGCCTTTTTTACATTTTCGTTATATCTTTGGCATTTAAATTGAAATATTTTGATGTTTTTAACTCGAGAAGACCAATTTTTTTGCAACAAAATCATTGACCTTAACTACCACATTATAGTACTTATCCACAAAATTTCAGTTCATACCGATAATATTCAATCTTTGATGGGCAATTCTACGGAAAGGTTTACCGAGATCAAAGAATAAAAAGTTGTTAATTTTTTTTTGATGTGAAATTTTTAGTGATGATGCAAGTGCACTCTTATCATAAAATATTTGTTACCGCAGAAAGTAACTGGGACCGGCCGTGGCATAGTGGTTAGAACACGCGACTACCATGCGGGAGATCACAGGTTCAACTCCTGGCTCCAGTCATCTTAAAAAAGAAAAAAATAAATAAATAAATTTTCCTTTCATTGTCGGCTCCCCTCGTATGTTGTCGACAGCAACTTCGCAGTATTAGTGTCGAGTCAATCGGCGTGTCTAGTAAGAGCTTCTCAAACCGTGACGTTTGCATTCGTCGATAAACAAGTAGATGCCGTTAGTTGTAAACCTAAACATAGAAAGCGTGTTAATTTCACAACAACGCAAGAAGCTATCCCCTACCTCATTCATGGGGTGTAAAGGGAAATTAAGTTAAGTTAAGTAGTAAGTAACTCCAATAATAATAAAAATTGATCTATTAGCCGACAAAATTTGATTATATTTTATTGACGTTCTAGGGCAACACCCGTGATGCACAATTTGTGGCATATAAACTTTATAAAATTCACAAATTTCGCAAATAATAAAAAAAATAACGAAATTGCCCATATGTTAGTCTTACCAGATGGTGACACGTTGCCAACCACTTGGTCCTGGCAACGAAGTTTGGGTCTCCCTGCTCTGCACTGCCCTTCAGGTTCGCCTTCCAATACCTTTCTCGCTGAAGCATCCATTGTGGCAACATGTCGAAGCCATTGAAGTCGTTGGATTCTGACTATTTTAGCTACGACGCGTCGTCGCGACGATGGCTTGGACATGTTGCCACAATGAATGCTTCAGGTCCATATATTTCAGGGAGTAATTGGCTCTTAAATACTTCCAGGTTTTGTTTGTTCGTTGTCGTAAGCATCCATATTCGGCAGCATACAACAGAAACGGTAAAATTAGGCCCTGGTATACCTGTTTCTTAGTATCCCGAGATAAAGTGGTGTTACTAAAGTGCTGCCGTAAAAATATCTATTGGCGAGCACTATTCTCCACTTGATTTCTTGGCTGACTCTATTTTTCTTATTGACGGAAGATTCGAGGTAGGTAAATTACCTCAACTACCTCAAAACCATATGTTAAATGTCAACGTTCACGGTACGTCCCCAACGAGAGGACTCTTTGTTCGTCGAAATCATTATTTTTGTTTTGTCCTCGGTGGCCGCTAAACCCATTTTTGCTGACTCCTTTTCCAGTGATGAGAAAACTGCAGTAACATCCTGCAGATTTCGGCTAATGATGTCTATATCATCAGCATAGGCTAGTGGCATGTGGCTCATGGTGGCATATGGTGCCAGACATGTTGACACCAGTCTTTCTCATCACCTTCTTCATAACTATATTAAAATGTGTACAGGACAAGCTATCACCCTGTCTGAAACCTCTTTGCGTGTTGAAGTTATCCTTACCAATCCTTACCGATGATTTGGTGTTGTCCAAGGTACATCTGCAAAGACGAATTAGCTTTGCAGGAATAAGAAACTCACCAATGGCCTGATCTAGCCTATTCCTTATCGGAGAGTCGAAGGCAGCTTTGTTATTGACAAGGAGGTGGTACGTGTCGATCTGCTTTTCATGAGTTTTATCCAGGATTTGTCGTAAGGTAAATATTTGATCCGTCGTGGATTTACCAGGTCTAAAGCCGCATTGATATGGTCCAATTAGTTTTCCTAAAATTGTCTTTAGACGTTCACACAATATGCTCGAAAGGACCTTGTAAGCAATTGGTAATAGGCTTATTCCACGGTAGTTCTTACATTCACTACGATCGCTCTTTTTGTATATGGGACATATTAGACTGAGACTCCAATACCCGGGCATGCTCTCCTCTAGCCAGATGTTCTCCATGAGCTGATGCATGCTCCTAATCAGCTCCTCCCCGCCTGCCATAAACAACGCAGCAGGGAGACCATGGGCTCCAGCCGCTTTGTTGTTTTTAAGGCGGGAGATTGCCACACGTATCTCGCTCTGTCTCGGAGGTGGACAGTTAATACCATCGTCATGGATTGGAGCGTGGTCTTCTGAAGTGGTGTCCGTATCCAGTAAATTTCGCTCCATAACTTCAGAACGTTATCCGGGTTCGTCATTAGCTGGCCATCGCTGTCCTTGCAGGAGGGCAACCCTGTTCCACGCATTCTCGCCTTAATTCTCTTGTAAAATTTTCGGACTTCCGCTCTACTTCGGAGCAACTCAGTGCACTCATCCTGTCTCTTCTTCAGCTCCTTCTTTTTCCGTCTAAAAAGACGAGTTAACTCTCGTCTCTTCTCCCTGTGCCGCTCACGAACAACTGGCGTTGCCATTGGCTGCAGTTTCGCCCTATATGCAGCATCCGTCTCTCTCGTGGCATTGCGGCATTCATCATCGTACCCAGGCATTTTCTTGAGACGGCTTTGAGTACCTAAGTACGCTTCTCGCAGTCCGTTCTATGGAGTCGGCTATATATTGCCACTGCGACGTTATACTATAATGGGTTGGAGCATTCCGTAGCAGTTAAGTTAGGTGGTTGGAGTAGGCGTCTGCTACCTCTGTGGACCGCAGTTTACCGATGTTCAGCTTTCGTTATGCCTGGTAACATACGTTTTTCGCAATGCTTAGCCTTGTGCGTACCTAAACTGCGGTAAAGAAGTGATCGGAGTCAATGTTCTCACCCTTAATCTGAATGTTTTTATGGTCAAATCTAGTGCTGCTAAGTACCAGATTTCTTGCCGCAGAGAAATCAATCAGTCTGATGCCATTGTTTGACGTTTCGGTGTACAGACTGAATTTTCCGATGGTAGGATCAAATGCGGTATCAGTGCCTATTTAAGCATTAAAATCGCCTAGTACAATTTGGATGACATGTCGCAAAGCGGAGTACCACTAAAATGCTATCGGAAAATGTAAACAAATTCAAGATTTCGTTATTAATTTTGCACTTTAAAGGCGTACAAAGTTCACGTTCGTCATCCTGGAAATGCCCATATGTCATAACATTTTCTTATGAATCGAATTATAAACTTAGCCATTGTGTAATTCTAAATATAGAAGGTTTTATGTATTCCAAATTATCTGCAAAACAACTAGCGTTTCTATTACCAGCATCTGCTACCTGACTCGAAGCTCGTATCTTTATGACATAAAGACCTCTTAGTAACATTTTCCAGACATGAACCCAACCTACATACTTTAAAACGAAAGATCTGTGGGTTCAATGTAAAATTATACAATATATAAACTACTTCTACTTCCTTTGTCTTTATCACCCCCCAATCTTGACTATTTAACTGATTTCGACTATAAAAACTATTAACAAAAGCCGTAAACTACTTGTTTATTTGGTAACCAATTTTATTACCCTTCTATGTTGTGGGATTCTGTTGTTTTCTTCACTATTATCTCTAGGCCAAAATCACATTTAACTAAACTATCAAATAATCGCCGTAAGAGTAAACCAAACAATCACAGAAAACTTTTTAAGAGACGCTTGTACAATAAACAACATTTGAAAAAACACTACAACAACAGCAAAAAAAAAAACATTTATGGGTCCCTAAATTAACAAATAAAATGCCCGAACTGGAAAATAACAACAGCGCAGCACAAGCATTTAGTTTAATTAGACCACACAAAGGGGTGGAGAAACCCGAAAGATTCAAAGAAAAACTATACACAAATATATTTAAATACGAATGGAAACATTTTTGGTATTTACAATTAAAAAAAAATGAAGTAAACAAGTGATTTTGGTTTATGGTTAGAGGATCTGAAAGATTCAAATCAGTTAGAGATACTACCGTCATCATTATTAGTAACCACAACAGCAGCAACAACACCAACGAGATACAAAACATTAACAATTACACATAAATAACGACCACTATTATAAGTAGCCATAAATGTTTATAGTTGTTTAGTTTGTAATGCTTAAGTATACACAAACAGGGACAGTGGATGTATATATAGAAAACTTAGCTAATATTTGAGGGATTTCATTATTTGAGTAATTTGATTGTTATTCACCTGGGAAAAAAACCAGAATATCTCCTTGGAGGTCCCCAAACAGCTCACAACGTCCGAGAGATCACGTGTTTCCCGGGAAATGCCATTAAACATCCGTGTGAGAAGGCGCAATGTTGAGTAAAGTAATGACATGCTACCTCCGATGCGTCTTAGGAAGATGGTAACAGAAGTAAATGAAGCTCAACACAACGGTTCTCTTAGTACCTTTGGCAGCCCCAAGAAACTGGGATCGGGCGCGGTGACCTCTGATTAAACAAAACAAATTATTAAGAAAATATGAAGAAATAAAAAACAAGAACCCCCCAAATGTTGACGACCCCCGCAAACGTTATAAGGACCAAAATTTACGGAAATGCAGCTGGAATGTCCGAACTCTCTACATAGAAGATGCCTCTATCCAACTGACGTATGTCCTGGATGAATAACTTCACGGCTGACATCATTGCCATTCAGGAAATGCGATGGAAGGGACAGGTAGGCACACGTCGAAAGAACTGTGAGATCTTTTATAGCTGCCTTGACACGAATTTGGATGTGGGTTCATAGTGGTCAAGAGACTTCGACATCTGGTCTCACGGTTTAGTCCTGTAAGTGATCGAATAGCCGCTATACGCATCAAAGCGAAATATTTTTAAATCAGAATGATTTGCGTTCATGCCCCAATGGAAGTAAGAGACGAGGAGATTAAATATGCATTATATGAGCGCATAGAGGATACATACGACCGCTGCCCTGGCCACGACATTACAATAGTTCTGGGAGAATTTAATGCAAAAAAAGTAAGGGAAGGGATTCTTGGTCCATCGATCGGTAAATTCAGCTTGCATACCGACACGTCAGACAACGGGTTATGGCTGGTTAGCTTTGTAGCGGGAAGAAACATGGTAGTGAGTGGAACCAGATTCCAGCACAAATATATCCACAAGTCAACTTGGCTATCCCCCGATCAAAACAACAAAAATCAAATTGATCATGTGGTAATTGATGGCAGACATGCATCTAGTGTCATGGACGTGCGTGTGATCTGTGGTGGTAATATTGACTCGGATCATTACCTGGTTGCAGACAAGGTGCGCACAAGATTGAGCAGAGCGAAAAAGGCACGTAACCAAACACAAAGAAAGATGGATATCGTAAAGCTGCAAACTCCAGAGATAGCCACTGCCTACCCCAACCAGCTCTCCCAACTACTACGACACAACGCCCCTACTTCTGACGTTCCCGATACACAGTGGCAGCATATTGCGCATTCCATTTCAACCGCAACAACCGTGATAGGATATGAAAAGCGGAGCTCAGACGAATCCTGGTACGATGAAGAATGTTGCATAGTGTCTGAGGAACAGGATGCTGCTTATAGGGCGACGCTACAGCCAATTGTAACCCGTGCTGTTAGGGAACGCCACAAGTAGAAAGTAAAACAGGCGAAAAAAACGTCAGATGAAGGAACGGGAGAACGCGGATATAGAGCGATACAGGGATAGAGGTGAGGTCCGAAAATTTTACCAGAAAGTAAGAGCAAATAGCTACGGTAATGGCCTCCCCTCCTGTAAGGACAAGTATCGAAATCTGGTCCCGGATACGCAGAGTCTGCTCCTCATATAGAGAGAATACTTTCAGCAACTGCTGGTTCCAGAAGGCAGCGCATGTGAAGTTATCACGCCAATTGTCGACGACGGCTTAGATTGCCCACCACCAAGTCAAGCCGAGGTAAGAAGAGCAGTGTCGCGGCTGAAAAACAATAAAGCAGCCGGTGCCGACGATCTGCAGGCAGAGCTCTTCAAGTCCGGTGGCGAGGAGCTGATAACGAGCATGCACCAGCACCTGCGCACGATTTGGCTTGAAGAGCGCATGCCCGACGACTGGAATTTAAGCGTATTTTGTCCTGTGCTGAAAATGGTGATACAAGTGTGTGATCCATGTACCATCTTTTCGTCGACTATAAAGCTGCCTTCGACAGCCCGATACGGCAGAAATAACTCGAAGCCATGGCTGAGTTTGGTATTCCAGCGAAGCTGATACGTCTTTGCGGAATGACGCTGACGGACCCGAAATCTTCAGTAAAGATTGCCAAGAACCTTACGGAGCCATTCTATACCAGGCGAGGCCTAAAACAAGGCGACGGCCTATCGTGCGATCTCTTCAACATAGTGATGGAGATGATAATGTAAAAACTGCAGTAAACACGAGTGGCACGATATTCAACAAAAGCCACATGCTACTCGCGTACGCTGATGACAGAGACATCATCGGTAGAAAACTGCAGGATGTGACTGCAGCCTTCTAAGATATACAGAAGGAATCAGCGAAAATGGGCCTAACGGTGAACGAGGACAAAACGAAGTTATTAGTTTCAACGAACAAAGAATTCACTCGTTTGGGAAACTGCGTGAACGTTGACAACTATAATTTCGAGGTGGTAGATAATTTTGTCTACCTAGGCTCCGCCATTAACAAAACAATTAATGCCAGCCTTGGAATCCGGTGAAGAATGCTGCTTACTAATAAATGCTACTACGGACTAAGCAAGCGATGACAGAGCCCTCCATATACTTGTTCTTCCTGTCTTGATGTATGGTTCAGAATACTGGGTTATGACACAAGCGGATGAATCGGTTCTGGCGGTATTCGAGAGAAAAATACTCTGTAAAATATATGGGCCCATCATCGGCGTCGTATCAATCATGAGCTGTACGAGCTGTACACTAACATTTACGTGGTCAGACGCATTAAGGTGCGTCGGTAACGTTAGCTAGGTCATGTTGTACGCATGGACGAAAATGCTCCAGCTGGAAAAGTCTTCCACAATGAACTTGATGGACGGCGCAGAAGAGGGCGACCAAAACTCCGTTGGAAAGACCAGGTTACTGAGAACAAAGTGTTCAGTCGTTTGGGCGCTACGGGGACGTTGACAACTGTAACTTTGAAGAGGTAGATAATTTTGTCTACCTTGACTCCTCTATAAACAAAAATAATAATGTCAGCCTGGAAATCTGCTGCTACTATGCGCGAATAACAATAACAAAGTGCTTTGCTCCAACTCTACCAGTCTTGCTCTACAGCACAGAATTCTGGGTAATGGCACAAGCGGCTTAATCTATTCTGGGAGTCTTCGAGAGAAAAATACTTCGTAAAATATTTAGACCCCTCATCGTTAACGTCGAGTATCGTCGTCGAATGAACCACGAGCTGTATGAGTTGTACAATCACATCGACGTAGTCAAGCGCGTTAAAATAGACCGAATGCGCTGGCTTGGTCAAGTTGTGCGAATGGATGAAAATGTTCCAGCTAGAAAGGTCTTTGTCAATAAAATCGATGAGCGGCGCAGAATGGGGCAACCAAAACATCGTTGGATAGACCAGGTGAAAGAGCTGTTATCTACACTTGGTGTGACAAACAATCTACGGAGCGCAAAAGACCGAAGCGCTTGGAATAATTTTCTACGTGCGGCTATTGATATATGAATTTCTGTTGTTGCTGCCATTAAAGAAGAAGAAAGGCGTTTGAAGGCTAACCTGAAGGACGGCGCAAGCAGGGAGACCCAAGCTTCGTTGGTACCAAATGGTTGGCGACGTGCAACCATCTGGTAGGACTACTGGGAGAACGCACGCAGAAGACCGAAGCGTGTGGAATTCTTTAATACTTCGGCCTCAAATTTATGAACCACGTTCGTAATTTGTAATGGGCCACTTATGTAAGTAAGTATTCCCCACAAAGAAATAATTGAACACTCAAAAATCCAGCTATGATTTCAGGCCTGATGTTCGCGTCGGAATTTAAACTTTGGTAAGTACAATAATGTGATAGTAAGAAATGTTTACTCTTATCGTATAATTTCAATCACACTTTATACCATGTTGAGAAGAATTTAAAAAAACTTAATTTCCATTTACACCCCATGAAAGAGGTATGGGGTAGCTTCTCGCATTGTTGTGAATTAACACGCTATCTCTTTTAGTTTCACAGCAAACGGCACCTACTTCAGTATCGATGAATGCGAACGTCACATCGAGGAGGACCAGAAATGAAAGAACAATTTAGATGATTGGAGTCGGGAATCGAGCCACGGATGGTAGTCGCGTGTTCTAACCACTATACCACGGCCGGTCTCAATGTTGAGAAGAACAGTGTGATATAATTGCCAATTAAAATATAGATAAATTCGCTTTCGTTTGTTTGGTTCATTTTTCTAAAATTATGATTCAATTAGAATAGCTTTTTATTTAATTTAGTATGTATTAAAACTTGTGTTTTACTTTAAATATCTAGATAACTGTATACATTTTGTTTTTTTGTACCTACTTCTAAATACCTTATAGAATTTATCCTATCATTGATTCAGTTAACAGTTTTCCCAAAACTACTTATGGGCTATATGGCCATGCCCCTTCTGGTACCTCTCATACAAATGTGCCATTCCGCCCACTTTCGGAATCGAATAATAATATCGGCTGAAGTGCAGAATATGGGGCGGGAGCCCGATTAAAAAAAATATGCCATTGTCTTCGTCTTGTTCCCCAAACATCGGAATGGTAGGTCAAAGTTGGAGCCCGGCGGGGTCAAAAAAGGGGCCCCTTTCGGTTCTATGATGACCATAGGTTCCTACGGGTCTCCTGGACCGAGTTAGAGCCATTTGAATATCCGGGATACAGACATTAATGTTGGTTAATGTCATGTGGAAATTAATACAAATAATTTTTTTGTAATACTTTGATTTTCAATTTTCTAAAAAGTGAAAATTTCTAACTGAACAATAAATTTTCATATCCACAACCTTTCCTAAAACTATGAGGCATTACATATAAAACATTATCATAATAATATTTGAAACAACAACACATACGTCTAGCATAACAAAGCAACATTCGTTTCTACCAGCCCCTTTTAAAACTAATGAGTCCATCAGATGTAGTTTACATCATATCAAACTGTTTTTGAATGACATCTAATGTAAAAAATGGAAATTTAAGTTTTTTGCTCCATCCACCCATTTGCATTTCAAATCTTGTTTAGGGGATATCAACTTTTGAAATTGATTTTGATTTTACTATTTTGATTGAACATCAAGTCCCCTCTTAATTAACATAAATGTTTGTTTATGTTAAATTTAACAAGTTTTTCCATAAGTTAATTTAATGGGAAATGTTCAGAAACGTACAAAGAAAACTTCCCCGCAAAGGTACCCAGATTATTTAAAAGGTCATTATGTCATTTAGAAAAGTTTCTGTTAGTTGCTTAAAAAAAAACAACATAAAAGATATTTAAATATATTTGAAAACTACCAAATTTAGGAAATTATGCAGAGGTTAAGCAGAGAGTGTAGCCAAAGAAACAAGTTTTCTATGGGTGTGTGTGTGTGTTAGGAAATTTCTTTTATTCATTGACTGCTGATTCGTTTCTAATGAAATTGTTTGTTAATTACATTTTAAATCAATGGTTAAATTATGACCCCATCTTTATACATATATTTAAATGTAAATTACTTGTGGCTATAGTGTACACAACTGACAAGAAACAGTTTGTTTCTTTAATAGACCATTTAAATTCTTAATGAGATCATAAATTGTATTTGTCTACCCGAAGCAGAAGAAATCAACTCATTACATATAGATTTTACGCGAGTCGACCACTGGGAAAATGACGCTGTCCATATAACATTAAACTTCCTCTGAAGACAGACGCCAACTCACACACAGTGTCCGTGAGAGGGAGAGTATACCTCCAGCACTAATAAACTCTTTTGCGCTGCAATAACATCAACCTCTAATGGCTGCGCAGAATTCAGTGTTTGTCTTTACCAACATTTGTTCAAGATGTGTATTGTTTACACAGACAAAATAAACTGAGGATAGTTCTTTATTTTAAGTAATAACTTGCAATGTAGTTGGTGTAAATTAGTAAATTTTTATTGAGCTTAGATTTTGTTAGGCTTATCTATGTGACAGATGAAAAAGTATTATTGGACGATGGTAAGAACAATCCTAAAATAACCTCTAAATCGTAGGTTTTTATTAAATAAAGGTAATAGTTTTGGGGGATGGAGGTTTTCTAATTTCAGTTTTCTGATCGTTATTCACTAGGGAATACACAGAATCTCTCTTTATGATGATCTCCAGTAGTTCATAATGTCCGATAGATGGCGTGTTCTCCGGGCAATGCCGCTGAACATCAATTCAGTGGTAGCAAATGTGGGAAGGCGCACTGTTGAGCGACTTAAATGGAATGCCAGCACCGACGCGACATAGAGAGTAGGTAACAGAAGTTACTAAAGTTCAACACAGAGGCTCTATTAGTGGACTTGGCAACCTCAAGACACTACAATCGGGCTCGGTGGCCTAGTTACCCACTCTCCACAAATAACAAAAAAACTATTTTGAAAACACGAATACAAGAAAAACAAGTACCACATTTCTGTTTTTTAAATTATGGTTGCCAGATCTAATAAAAAATCATCCCTGAAGATGCTGGAAAGAATCCCAGCGAAACGTCGGATGCATAAGTGATGAAACTAATCTTTTAATTTGACATCAACATGACCTTGAAAGCCCGATTGAAATTAAATCTTTAAATAAAACTAAAAAGGTCGATACAAAATATTAAGTACCACCAAATGTTGACGACCCCCGCAAACCTTAAAGGGATCATAATTTAAGGATATGCACCTGGAATGTCCAAACTCTCTACAGAGATGCGATGGAAGGGACAGGGATGCACACGACGAAAGAACTGTGACATCTTTTACAGCTGCCATGCAGGAAACATGTGGATATATAAAAGGCAAGAGACTTCGACCTCTGGTCTCGAGTTTTAACCCTGCAAGTATTCGTATAATCACTATCAGCATCTAGGCGAAACATTTTTAAATCTCGCTGATTTGTGTACACGCCCAGACGGAAAACAAACACGAGGACAAAAAAGATACATGCTATGAGCGAATGGAGGAACTAAACGACCGCTGCCCTACAGCAAAACAGTTGTGGGAGATTTTAGTGCTAAAATAGGAAAAAGGAAGAGAAGATGCTATTGGTTCAGTAGTCGGAAAATTCAGTCTACACAGCAACACCTCCGATAACGGATTCAGACTTGTAAGTTTTGCGTCGGCAAGAAACATGGTTGTGAGTGGAACCAGATTCTTTCATAAAGATATCCGCAAGGCAACATGGATATCTCCCGATCAATACACAAGAAATCAGATTGATCACGTGGTAATTGATGGAAGGCATGTCTCAAGCGTTATGGACGTGCGTGTGATGCGCGGTGCAAATATTGACTCGCCTATTCCAACCAACTCTCTCAATTAGTCCAAACAAATCCCCCTAGTTCTGATGTTCCCGACATACAGTGGCAGCATATTGCGAATTCTATGACCACTGCCGCAACGACCGTACTGGGTTATGAAAAACCACGCTCAGACAAGCCCTGGTACGATGATGAATGTCGCGAAATGTCTGAGAAAATGGATGCTGCATACATGGCAAACCTGCAGCCTATGTCGACGCGTGCGGTGACGGAGCGTTATAAAAAGAAAAGGAGGGAGATGAAACGCCTGTTCAGACGGAAAAAGCGTCTGTGGAAGAAAAGAGAGAGCCAGGATATCGAAAACTACAGGGATAGAGGTGAGGCCCGAAAGTTCTACCAAAAGGTAAAAAGGTCACGTACACTCTCTGCAAATATGGAGGGAACACTTTCAATCTCTTCTCGTTCCCGAAGGCAGCAAAAGTGACGAAATCACACCAATCATCGACAAAGGAGTAGACTGTCCACCACCTAGCCGAAACGTGATCAGCACGGCAATTGCGCGGCTTAAAAATAATAAAGCTGCGGGAGCCGTTGGCTGCCGGCAGAGCTTTTTATAGCCAGCTTTTTATAGCCTGGTAACATGCATGCACCAGCTCATAAACACGATTTGGCTCAGGGAGTGCATGTCCGATAATTGGAATCTGAGTGTCCTATGTCCCATGCTTAAGAAAGACGATCCAAATGTGTCTACAAACAATTGCAGTATCAGCCTTTTACCCGTCGCAAACAAGGTCCTGTCAAGTGTTTTATAAGAAAGACTAAATCCCATCCTGAAGAACCTGATTGGACATTATTAGTGTGGCTTTAGACCTGGTAAGTCCACGACGGAGCAGATATTCACACTGCGACAAATCCTGGAAAAGACCCAAGAAATTAAGATCGACACCTACCATCTGTTCATCGACTATAAAGCTGCATTCGATAGTCAGAAATTATTGGAAGCTTAGGCTGAGTTTAGTATCCCCGTGAGGCTCATACGACTTTACAGGATGACACTGTCCGACACGAAGCCTTCAGTGAAAATTGGCAAAAATCTGACAGCGAGACTTTAGACAAGGCATAATCTCTTTAGCATAATAATGTAGATGCCAATGCTGAAAGATGCAGTAAACACGTCTGGTACCATATTTAATAAAAGTCAGACGCTGTTCGATTATATCGATGATATAGATATAATTGTTTCAAAAGCATAGAGTAATAAACTGGGTAGAAAATTTATTTTCTCTTATCTTATCGACCAAGTCGGCTCAAGAGTGTTCTCTTATGATCTTTTGCACAATCTAAAAAGTTGACAGCTTATACAACATAAATTGTTGTTGCTTTACACATAATTAATTATACTTCTGTAATCAAGAAAAAATTAGGAAAAATCTAAAAAAAAATATGGAAATATTGTAGAAAGAGGATAGGCAACAGACCGCGAGAGAACCAAAAGACACTCTTAGGCTGACCTGACGTCAAATCGAAACGCACTCGAGAACGGGATGCTTCATCTGTATTTAATACTAATTTGTGCAAGGAGTCTACTTGTGTGAGACGCTGCGAGAACATTGTCAACGGCAACCATGCGCGTGGCAAACGATTTAATGACAAAGCTCTCTCTCGTCGAACAACAATCCAACTCTGCCAGACACTGATCCAACCTGTTTTTATGAACAGCTTAGAATCTTGGGTTATGACAAGCGGATCAATCTATTCTGGTAGTCTTCAAGAGACAAATACTTCGCAAAATATTTGGACCAATCGTCGTTAACGGCTAGTACCGACGTCGAATGAACCATGAGCTGTGTGAGTTGTACAACGACGTCGACGTAGTCAGGCGCTGGATCGAACAAGTTGTACGATTTAATGAAAACACTGTAACTCGAAAAGTCTTCGGCAATAAATTCGATGGACGGCGCAATAGAGGGCGACCAAAACATCGTTGAATAGGCCGAAACTCTGTGTGACAAACTGTGTACGAAGCGCGAAAGACCAAAGTGCTTGGGATTCTTTTCTACGTTCAGCTACCGATGGATGCATTTATGTTGCTGCTGCCAAATAAAAAGAAGAAGAATTGTGCAGCTATTTGGCTTAGCAAAAACCCACTTCATCATGCTTCTACCGGAGAAAAGGAATTTTAATCCTTCTGCATTCTGACGGAATTTATGTTTTCTTTAGACTTGTTCGATTTGGCCTAGATCGGTAACGGGAACGAATGATCCATTCTCTAATGAAGGTTTTTGTTTCCAAAGAAAAGACGTAGAAAGTACTGGAGCTGGAATTATTCTATTACAGCGAGTTGTTGAAATACATTTGATTCATTTCTAAAAATGGGTTCAGCACTTTCAATTCGGATGTGATTGCACCTCAGATAAAACTAAGGCAGGAGGATTGAGCAATTTGTTGGAGCAACCACGAAGTATCAATATTTTAATGTTTTAAACTCATGTGTTATTAGAATGAAGTTGTTGTGGAAAAGCTCCCAGTGTGTTTGGATACCGACAATGCATGGGGTATGACAATATAAACATTAATAAATAATCAGCATCGATATCCGAGTCGATTTAAAGTTGACCGTTCGTCTGTCCGTATGTCTGTCTGTCTGTCCGTCCATGCGATTATAGCCGTAGTTTTAAAGGTATAAAGCTGAAATTTGGAATACAAACTTCTATCCTCAAAGCGGAGATGATACCGATCGGTCAAAAACTACTCCCACTTCCCATAAAAACTCCCTCTTGTTGGGGTCTGTCCCTGCGATTACAACCGTATTTTAGAAGCATTTGAGCTGAAATTTTGTATGCAAGCTTTCCTGCTCTAAGTGGAGGTTGAGTTCTAATATTTTCCAGATCGGTCTAAAACTCCTCCCACCTCCTATACAAAAACCCTTTCTTTGGGGGTGCCGGTCTGTATGTTCACGCGATTACAACAGAAGTGTAAGAGATATCATATGTATATAAAGCATCGAAATCTGAGTCGATTTAAAAGTGACCATCTGTCTGTCCTTCCATGCGATTATAGCCGTAGTTTAAAAGATATCAAGCTGAAATTTGGAATACAAACTTCTATCCTCAAAGCGGAGATGCTCCCGATCGGTCAAAAACTACTCCCACCTGTCCCTGCGATTACAACCGTATTTTAGAAGCAATTGAGCTGAAATTGTGTATGCAAGCTTCCCTGCTCTAAGTGGAGGTTGAGTTCTAATATTTTCCCGATTGGTCTAAAACTCCTCCCACCTCCTATACAAAATCCCTCGCTTTGGGGGTGCCGGTCTTTCTGTTCCTGCGATTACAACAGAAGTGTAAGAGGTATCATATATATAAATGATCAGCCTCGAAATCTGAGTCGATTTAAAAGTGACCGTCTGTCCGCATGTCTGTCTGTCTCTCCATCCAAGCGATTATAGTCGTAGTTTAAAATATATCAAGCTGAAATTTATAATACAAACTTCTATCCTCAAAGCGGAGATGAACTGCTCCCACCTCCCATACAAAATACCTCTTTATGGGGGTGTCCGTCCGTCTATCACCGCGATTACAACAGCAGTTTAAGAGATATCGAGCTGAAATTTGGAAAGCAAACTTCTATCCTCAAAGTGGAGGAAAATTATAAGATGAGCGCGATCGCTTTAAAAATACTACCACCTCCCACAAAAACTCCCCCTTTTTGGGGTCTGTTCCTGGGATTATAATCGTAGTTTAAGAGCAATCGTGCTTAAATTGTGTATGCAAGCTTTCTTAATCTAATTGGAGGTTGGGTCTTATATGAGTCCGATCGGTCTAAAGCTACCCCCACCTCCCATACGAAATCCATCTTTTTGGGGGCTGCCGGTCTGTCGCTATTACCGCAGTACTTTTAGAGGTACGGATGCTTACATTCTCTAAGGGGAGGTTATGAATTAAGCAATATCAGACAAAAACTATTCCCACGTCCAATACACACCACCCCTTTTTAAGGTTGTACGTCTATCGGTCCCGTGGTTACAGCAGTAGTTCTATCATTCAAGCGGAGGTTAGGATCTAAGATGAGCAAGATCGGTCAAAAATTTCTCGAATAACTTCTCTAAGCGAAAACTAAAACGCAGTATTTGACATTTCAGCAAAAAATACTGGCAAAAAATGGATGTGCTAGGCTAAAATAAACGTCCACCTCTCACCAACTCCCCTTTTTGCGATACAAAGTTTAATAAATACAAGATAGTTGTAGTGCAAATAACCAGTTTTACCACCATTTGCAAAAGGTGAAGGGTATCTGAACTACGGCATAGCTGAAGATAATTACCTTACTATTTTTAAGTTAATCGGGTTTTCAAAATGACTGCGTTGGAGGTCATAGTATGAATTGAATGAAACTGGTCTTCATTAGCTTCATACTCTGTGGTGGCATCGACATTCCCAACTGAATGTCACAGATGCGATAAAGAATAGCAACTGAGGACACTGCACCACTAAATGTGGTAATTTTCTTGTGATTCAAGAATTTTTAATGTTTAGGTCATCCCTAACTTGAATTGCAAGGCCAAACTGCGAACTATATAACACTTACTTACTTAGCTGGTACTTCTATGCAATCCCAGTGGATTATATACCGCACGTAGAAAAATATTATAAGCGCCTCGATCTTCTGCGCATCTTCTCCAGTTAGTCACACCGAGTTCTGTAAGGTTCTCAGTAACCTGGTCTTTCCAACGGAGTTTTGGTCGCCCTCTTCTGCGCCGTCCATCGAGTTCATTGTCGAAGACTTTTCGAGCTGGAGCATTTTCATCCATGCGTACAACATGACCTAGCCAGCGCAGCCGTTGCACCTTAATGCGTTTGACCACGTCAATGTCAGTGTACAGCTCGTACAGCTCATGATTCATACGACGCCGATACTCTCCGTTAACGATGATGGGCCCATATATTTTACGGAGTATTTTTCTCTCGAATACCGCCAGAACCGATTCATCCGCTTGTGTCATAACCCAGGATTCTGAGCCATACATTAAGACAGGTAGAACCAGTATCTGGTATAGCTGGAGTTTTGTTCGTCGAGAGAGGGCTCTGTCATTGAATCGCTTGCTTAGTCCGTAGTAGCATTTATTTGCAAGCAGGATTCTTCTCCGGATTTCTAGGCTGACATTATTTGCTTTATTGATGGCGGATCCTAGGTAGACAAAGTTATCTACCACCTCGAAATTATAGTTGTCAACGTTCACGCAGTTTCCCAAACGAGTAGATTCTTTGTTCGTTGAAACTAATAACTTCGTTTTGTCCTCGTTCACCGTTAGGCCCATTTTCGCTGATTCCTTCTGTATACCTGAGAAGGCTGCAGTCACATCCCGCAGTTTTCGACCGATGATGTCTACGTCATCAGCGTACGCGAGTAGCATGTGGCTTTTGTTGAATATAGTGCCACTCGTGTTTACTGCAGCTTTTCTCATTATCATCTCCATCACAATGTTGAAGAGATCGCACGATAGGCCGTCGCCTTGTTTTAGGCCTCGTCTGGTATAGAATGGCTCCGTAAGGTCCTTGCCAATCTTCACTGAAGACTTCGTGTCAGTCAGCGTCATTCCGCAAAGACGTATCAGCTTCGCTGGAATACCAAACTCAGTCATGGCATCGAGTAATTTCTGCCGTATCGGGCTGTCGAAGGCAGCTTTATAGTCGACAAAAAGATGGTACGTGTCGATCTGTTTCTCTTGGGTCTCTTCCAGGATTTGCCGAAGTGTGAAAATCTGGTCAGTTGTTGATTTTCCGGGTCTAAAGCCACACTGATAAGGCCCGATCAGGTTGGATAACACTGGCTTTAGTCTTTCACATAGCACACTCGACAGGACCTTATATGCGATGGGTAGAAGGCTGATCCCGCGGTAGTTGGAGCACACACTTGGATCACCTTTTTTCAGCACAGGACATAATACGCTTACATTCCAATCGTCGGGCATGCACTCTTTAAGCCAAACCGTGCGCAGGAGCTGGTGCATGCTCGTTATCAGCTCCTCGCCACCGGACTTGAAGAGCTCTGCGGGCAGACCGTCGGCACCGGCTGCTTTGTTGTTTTTCAGCCGCGATATTGCTCTTCTTACCTCGGCTTGACTTGGTGGTGGGCAATCTAAGCCGTCGTCGACAATTGGCGTGATAACTTCACGTGCGCTGCCTTCTGGAACCAGCAGTTGCTGGAAGTGTTCTCTCCATATGTGCAGCACACTCTGCGTATCCGTGACCAGATTTCCATCACTGTCCTTACAGGTGGGGAGGCCATTACCGTATCCATTTGTTCTTATTTTCTGGTAAAATTTTCGGGCCTCACCTCTATCCCTGTATCGCTCTATATCCTCGTTCTCCCGTTCCTTCATCTGACGTTTTTTTCGCCTAAATATATAACAACAACTGTATAAACTTCCAACATACAGATTCCTCTGCTTACAACATATACTGCCTGAGCGTTTACTCAGCAATATAAAAATATTTCCTCTTTCATTCCAAATTCCCAATTTTCAAACAATATCACCCATTATGTTAAATAGAAAGCATTTGAAAAAAATCACATTAAACACAAAAAACGCAATCGTAAAATGTCACTGAAATACTATTTTAATTTTCTATTAAGAAATCTGATACTTTTGCCTTCATCATCGGCATGTCATTTGTAACTCTTTAACAAATTTCCATCCAATTTCGCCGCAAAACACATTTTGGTTAAACTGCCACCAAACAAAAACAAGATTAAAATTCTTAAATTTCACTTTAAACAATTTAAAATGTATTTTCTCCAAATTTAAAAATGAAACGATATCGATTGTTTGTTTTGTTGTCCCCAACTCTTAAGCTGTTACATGACATGGGTCCACAACACACACACACACATATATACGATTCCATGCACAATTTGTTTGATCTCAATCTTCCAGTTTCATTTGATCAATTCAACCAACGGTTGGTCGGTCGGTCGGTCGGTGACATGCAACATATGCATCCAATCCCCATTCTGTATAAAACTCTGCTTCATAGCAGCATTCGTAGTTGGCAATGTTGTCAATTGTGTTGAAAGTGTCAATATGAGTTTGATGTCACTCCAGTGCATTTGATATTTTTACATATGATTAACAATAAGAAAAACATCTGTTTGGTGGTGGCGATAGTGTTGTCGCTTTTACTCTTGACGCTGGTGTGGTTTATGATGTTGCTGTTTTTTCTTGTTTCTTTTTTGTTTTCTTGGTCTGTCTTTAAAATGTTATTAATTTTTTTGTTAACAAGTGCCGCAGCGTTTTTTTGTTGTTGTTTTTTAAGTAGACCAACCGAGTGAGGGTGTCACTTGGCGGATTACGATTTAATTTGTCATCTCTTTGACGAAATGACAGATTTAAATTTCTTTTTTGACAGTTTTTCTGAGGTTTTTCTGTGGATATAATTGAAAGCGAAATAGATCAATCGGTTATCACGGAGTTTTGCCGGTAATGTATACCAGGGTATTGTTTATCTAATTTGACTGGAATACTAGATATTCATTCATCAATAGCTGTATGCCTAAAAAAATTCCAGTCGCTCCGTAAATAGTGCGTCACACCAAGTTTAGATATAAACTCCTTGACGTGATTTATCCAACGTTGTTGTTGTTGTAGCAGTATATGCGTCATGTTGTCCATAGGATATTAATTGGTTCGCCTTGTGTATTATTTCCTGCTGTGTTTGTTTCCAGGCCAAGGAAGGTAGCTACTTCCACTGGGTAGGCCAAAAGAGACCTGGGAACAAGCTGAGTTGGTTTGGCAGGACAGTTGAACAGGTGTAGTTTGTCGTATGGTCCCAGTAGGAATTGAGACGGCTACACCGGCCAGATCTTAGTGCGGCCAAAACAACTAAACAACTCTTGCCTGCCGCTGTTATACCTCTTCCTCCGAAGACACTAATCGATGACTGCGTCCGAGCGAATGTCCGCTAAGCCAGCCTGAAATGCTCTATGATCTAAAGGCTCTCTCTTGTAACGTTGGATCTTGCGCTATAGATTATGGAGATCTTTTCTGACCTGCCTGGGTGATTGGAGCCTATCCATAAGATGGTGGTTAAGACGGCTGGACCGGTAACAGCAAAGCAGATACTGCTTCGATAGAAGAAAATTGTGTCGGTGTCCGGGTATGACCTACATCTCTTCATGTAGGTGGTCCACTGACTACACCACCCTGTCGCAATTCTCAGGGCGGCATTTTGACATGTCTGCAGGTCCGTCCACTGCGTTTTGCTCAGATTCGATGACCGCAGTGGAGCTGCATAGTTTACCACAGACCGACCTATCGCTTTGTAAGAGGTCAATAAGGTTTCTTTGTCGGTTCCCTAAGTGCTGCGGCTAGCGATTTGAGTACCTTGTTCCTACTTCCCATCTGGTTGCAGATAGCTGTGGTGTGCGCGTTGAATCTGAGGAGGCTGTAAAATGTGACACCAATGACCTTGGGTTATTTGGTAGTTGGAATTTTTATGCCATCGAATATCGCATTGAGCTGCTACTTGCGCTGTCCATGCAATGGAAAGTGAGGCCGATGATTTGGTGGCGAAAATTTTCATCTTTCTCGCAGCGAAGAAATTAACAATTTCAGCTAAGTAGACGTTCAGCCTTCAAACGGTTTGGGAGAGACGTGTTGCCGATGTTCTCGAAAAGCGTGGCATGGTTGACAGTATCGAAAGTCTTCGATAAATCAAGCGCCACGAGGACCGTCTTGTCACTGGGGTTGTTCTGGTTGAGACTGCGACATATTTGAGTGGTAATGGCGTGTAAAGCAGTAGTTGTACTGTGCTGCTTACGGAATCCATGCTGATGATCCGCAATTGGAAAATATGCTGTCAGGCTCGGGAGGATTAAAGCCTCAAGTGTCTTTGCTTCCAGCAAGAGTAGAGAAATAGGCCTGTATGATTCTCCCCTACTCGCATGTTTACCAGGTTTTAGCAGCGGGACCATTTTGCCCATTTTCCAGGCTTCGGGTACTATCAGAGTGGTCAGGGACAAGTTGAGGACATAAGTCAAGTACTCGGTACGTCCAACTGTTTCAGCATCAACAAGGATATTCCGCTAGGTCCTATCGATTTGGATAACTTTGCGCTACGGATGACGTCTGCAACTTCTCCAACTGTAAATTGTGGTGGTACTTCTTCGTCTGCGAGTCCCTCTGCCTCCAATACAGAATTTGTTTTCTATAACATTTGCTCCCACCGCTCTAACTGCCATGAGGATAGTCAAATGTATGACCGTCTCCCAATATGTTTGCAAAACCCAAGAGTTTCTTAGAACATATCTACGCTCTATCTTCAACCGTTAAGGTGGCCTCCATACATTTTTTTCTGTAACGTACGTACATTCACCTAAATACCCAATTCTTTCGCTAAACAACCTTTGTTTGACCTTCAACATCGCCAACAAACTCAACCTGCATACATACTTTCAATTACTTCGAGCGCAGCAGAGGCCGAATGGCAGCAACTCCAACTACGCGAGGGGTCACCTACAACCTTCATTTACCCTTCAATACTTATAATTCTTCAACTACTTAAAGGGCAAACGTCAATTCCACCAATCGCACGACCGCTGCAAACGACGCGTTCGGCTTGGACACACAACTGCCACCAACGACACATTCGGCAATCGCCACGAACGGCGAATGAGCGCGACAACGAACATCCAACAAAACACATTAAAGATACGACATCACAAGGGAAAGTGTTGTTCAATGCTGTGTGATGTGATGTGATGTAATTCTCATTATATCCGCTTACATAAATGATCAAACATTTTGCCTGGTAGTTTTTCGGTTGCTACCGCAGAGAATTTTATTGCTAAACTGCTTTGTGCCCGATCTCCCTTGCCCTTCTCAGGGCAATCATTTATCGAAAGAAATATTCTTTTGTTTGATCGGACTTCGGTCTATTGAACCAACTTTTGTTGGTTTAACTCGAATTCCATTGGTTAAATCGGACTTCGTTCTGTTGAATCGGACTTCGGCCTGTTAAATCGGGCCTCGGTCTGTTGAATCGGACTTCGTTCGTTGAATCGGACTTCGGTGTGTTAAATCGGACTTTGGTCTGTTGAATCGAACTTCGGACTTCGGTCTGTTGAATCGGACTTCGGTCTGTTGAATTGGACTTCGGTCTGTTAAATCGGACTTCGGTCTGTTGAATCGGACTTCAGTCTATTGAATCGGACTTCAGTCCGTTGAATCAGACTTCGGTCTGTTGAATCAGACTTCGGTCTGTTAAATCGGACTTCGGTCTGTTGAATCGGACTTTATTCTATTGAATCGGACTTCTGTCTGTTGAATCGGACTTCGGTCTGCTGAATCAGACTTCGGTCTGTTGAATAGGACTTTGGTCCGTTAAATGGGACTTCGGTCTGTTGAATCGGACTTCGGTCTGTTAAATCGGACTTCGGTCTGTTAAATCGGACTTCGGTCTGTTGAATCGGACTTCGGTCTGTTAAATCGGACAATCCTGAGTTGCGGATATCAAACTGATTTACGACGAAAGCCGTAGCTTCGACATAATCCGAAATTTCCTTATGTTAACCTGACCCTGAATACCCGACAAAACCCGAATCACCAAAACGGCCACGTATTGCTGGTATAAACCTAAACCACCATCAAACCCGGATCATCAAGATGTCCCAGTATTGCTGATATGAACCTGAATTATCAACAAAACCCGAATCACCAATACTCTTCTGAATTGTTGACATTAACCCGAACCACCGACGAGCTCGAGTTATCAATCATCACTTGCTGATATTAACCTGAAATCCCGACAAAACCCTAGTCATCAATCATCACTTCCTGATATTAACATGAAACCCCGACAAAACCCGAGTCATCAATCATCACTTCCTGATATTAACCTGAAACGAAATTAACCCGACAGAACCCGAGACATCAATCATCACTTACTGATATTGACCTGAAACCCCGTCAAAACCGGAATCATCAGTACGCTCCCAAGTTACTGGTACAAGCCTGAATCATCGAAAGTACCCGAATCACCACGTTCCTGAATACCGAAACAATCCTGACCTGTCTGACCTCTACAGTTTTGGGAGTATCTTTATACTATATCGATCACCTCAAATAGATCGTTCCATAAAATTCCCGATTATCTTAAATCGAACCAAGTCCCGAAATCTGTCTTCACAGTTAGAGGACACATCAATATTCGACGAGCATATACTAAAAGTTATCGACCATCTAAAATCGACCTGGGTACAAATTACCGGACAAGACAACAACGCTATCACTGAATCCGAATCTGAATTGTTTTTGTATCTAAATACTTTATGCAGTAGATTATAAGTTAGAATTACACCCTCAATAAACAATATTGTTACTGAGTTCTTATTTCGTAAGGATTTGTGGGTCCTTATGGCGACGACTGGACTTACCTCAGCCGACGAGAAAACCACATTACATTACTTGTATAATGTTTTTATGGAATCAGTATGTAGGAGATACTATGGCATCTACGATATCCGCTAGGTCGAGAAAAATATTTACCCATTCCAATGCTCATATTTTACAATATCTGAACATCTATTCATTGGTAACCTAATCAGCTCGAAGCTAAACCGTTTTCACACTTTGTTTGACAATGACACCAGATACGCCTAATATAGACGGCGTAAAACCAATTTCACTCTCATTGTTCACGTCGATTTCAAATTTAATCTTATTCCATGGCTGATGTTATTGATCCCTTTTGATCTGTTAATTCCTCACATATGTACACACACACACACATACTCGTAATTTACTTGACTGACAAACGTCATGTCACTGTCAGCGTCGAGCCCATTCATTGTTTCCTTTAACATTTCCTCTAGCATCCGCTTGATGCTGACAGTAATGTCAATTATGGAATTTTGCACACATTGTGTTGTGGGGCGCAAAGAGAGGAATTCATGCATTCAATCTCATTGTGTTGGCCGTTTCTCTCGATTTTTTGCACTAGTTGACATCCGTTATTGTTCTTTGTGTAATCTCATAATCTAACAAATGCTTAAACAAACGTCCGGAACAACAACAAAATAAAAAAAAACACACACATACACTTACACAGAAAATAAATCCTGTCAATGTCAGTTTTGGAATCCAGGTTATCCGATCTTTTATTTTTGTAGTTACTGTAGTTGTTGTAATACTATGTTATTTTTCATTAAATATAACAATAGTGGCAGAAAACTACAAAAAACCTTTAGGAGTTAACAAACAATACACAAATGTAACGATTTAGTTATTTGGACGTACTGCCAGGATTCAAATATTGATAAAACTAAAATTAAAGTTGGTTACAGTAACAAACGTAGGAAGTGGTGAAAATAAAAGTTCTTCATTTGTTCTATAGAGATCTGTTGAACTGGCCATTGTCACAGTCGCAATAACATTGAAAGATATGCGAGGTAAACAATGAAACAATGTCACAAACAAACGTTAGTGATTAAATGCATTGAGTCTGTAGTACTTCTTTTGTATTCAGCCAATATATTTCACCAGTATGACATGTAAAACGAAAAGTCCTTCAGAATGTCATTTACAGGTCGTTTCAGTTGTGTAAGAAACGAAATACTCCATAACATATCGCTGATTAATTCCTCTTCTTTTGCGTGAGAAAGTGCAAACATTTAAAGTGTGTTACAAAGGATGGCACAGTTGAAGAACCGTGGTTTGATGTGAATATCTATCATAATATTTATCATAAGGGAAAAGTCATAACTGATAAGGAAAAGTAATGCTTTAACTTACATTTCTCGAATTAATTCGAACTTTTTTTCTAGAACAAAACATCCTGTTTTGAAAAATAATCAGATAACAGATAAATACCCTCACACTATAACTTTTTGCAAAAATTTTGGTGGATGTTGTTTAACTATGAGTTATTAAAACCAGTAAGAAAGTTTCAATCGTGCAACCCGACACACATACCATCACCCTCAGTACAACAAAAAATTTTCTATTATACTGATATTATTACTCGATTTCTGAAGTGGGCGGAGTGGTACATTTGTATGGGAGGTACCAGAAGGGGCGTGTCTAGACTTCCAGATTATTTCTCCAAAACCTTATCCTGTTATAGCTTTACTAAATACAGAATTTGGGCACGATCGCGTTAGGTCTATTAATAATATAATCGATTTCTAAAGTGGGCGGTAGATGGGGCGTGGCTAGACTTCCAATTTTTTTCTCAAAAACTTTATCCTGCTATAGATTTACTAAAGAAAGAATTTGGGTACGAAATTACTACTCCATCTATAAAGTGGGCAGAAAGGTACATTTGTATGGGAGGTACCAGAAGGGGCGTGTCTAGACTTCCAGATTATTTTTCCAAAACTTTATCCTGTTATAGCTTTACTAAGTGCAGAATTTGGTTACGATCCCGTTGGGTTTATTGATATTATTACTCGATTTCTCAAGTGGGCGGATTTGTGTATTTGTATGGGAGGTACCAGAAGGGGCGTGGATGGACTTCCAGATTTTTTTTTAAAACTTTTTTCTGCTTGAACTTTACTAAATACAGAATTTGGGCACGATCGCGTTAGGTCTATTTATAATATTAATCGATTTCTAAAGTGGGCGGTACCAGATGTGTACGGGAGGTACTAGATGGGACGTGGCTAGACTTCCAACTTTTTTCTCAAAAACTTTATCCTGCTATAGATTTACTAAAGAAAGAATTTGGGTACGATCGCGTTGGATTTATTGATATTATTACTACATCTATAAAGTGGGCAGAAAGGTACATTTGTATGGGAGGTACCAGAAGGGGCGTGTCAAGACTTCTAGATTATTTCTCCAAAACCTTATTCTGTTATAGATTTACTAAATACAGAATTTGGGCACGATCGCGTGAGGTCTATTTACAATATTATTCGATTTCCAAAGTGGGCGGTAGATGGGGCGTGGCTAGACTTCCAATTTTTTTTCTCAAAAATTGTATCATGCTATAGATTTACCAAAGAAAGAATTTAGGTACGATCGCGTTGGATTTATTGGAATTATTACTCCATCTATAAAGTGGGCGGAAAGGTACATTTGTATGGGATGTACCAGAAGGGGCGTGGCTAGACTTTCAATTTTTTTTCCAAAACTTTATCCTGTTATAGATTACTAAGTACAGAATTTGTATTGTATTGATATTATTACTCGATTTCTAAAGTGGGCGGAATGATGTATTTGTATGGAAGGTACCAGAAGGGGCGGGACCATTAAACCCATTTGCAATACGGTAAGTAGGTTTGGGGAAATATCAAAACGTTCCAAATTTCAAAACTTTTGTTTGCGTCTTTCGAAAGTTATCGGGCGTACCAGCCGGACAGACAGGCGCACATGGCTCAAACGACTTAAAACGTCATGAATCGAATTTGGTTCAAAGAAACCTAGGGTCTAAAGTGACTCCTTTTATGTGTTACACTTTTGCGTCGTATCAAATGATAAATACCTTCACCCCTAAGGGTGATGGTATAATAAACCGACTATGTAGCAGATCGGATAGAGTAAATCTCCTTGTTTCTTAGATTTGACCTTAAAATTCGATGTATTAAAAATAAAATTTGTTCAACTTCCTGAAGAGTTAACTTCAGAAATTTTTAGAAAATACTGATAATCGGGAAATAGCCTGACCTGTATGGCTGGTGCCAGTAGGGACAGAATAACGTTGAGCCTTTTTGTTCCTAAGTCAAAGTTATGATTGTACGCACTTTGATTGGATTCAGTGCAGTTGCAATAAAGACCTGTATGTAAAAGTAAGTGGTATATATTTAGACGTGTAATACTTCCCGTTGCCGTTGGGGATGTAAAGTGAATCTTGCATCTCAAGCCAAATCACAACCTCCTTCGTGGTGGCACCTGGGCAAAGGTATTCATGATATTTTTTATCATGAATAGCGGCTGATAGTGAGCGACGAACCCTGATGGTTGGGCTAGCCACCCGCCTTCAGGTTCTTTACTGGCTATGAAAACATGACAAAGAAAAAGTAACAAACGGAACCCCCCAAATGTTGACGAGCCCCGAAAGCGAAATAAGGACCATTATTTAAGAATAGGCACCTGGAACGTCCAGACTCTCTATAGACAAGGTGCCAGTATACGACTGGCAGATGTCCTTAAAAAAATATAAGGCTGACATCACTGCCATCTAGGAGATGAGATGGACAGGACAAGGATGATCGCGATGTAAAAATTGAGACATCTATTACAGCTGCCATGCCAAAAAGCACGAATTTGGATGTGGATTTGTAGTTGGCGAGAGACTCAGACATCTTGGCTTGCGATTCAATCCTGTTAATGATCAAATAGCCGCAATCCGCATCAAGGCGAAACATTTCTATATCACGCTAATTTGTGCTCATGACCCGACGGAAGATAAAGGCGATGAGATTGAAGATGCATTTTACGAGCGCCTAGAGGAAACATACGACCGCTGCCCTGGTCACGACATTAACATTTTTCTGGGAGACTTTAATGCAAAATTAGGACAGGAAGATGTTCTTGGTCCATCGATCGATAAATTCAGCCTGCATACCGACACGTCAGACAACGGATTTAGGCTGGCTAGCTTCGGGAAGGCGGGAAGGAACATGATAGTGAGTGGAACCAGATTCCAGCACAAAGATATGCACAAGGCAACTTGGCTTAGAACACCAAAAATCAAATTGATCATGTGGTAATTGATGGCATCTAGTGTCACAGACGTACGTGTGATCCGTGGTGCTAATATTGGCTCGGATTATTACCTGGTTGCAGCCAAGGTGCTCACAAGATTGAGCAGAGCGAAAAACACACGTAACCAAACACGAAGAAAGCTGGACAACGCAAGGCAGCAAACCCCAGATATAGCCACTGCCTACTCACACCAGCTCTCCCAAATACTACGACACAAAACCCCAACTTCTGACGTTTCCGATACACAGTGGCAGCATATTACGCATTCCATGGCAACCGCCGCAACAACTGTGCTATGAAAAACGGCGCTCAGACGGATAGTGGTACGATGAAGAATGTCGCATAGCGTCTGAGGAACAGCATTCCGCTTATAGGGCAACTGGGCTGTTAGGGATAGGCACAAGGAGACAGTAAGACAGGCGAGACAGCTATTTAAGCGAAAAAAAACGTCAGATGAAGGAACGGAAGAACGAAGATATAGAGTGATACAGGGATAGAAGTCAGGCCCGAAAATTTTCAAAGATTGTAAAAGCAAAAGGCTGCGGTAATGGGCTCCCTCCAAGGATGGAAATCTGGTTACAGATACGCAGAGTGTGCTGCATATACGGAGAGAACACGCGCACGTGAAGGTATCACGCCAATTGTCGACGTAGGCTAAGATTGCCCACCACCAAGTCAAGCCGAGGTAAGAAGGGCAATATCGCGACTGAAAAACAATAAAGCAGCCGGTTCCGTCGGTCTTCCGCCAGAGCTTTTCAAGTCTAGTGGCCAGGAGCTGACAACGAGCATGCACCAGCTCCTGCGCACGGTTTGGCTTAAAGAGTGCATGCCCGACGATTGGAATTTAAGCGTATTATGTCCTGTGCTGAATAAAGGTGATCAAAGTGTGTGCTTCAACTTCCGCATGATCAGCCTTTTACCCATCGCGTATATGGTCCTGTCGGGTGTGTTATGTGAAAGACTAAAGCCAGTGTTATCCAACCTGATCGGGCCTTATCAGTGTGGCTTTAGACCTGGTAAATCAACAACTGACCAGATATTCACACTAACGAAAATGCTAGAAAAGACCCAAGAGACAGATCGACACGTACCACCTTTTCGTCGACTATATAGCTGCCTTCGACAGCCCGATAGGGCAGAAATTACTCGAAGCCATGCCGTTGCGGAATGACGCTGACTGGCACGAAGTCTTCAGTGAAGATTTGCAAGAACCTTACGGAGCCATTCTTTACTAGACGAGGCCTAAAACAAGGCGACGGCCTATTGTGTGACCTCTTCAACATAGTGATGGAAATGATAATGAGGAAAGCTGCAGTAAACACGAGTGGCACGATATTCAACAAAAGCCACATGCTGCTCGTGTACGATAGTGACGTAGACTTCATCGGTCGAAAACTGCGGGATATGACTGCAGCCTTCTCAGGTATACAGAAGGAATCAAGGAAAATGGGTCTAATTGTGAACGAGGCCAAAACGAAGTTATTTGTTTCAACGAACAATGAATCTACTCGTTTGGGAAACTGCGTGAACGTTGACAACTATAATATCGAGGTGGTAGATAATTTTACCTACCTAGGCTCCACCATCAACAAAGCAAATAATGTCAGCCTAGAAATCCGGAGAAGAATCCTGCTTGCTAATACATGTTACTACGGACTAAGCAAGCGATTTAATGACAGAGCCCTCTATCGACGAACAAAAATACACCTATACCAGATACTGGTTCTACCTGTCCTGATGTATGGTTCAGAATCCAATGGTTCAGAAGCGGATTAATCGCATCTGGCAGTGTTCGAGTGAAAAAGACCTCCGTAAAATATATTGGTCCATCATCGTTAACGAAGAATCATGAATCATGAGCTGTACGACCTGACATTACTGACATTGACATCGTTAACGAAGAATCATGAATCATGAGCTGTACGAGCTGACATTACTGACATTGACGTTATCAGACGCATTAAGGTGCAGGGGTTGCGATGGCTAGGTCATGTTGTACGCATGGACGAAAATGCTCCAGCTCGAAAAGTCTTCGACAATGAACTCGATGGACGGCGCAGAGGAGGGCGACCGAAACTCCATTAGAAAGACCAGGTTACTGAGAACCTTAGAGAACTTGGTGTGACTAACTGGAGAAGAAGCGCAGAAGATCGAAGCGGTTATAATATTTTTTTACGTTGCCAATGCAGAAACAGTCGCTTCGGCGAGCGTTGAGCCTCAATGTGTATCGTTTTCGAGCAAATTTAAATGTTGGCAAACATCCTGAAAGTACTTACTTACTTAATTTTCCTTTGCACCCCATGAATGTGGTATGGGATAGCTTCTAGCGTTGTTGTGAATTAACACGCTTTCTATTTTTAGATTCACAACTAACGGCACCTACTTGTTTATCGACGAATGCGAACGTCACTGTTTGAGAAGCTCTTTACTAGACACGACGATTGAATCGACGCTTAATACTGCGAAGTTGCTGTCAACAACATTCGAGGGGAGCCGACAATGAAAGAACATTTTATTTATTTTTTTCTTTTAAGATAACTGGAGCCAGGTTTGAACCTGCGATCTCCCGTATGGTAGTCACGTGTTCTAACCACTATGCCACGGCCGGCCGCAGCGTATTAAAGGATACCAAAGATAGAAGCATCCTTCGCGTAGATAAACTGTGTCTGATGAATATGATAGTCTGATGAACTACACTGTGCTACACACAAAATATACAGGAGTTCTCATATAGCAATTCTGTAAGGCTGGAGTCCATAGAGTGCAGTGATACCTTAATTTTTTAACCAATTTTTATAAACTTACCTGTTTTAGAAAGCTACTTTAATATGGCATTGCACAAAAATAAAAAAATATACATTGCGCTGTCTCACGAACAACTTAGAGCGTTGAGAAAATGAGAATTCGCAATTTTTTTTCGTTTTCCTTTTACTTAAACTGCTGTCGTTTAACTATTTTTTAACCGAAAATCGAAGCTTTAAAACAATAGTATGCTTTTGCAAATCGAAAGCTTTTGGAACTTGTTATTTTAGGAATATCGTCATTTCTCATAAATTGCTTTAAAAACATTACTAAACGAAGTGATCGAGAAAAACTAGAAGTATCAATGTACTCTATGGATTCCAGTCTAATAGAAATGCTACATGAGAACCCCTGTATATTTGTTTCTTCACATTTGTATCACTGTATTATTACACGACTTTTTCGTCATCTATGTTTTGATCGTCAAATAGAAGGCATTAGTCATACAAACAACTCTCCCCAAAAAATTTACTCAAATCATCGTTGATCTCGTTGATTTTCATAACTATCCGAAATTGTCCAAGTACCATTTAACACCATAAAATCGTTCAAAATCATAAAATCTTGCGAAAACTCCAAAATATCGTCGATAAAAATATCAAATTTTTCGCATTTTTCTAGAATTTTTCCAGTTTTCCAATAAGAATTTTCTATTTTTCCTTTCCGTTAAAAATTACTCACAAAATACAATACAAAAGATAAATTTTTTGATTTTTTCCAATTTACCGACTTTTCCGGAGGATTTTTCGCTAAATTTTCATTGATTCATTTCACTGTTCAACTTTCATATTAATCTCACAAACTTACCATGTACTTGAGGCATCTCGAATTGCTGCGCTTGAAAGTAAACTTACGCACTTTTGCACCGATTCCTACTCAGGTTGTTAAAAGGATGAAGGACATTTTGCAGATTTCTCTTTCCTCATTGTCGTTACTATTTCTTTTGTATCGCATATTTTGGGCAGTTTCGCTTTTTCGTCGCATTTTTTATGTTCACTGTTTGTCTGTTTTTTTTCTCGTATGTGCGAATTTGTGCACTCCCTTTTTTTCATTTGGCAGTCTTACCTAGCAATTTACTTGTCAGTTTGACAATTGTTACAATTTCATAGTTTGTTGTCGATGGCACTGCCTCTGTTGGTGGCATCGACAGCAACTGTCAATCATTTTAACATTGTGTTGCACACATGCATTGAGGCATATTGCAATTGGATCGTATGTCATAGCATGTATGATGTATGCAACGCAGAAAAAAAGCGACTTCAGTCAGAAATGGTGCTCTGTGTGTGTGCATGTGTGTGTAGTTGAAATGGCATCATAGCAATCATGGTAATTTGAATTTAATGTTTTGTGCTGGATGAAGGGTTTAGGTTAGAGATATGATGTTTTTCGTTTTAGTTACGGGGAGGAATTGCGAATTAATAAAAAGAGTTATTTCCGAGAAAATTGTAATTGTATTTTAATTGAATGGAAGGAAAATGTAACAGCTGTAAGGGAAATCAATACAATCGGTTGAATCATAATTAGCAGGTTATTGTGATTGTAACTAATTGATATACCGAGGAGGATTGAGGCGTCTCTCAACATCTGATAATATACAGTTTTGAACAAATGGTCAAACAAATCTAAATTACCTAGTTGGGTACGCAATAGTTTTTAGGTAAACAATTAACAACTAATTCGCTGCTGCTTACTTTCGAACAATGAAATGTCGACTAACGTCTCAAACTAAATAACTTCCTTTACATCATAAGAATGACAGATGGCAGATCTTCTCACCTTCGAGTGGCTTATACGCCTTTACTTCTAGGCTTACTTAACTGAAATTACAGTATAACGACGAATCCGAACATCAACAGTTTGACCTACTTACTGGCTCGACTACTGCAAAAATGCTGTTGACAACATCGCGGGGTTCGCTGATTAATGAAATGGAGATGGCTGTGACAGTATTTAAACCCATGTCACCCAAGGTTACAGTATCAGCAGAATGCCAGAAAGACGCATTATTGCTCTATATTTTTATGCAGATCCATCTCGTCGCGAGTTTGATGCAAGGTAAAGCTTCTGATCGGTTTAACTTGGCAAACCCCGAGTGATCCTTGCCAATTGGACTTCAAGTCTACTCACAAAGCTCCGTATTCGTATTACTACTGCGGATGGAGAACCTCCATGTGGTGACGCTTGAAAACGTGCCTTTGACACCCGTCACAACACAGTTAACTGTGAGGGGCGAAACCTAAAACCCAGGCACGTGGACTTAAAATGAGCGGTACCCTGGTCTGCGTCTGACCCAGAATGGGCGGCATTGAAAAGAAGTAAGTAATGAAGGAAGTAAGTACCAGGTGCCTCCATCCAACTTGCAGAAGTCCTTGAATACAAGAATACAAGACTGACATAACCGCTTTACAAGAAATCCAGTGGACGGGACACGGATGCTCGCGCATGAAGACGTGCGTGCGTTTAGTGGCCATGCGGACAAGCACGAGTCCGCAAGACTCAAGAGAACCCTACAGGTAGTCTTAAGGTTCAATCCGGTGTGTGAACGTATAGCCACCATAAGAGTCAAAACAAAGTTTTTCCGCATAACACCTATATATGTGCCCCTGCTTCGAAAGAAGGGAAAAGCGATTAGGACAAAGACGAGATCTACGGGAGCCTAGAAAATGTATATGACCGTAGCACGAGCCATGACATCAAAATTGTACTAGGCGATTGTAATGATATAATAGGCAGGTAGACCGCATTTGAGCATACCAACGGAAAATTCAGTCTGCACACCGAAACATCAAACAATGGTATCAGACTGATTGTTTTATCTGCGGCAAGAAATATGGTAGTTAGCAGTCCAAGATTTGACCATAAAAATATTCATAAGGCAACATGGTTATCTCCAGATCAATTGACGAGGAATCAGATAGATCACGTGGTAGTCGATGGAAGGCACGCATCGAGTGTTCTGGACTTACGAATGATCAGGGGTGCGAACATTGACTGCGATCACTACCGTACCGTAGTTAAGGTACGCACAAGGCTAAGCATGACGAAAAACGTACTTAACCAGGCACAACGAAAGCTGGACATCGGTAAACTTCGGACCACAGAGGTAGCAGACGCCTACTACAATCGCCTAACTCAACTGCTACGGAATGCTCCAACCCCTGATAACTTACATCGCAGTGGCAATCTACATATAGCCGACTCCATAGAACAAACTGCGAAAAGCGTACTTGGGTACTCAAAGCCGTCTCAAGAAGTTGGCTGGTACGATTATAAATGTCGCAATGCCACGAGAGAGGCGGACGCTGCACACAGGGCGAAACTGCAGCCAATGGCAACTCGACCTTCTCGTGAACGGCACAGAGAGAAGAGACGAGAGGCAACTCGCCTTTCAAGACGAAAAAAAAGAGGCAGGATGAGTGCACAGGGTTGAGCAGATGGGAATTCCGAAAATTCTACCAGAGAGTTAAGGGAGGGACAGTGTTGCGCTCCTGCAAGGACAGCGATGACCAACGCTGAACGTTCTGAAGATATGGAGAGATCATTTAAAAAATTTACTGGATACGGAAACCACTCCAGTAGACCCCGCTCGAATCCATGACGATGCTACTAACTGTTCACCTCCGGGCCAGAGAGAGATACGTGCAGCAATATCCCGCCTCTGGAGTCGATGGTTTCCCTAATGCATTGTTTAAGGCATGTGGGGAGGAGCTGATTAGGATCATGCATCAGAACATCTGGCTAGAGGAGAGCATGCCCGGGTATTGGAATCTCAGTCTGGTATGTCCCATATACAAGAAAGGAACTTATAGTGAATGTAAGAACTACCGTGGAATAAGCCTATTAACAATTGCGTACCAGGTCCTGTCGAGTATATTGTGTGAACGTCTAAAGCCAATTGTAGAAAAACTATATGGACCATATCAGTGCGGCTTTAGACCCGCTAAATCTACGACGGAGCAAATATTTACCATACAACAAATCCTGGAAAAAAAACTTATGAAAAGCAGATTGACACCTACCACTTCTTTGTCGACTATATAGCTGCCTTTCAGGCCATATCTGAGTTTGGTATTCCTGCAAAGCTGATTCGATTTTTCAGATGTACCTTGGAAAACACCAAATCATCGGTTTAGATTGGTAAGGATCACTCTGAACCATTTAACATGGAAAGAGGTCTCAGGTATGGTGATAGCTTGTCCTGTAGACTATTTAATATAGTTATTGAGAAGGTGATGAGAAAGGCTGAAGTCAACATGTCTGGCACCATATTCCACAAGAGCCACATGCCACTAGCCTATGCCGAAGATATAGACATCATTGGCCGAAATCTGCGGTATGTTACTGCAGTTTTCTCATCACTAGCAAAGAAGTCAGCAAAAATGGGTTTAGCGGTCAATGAGAGTTGAGTCCTCTCGATGGGAACGCACCGAGAACGTTGACAGTTATTGTTTTGAGGTAGTAGATGAATTTACCTAGCTCATATCTTCCGACAATAAGAACCAGTAAGAAAGTTTCAGTCGGGCAACCCGACTTACATATACCATCACCATCAGTAAACCAAAAAAAAATATATTTTTTTCAGCTTTGCTAAATACAGAATTTTGGCACGAGCGTGTCGAGTGTATTGATATTATTATTCCATCTCTAAAGTGGGCGGAAAGGTACATTTGTATGGGAGGTACCAGAAGGGGCGTGTCTAGACTTCCAGATTTTTTCTCCAAAACTTTATCCTGTTGTAGCTGTACTAAATACAGAATTTGGGCACGATCGCGTTGCTTGTATTGATTTTATTACTCCATCTCTAAAGTGGGCAGAAAGGTACATTTGTATGGGAGAAGGGGCATGTCTAGACTTCTAGATTTTCTCTTTTAAACTTTATCCTGCCTGTACTTTACTAAATACAGAATTTGGGCACGATCGCGTTAGGTATGTTAATAATATAAATTGATTTCTAAAGTGGGCGGTACCAGATGTGTATTGGAGGTACCAGGTGGGGCCTGGCTAGACTTCCAATTTTTTTTCCAAAACTTTATCCTGTAATAGCTTTACTAAGTAGAGAATTTGGGTACGATCCCTTTGGATGTATTGATATGTAAAGTGGGCGGAATGATGTTTTTGTATGGGAGGTGCCAGAAGGGGCGCTGCCATGTAGCCCATTGGCAATACCGTAAGTAGTTTTGGGGAAATATTAACTCGTGCAAACTATGACTTACTGGAGAACACACACAGCAGACCGAAGCATGTGGAATTCTTTAATTCTTCAGGCCTCAAATTTATAAACCACGTTCGTAAGTTATAATGGGCCATTGAAGTAAGTACGTAAGATCCACCACTAACGAGAGGAAGAACATTTTTTGTAATGACAAGAATTTTTCTAAACGAAGGCAACCGAAAATGATTGTATATTTTTTTCAATTTCCTATACAAAATTCAATCGCATTAGTATGTTTAAGATCTATGCATATATTTATATCATCTTTATAGTTACGGTCTTTTCCATCGTCCTTAAACCATATTTTTGGGTAAGTAATACACTTTTGAGGATTTAAATTACAATTTGCTTGATATCTTTTCACATGGGCAAATACAAATAATGCTACATCACTTGGCAATGAAATATCTCATCACTAGGGCAAACAACAAGTAAAGAATTCTATGAAATTTGAAAACCAACATTCGGTAACAGTAAATACATTTTCGTTGCCAATTACCAACTGAAATGAAATGAAATACAATACAAAATCAAAGAAAAAAATACAAACATACCCACATTGATAGTGGTGTAACGACAACAGCTAAATCTAATAACAAGAACAAAACCGTTAGGGAGATGGTGGACCATTATTACAATGCCTTAAAGAGAAACAAGAAATAGATCATGTATGACTGCAGGTATTACACAAACAATTTGACATTAAATAGATTTAATTAAAATTGATTTACTAGCGCAAATGGCAAACAGACAATGCCACAACGGTGCAACTGGGCTATGGGGGTGGGAGGTAGAAACATACTATTGGTACACAATCGCATACACGCAATGGCAAACAACGAAACAGACAATGCCTAATAAGAAACCACACGCACACACAAACACACACGTAGACGCTTATGCGTATATCCTTCTATATGGAACGTACAACACACCAATACATTGACAAACCTGTGGTTGTAAGATCAACACACTCATGGCGGGTAAGCGCAAGGGGGAAGAAAGACATATAAAGGACGTGCAAGTAGGCCTCGTTAAAAGGAATGAAAATTTGACACACTTGATTTGTGTGGCCCACGCACACATCCACAGGCACTACACAACAAGGACAATATCACAAACAGCAGCATTAGCAGCAGTAAATATTAAAACTCAGGGTCTTCGGTTGAATAAATTCATTGAATTGTAAAAGGAGGCCTTGTCCGATCGCAACAATACGTTTCTCTTTTTGACACATACGCACACTGGAGAGATAATGGTCCTTGGACACATACACGTACTCACACACGCACACTCCTGTCACACGTAGTTGCTGCCACTATATTCTGACTTAGCGTAACGCATACAGGCGCTACGCATTAAGGATATGTAGATTGCATATTAAAATAGGGACATTACTTTGTGCCATTTGTATATAAAAGGGTGGCAATCACATTTTGGTAGTGCGTTTATTGCAGTTGTCTGCAATTTTAAAACGGACGGCTACGGAAGATGCTCATCAAAAATGCTGATGGTAGCATTTAAACCGTTGTACTCAGAAGGGGAATGACTCCTAGAAGAATTTCGAGTGTACAGTGAAGTGGAAAGAAAATTAGGGTACATGTGATGGGGAACCTTATCTCATTTATGAAATATAGAGGATAGATATGAAGAAGGTAACACATTTTACTAGAGCACAGATAAATGTTTAGCAATGCGTTACAATACAGCCGTTAAAGATAACCCTCGTAACACTGTGCGACAAAGTTGTATATCATCGTCTATGCAAAACAATATAACATAACCAAAGCAACAGCCGTCCTTTAATGCATTTGATCAGGTCAATGTCGGTATACAACTCGTGCTGCTCAAGTTTTATACGACATTGAAGATGATGGATCCATATATTTTACGGAATATTTGTGTCTCGAATACTGCCATAACCGATTCGTTTACTTGTTTCGCTACCCGAAACTCTGCGCCATACAGCAAGACAGGTGAAACAAACAGCAGGCATAATTGGATTTCTCTTTGTCAAGAGTCGACTTTGCCAATAACTTACTTGATTTTCCTAGCAATACCTATTATCAAACAGAATTCAAGCGAATTATAAGAACCACAGCCTCAAGAGCTAGATAAAGACAACAGTGAAAGCTAAGAAGAACCATAACCAAAGAAAAAGAGTATTCTTCCGTTTGCCCGTCTAAAATAAGGCGTATGTCAATGGAGTGCGTTAAATGTAATATTTTTTTTTAATGCGGGAAACATAAAAATTACTTATGCCAAACTTGTACTTGATTACATTGAAAATATTATATATTTTTTATAATTTTATATTTAAGTGAGAAGAAGTTTTTAAGAAAACTCCAGCACTTTTTAAAGAACTCTACGTTATTTGATTTTTTGTTATAAATAAATTTTTTTTATGTAACGGGGAACTATGTGAAGAATCTTACTTACTTATTTAAGTGGCCCATTGCAACTTACGAACGTGGTTCAACAATTTGAGGCCTGAAGTACTAAAGAATTTCACACGCTTCGGTCTTCTGCGTGTGTTCTCCAGTTAGTCCTACCAGATGGTGGCACGTCGCCTACCACTTGGACCTCCCAACGGAGTTTGGGTCTCCCTGCTCTGCACCGTCCTTCAGGTTCGCCTTCAAACACCTTTCTCGCTGGAGCATTTTCATCCATTCTCGCAACATGTCCTAGCCATCGTAGTCGTTGCATTCTGACTCTTTTAGCTACGTCGATGTCGTGGTAAAGCTCATACAGCTCATGGTTCATCCGATAGGTCCATATATTTTTCAGAGTACTTTTCTCTCGAATACTCCCAGGTTTTGTATGTCCGTTGTCGTAAGCACCCATGATTCGGCAGTATACAAAAGAATGGGTAAGATTAGCACCTGCTAAAGCTGTTTCCTAGTATTCCGAAATAAGGTGGTGTTACTAAAGTGCCGCCGAAGTCCATAGAAACATATATTGGCGAGCACTATTCTCCGCTTAATTTCTTGGCTGGCATTATTTTTCTTATAGACAGAAGATCCGAGGTAGGTAAACTCATCTACTACCTCAAAACAAAAATGTTCAACGTTGACGCTGAGTCCCCATTGAGAGGACTCTTTGTTCGTTAAAATCATTATTTTTGTATTGTCCTCGTTGACCGCTAAACCCATATTTGCCGACTCCTTTTCTAGTAATGAGAAAACTGCAGTAACATCCCGCAGATTTTTGCCAATGATATATATATCATCGGCATAGGCTAGTGGCATGAAGCTCTTGTGGAATATGGTGCCAGACATGTTGACACCAGCCTTTCTCATCACCTTCTCCATAACTATATTAAATAGTGTACAATACAAGATATCGCTCAGCCTGAGACGTCTTTTCGTGTTGAATGGCTCAGAGTGATCCTTACCAATCTTAACCGAGGATTTGGTATTTTCCAAGGTACATCTGCAAAGTCGAATCTGCTTTGCAGGAATACGAAACTCAGACATGGCCTCATATAGCCTATTCCTTGCCGGAGAGTTGAAGGCATCTTTGTAGTCGACAAAGAGGTGATAGGTGTCGGTCTGCTTTTAATTAGTTTTTTCCAGGATTTGTCGGAAGGAGAATATTTGATCCGTCGTAGATTTACCAGATCTAAAGCCGCACTGATATGGTCCAATTCTTAACGGGGGATATTGCCACACCTATATCGCTCTGGCTCTGAGATAGACAGTTAATACCATCGTCATGAATTGGAGCGGTGTTTTCTGGAGTGGTGTCTGTATCCAGTAAATTTCAGAAATGATCTCCTCATATCTTCAGAAGGTTAACCGGGTCCGCCACTAGCTGGCCACCGCTTTTCTTGCATGTTCCACGCATTCTCGCCTTAACTCTCTCATAGAATTTTCGGGCTTCCCCTCTACTTCGGAGCAGCTCTGTGCACTTATCCTGTCTCTTCTTCAGCTCCCTCTGTTTCCGTCTTAAAAGCCGAACAGCTGATGTTGCCATTAGTTACAGTTTCGCCCTGTATGCAGCATCCGGCTCTCTCGTGGCATTGCAACATTCATCATCGGCTTTGTGTACCCAAGAACTCTCCTCGCAGACCGTTCTATGGAGTCCGCTATATATTGCCACTGCGAGGTAATATTATCAGGGGTTGGAGCATTTCGTAACAGTTGTGTTAGGTGGTTGGGGTGGGCGATCCCTATCTCTGTGGTCCGCAGTTTACCGATGTCCAGCTTTCGTTTTGCCTGATTACGTACGTTTTTCGCCATGCTTAGCCTTGTGCGTACCTTAACTGCCGTAAGGTAGTGATCGGAGTCAATGTTCGCACCCCAGAACACGCGATTCGTATCTTCCATCGGCTATCACGTGATCTATCTGGTTCCTCCTCAATTGATATGGAGATAACCATGTTGCTTTATGAATAATTCTGTGGTCAAATCTAGTGCTGCTAAGTACCATATTTCTTGCCGCAGAGAAATCAATCAGTTTGATGCCATTGCTCGACGTTTCAGTTCGAATTTTCCGATGGTAGGCTGAAATGTGGTCTCTCAGCCTATTTTAGCATTAAAATCACCTAGTATCATTTTGATGTCATGACTCGGGCTACGGACATATACATTTTCTAGGTTCTCGTAGAACTCGTCTTTGTCCTCATCGCCTTTCTCTTCTGTCGGAGCATGAGCACGTATAAGTGTTATGTGGAAAAACTTTGGTGTACGTTTACACACCGGGTTGCACCTTGAGAATAGGTGTCGAAGTTTCTTTCCAATCGCACATCCACATTAAAAATCGTGCTTGCCCGCATGGCCACTATAGTACATGTCGCAGCGCTTCATGCGCAAGCACCCGCCACCGTCCACCGGATTTCCTGTAAAGCAGTTATGCCTTCTTCTATTCTTCGAGGACTTCCGCCAAATGGACGGAGGCACCTGGTCTATTCAGTGTTCTAACATTCCAGGTGCATATCTTCAAATCATGGTCTTTAATTTGTTTGCGGTGGCCCTCAACATTTTGGGGGTCCATTTTATTCTTTACTTACTTCTTTTTACATCAGCGCACCCTTTAAACCAATAAGAAAGTTTCAGTCGGGCAACCCGACTTACATATACCCTCACCCTCAGTAAAACAAAAAATTATATTATTATATTGATATTATTACTCGATTTCTAAAGTGGGCGGAGTGGTACATTTGTATGGAAGGTACCAGAAGGGGCGTGTCTAGGCTTCCAATTTTTTTTTTCAAAACATTATCCTGTTATAGCTTTACTAAATACAGAATTTGGGCACGATCGTGTCGAGTGTATTGATATTATTACTCCATCTCTAAAGTGGGCGGAGTGGTACATTTGTATGGGAGGTACCAGAAGGGGCGTATCTAGACTTCCAATTTTATCTCCAAAGCTTTATCTTCCTATTGCTTTACTAAATAAAGAATTTGGGTACGATCGCGTTATGTCTATTAATAATATTAACGATTTCTAAAGTTGGCGGTACCGGATGTGTATGGGAGGTACCAGATGGGGCGTGGTTAGACTTCTAGGTTTTTTCTCAAAAACTGTATCCTGCAATAGTTTTACTACATAAAGAATTTGGGTACGATAGCATTTGATTTATTGATATTATTACCCCATCTCTAACGTAGGCGGAGTAGTACATTTGTATGGAAGGTACCATAAAGGGCGTCGATAGACTTTAAATTTTTTTGGTTCAAAACTTTATCCTGTTATAGCTTTACTAAGTACAGAATTCGGGCACGATCGCGGTGGGTGTATTGATATTATTACTCCATCTCTAAAGTGGGCGTAAAGGTACATTTGTATGGGAGGTACCAGAAGGGGCGGGCCATGTAGCCCATTTGCAATACCGTAAGTAGTTTTGGGAAAATATTATCTCGTGCAAAATTTCAAAACATTTGGTTGCGTCTTTCGAAAGTTATCGTGCGCACCAGCCGGACAGCCAGACAGACAGACGGACATGGCTCAAACGACGTAAAAAATTAATGAATCCAATTTGGTTCAAAGAAACCTAGGGTCTTAAGTGACTCCTTCTATGTGTTACAGCTTTGGGTCGTATCAAATGATATATACTAGGCCGGGTCGATTTGTGGGGAGGCAAAAAAATCGCCCATGGCTCAGTGAAAATCGTATTCTTTGCCGAAGGAACCATACCTCTAAAACGAATTCTACCACCCCCAAACTGTTGACTTTTGTCCCGTACATTTGCCTCTACATTTGAAAGCAAAAAAGACTTCAAACAGTATTTTTTTTTATTTTCTTTTCTATTACTAAGTTAAATTAATTTTTTCATTTACATATGTTCTGAATAAATAAATTTCTAAAGAGAAAAAATAAATAATAAAAAAAAAATAAAGTAAAGTGCCAAATATGGTGATTTTTTGAAATGTTTGTATGGGGAACCCCCCAGGGGAGTTCCAGGGGGTGTGCCACTGGCATGGGTGGATCGGCCCTCCAAAGTTAGTGGGGGTCGGTCATACATTTGGACTCGATTGGGGCACTCTAAATAGGTGAAAGTGGGATTTTTTAAAACTTGACCCTACGGGACAAAAGTCAACAGTTTGGGGGTAGTAGAATACGTTTTAGAGGTATGGTTCCTTCGGCAAAGTTTCTTATTTTGATCCCTAGAATACGATTTTCACTGAGCCATGGGCGATTATTAAATCGACCCGCCCTAATATATACCCTCCTACCCGTAGGGTGAGTTTAGAATTAAGTGATAAAAATAAAAATTATTTTATATAACAAATCAACTTATATGAAATGCTGACTTTAATTTCAACTCTGCTATTACTACACACACACAATTCCCCCGAAATTGTAGTTTTGTCAACTAATATCTGTGCATTATTGATAACCTATGTCCCTTTGATTCCTTCCCCCCCAAACCATCGGTAAATGCCAGCACGTGTGTGACTAACACGCGTAGGAGCGTTTGTTCGTGAATGTCCCTAATTGCAGCTGTAAGGCCGCTAAAAGTCACTGACTTTTAGGCCATTTCAAAATTAAATTCAAACTGTGTAGTTTCCGGCTGAAGTTGTTGTTGTTGGTGTTGTTGGCGGTAATTGTTTCAAAATGCCATTAATCACTTGGAAGAATGGTGATTTGTCAACAGCAGCAACAGAAAGACAGAGTAAAAATGGTGCAAATATTGTATGATTTCCCACAGAACACGATGAGGAGGCGGAGAAACATGTAGGAATGTGTAAGACCTACATATTGATGAGTACAAAAACATGCGTAAATTATCAATACCAATGGAGAAAAAAACACAGCAAAATTAGCAAAAAGTTCAGGAAACACAGTAAAGCAAAAAGAAAGCCGAGGAGTTTAAAGAGAATATAGGCACAATATGAATAGGTCATAGAAATGTCTTGGATATCATTCAATTAAATGTTAAGACCAATAGGTGAAGATGGTAAACAATAGATGTAATTTTTTTCAGTAATAGTAATATAAATAAATATATTTCCTTAATTTCGAATTTGAGACAAATCAATGTTTGAATTGGTCCTCCCAATGAAGCAGGTCGTTCACCCTATCGGTTATGGCAAACCACGTAAAATATTAATTTCCACCCGTCGTAATATATTTTTCATTGAAAATATTTCAAAATTGATTCTTCTGACAAATAATCGTTGAAACAGACATGATATACTCAAAAAGTACACCATTGTCCATCTAATTAAATCAAATGTTAAGCCGCATTGCCCCCAGGGGTTGTCAGTTGCATGATAAATCTTGATCAGCTGAAAATTTTTAGGGATGATTTAAATGAATTCCGAGAAATGCATAATATGACATTCGAAATTTATGCACTTTGTTTACTTATACAAATTGTTTGTCTTTAAATCACATTAGCAATCTAATTAGGAGTATTGCTGCCTCCCTTCAACCCATACCAAAGTGTAAATGTAAAGGACATGATTTTGTGTAGATTTTAACAAATTTTCTTTAATGCTTTCTAAACCATAGCAAATTGATCTCTTCGGTTAAATGTAGGATTCATGTGCTCTGACTGCAATCTGCCCCTAATGGTTTGAGGAATTTTTGATCGTAACATCTGTTTAGTAACGAATCAATTTAACGCCAGTGTTTTTTTTCCTTTATTTAATATTGTCACGTGTTTTTAGATATTTGTGGTGGCAAATAGAGTCCTTGAACAATAGGTGGTGTTTTATTTAGTCGCTTTGAATGCATTCACTTTCACACATTTCGTGTTTGAGGTCATCAGTTCCGCATGATTTTTTAGCATTTACTAGGATTATAATGGATTTTTTCGGCTATTGTGTGCACTATGATGCAATGGATATTGTATTAACACGTGATGAAAACGAAACATTAGTTTTTTTGGTATTAATGTGATTATATGAATTTGGTTATTTAAGGTATACAAATTGTCAAAATTTGTAAAGGACTTTTCGACTAATACATATAGCATTGCTTTTGAAAAAATGATTATTATTTACTTGAACAAAATCTTGATTATTTAGAATGTGTTTTCCAAGTGCTTTATGATTGTAAAAGAAAGCAATATGACCTTAACAAATAACCGCTTAACCAATGTTAAAGTTGGGGATCTAGCGAATGGAAAGCTCTTTCCGCTTACATCTGATAAATAAAATTACAACATAGAGGGTACTGCTGATCAAAGAAATGTAAGTGACTGATAGCTCGAACCCTGGTCTCCCATAACCATCGTGCAACGGTCAAGGGGTTCTATTTTTTAAAGGGTTTCAAGAAAAGCACTACTGACGACTATTTTTCTTTTATGTGGTAATAATATCATGTATGTGAAATTCTTAAATATAACGAGATTTTTTAAATGAAAGAGTACAAAAGTGGCATAATCCCCCTTATTACGTATGTCGTAGTCGACTTGCGATAACATACAATTGATTTTTTATTTGAATAAAAGTGTTATTTTCAACAGAAATATTTAGTGTTGAGAATTTTTACTCATCTGAAGAAGAAGAACATGATAGCAATAAGGACAAGTCGTATTTTAATCTAAAAACGACATCAGTGATGTCATGTTAGAAAAACGACAAAGATTCGACGTGACTACGACATACATAATAAGGGGAATATGGGCACTGTGAGGAATGGGGTATTTTCCAATTTAAGCTTTCTTAACGATATTCACACAGGAATAATTAAAAACTCTCTACGGAATCCCAATTGTACATCCTTAAGTATTTTAAAAAGTAGGAAGGCGCAATGTTGAATAACCTAAAAAAACCCAAGCTAGTACCAAAGCGTCTAAGGGAGTAGGGAACAAAAGTAACTTGAACTGAACATAACGGTTTTCATAGTCTTAATAAAATAGAAACGCTGTCAAATTTTGACAACCGCCGCAAACCTTAAATAGTCCATAATTTATTATGCATCTGGAATGTCCGCAGTCTCTTGAGAGGAGGTTCCTCTATATAATTGTAGAATACGGCTTATTTATATTCCATTTATAAGTTAGCGTATAAGTGCATGTGCTACTTGGTGCAAACAACGAATTGGATTACACATATTTGCTTTGGGGATGCACTGAAAGTGTGCATACCACCGAGATAGGCAATGTCTATTCCAACCAACTTTCTTATTTATAGCCAACAAACGCCTAGTTCTGAAGTTCTCTAGAACTTCTGAAGTTCCCTAGAGTGGTAAATTTGTGTGGGAGGTACGAGAAGGGGCGTAGTAAAGTTTGGCCTTACTAAATAAAAAATTTGGCATGGTCGCGTTTTGTGTATAGACATTATTTCTCCATCTCTAAAGTGGGCGGAATGGTACATTTGTATGGGAGGTGCCAGAAGGGACGTGGCTAGACTTACAATTATTTTCCAAAACTTTATCCTGTTTCAGCTTTACTAACTACAAAATTTGGGTACGATTCCCTTGAGTGTATTGTTATTATTACTCGATTTCTAAAGTGAGCGGAATGATGTATTTGTATGGGAGGCACCAAATGGGGCGGTGCCATGTAGCCCATTTTCAATACCATACGAAGCACTCTCTTGAGAGGAGGTTTCTCTACTCGATTGAATCCATTTATATTTCCATTATCTATAATCCATTTATAAGTTAGCGTCTAAGTGAATGTGATACTTGGAACTAGATTACACATATTTGCTTTGGGGACTAAGCGCTGCACTGAAAGTCTACATACCACCGAGATAGGCAATGCCTATTCCAACCGACTTTTTTTATTTACAGCTAATAAACCCCAATAGTGCTAAAGTTCCCTACACCCAGTTGCAGCATATTGCGTATTCTATGACAACTACTGCAACGACAGTACTTAGGATTACTTGGTACGAAGAGAATGTCGTGTATTTCCTCGAGAAAAGGATGCTGCATCCAAGACAACACTGCAGCGTATGGTATGCCGAAACAATATAAGAAGAAGCGGTAACAGTCGAAACACTTCTTCAAACAGAAAAAACCCCTAAAGAAGAGAAAAGAGAGTGAAGAAATCGATAAAGTACAGGGGTAGAGGTAAAGCCCGAAAGTGCACCAAAAAGGTAAATTGCAAAGGACAGATATAGAACAACGATTTTTTATATCCTCAACCTACGGGTAGGAGGGTCTATTTCATTTGATACGACCCAAAAGTGTAACACATTAAAGGAGTCAATTTAGACCCTAAGTTTCTTTGAACCAAATTTGATTCATGACTTTTTAAGTCGACTGAGCCATGTCCGTCTGTCTGTCCGGCTGGTACGCACGATAAATATCGAAAGGTAATATTTCCCCAAAAGTACTTACCGTATTGAAAATGGCCTACATGGCCACGTCCCTTCTAGTACTTCCCATACAATTGTACCATTCCGCCCACTATAGGAATCGAGTAATAACATCAAAATACCCAACGTGATCGTGCCCAAATTCTGTATTTGGTTAAACTAAATGAGGATAACGTTTTGGAAGGAAAACTAGTAGTCTGGCAACGCCCCTTCCGGTACCTCCCATACAAATGTACCATTCCGCCCTCTTTAGAAATCGAGTAATAACATCAAAATACCCAACGCGATCGTGCCCAAATTCTGTATTTGGTTAAACTAAATTAGGATAACGTTTTGGAAGGAAAGCTAGTAGTCTGGCAACACCCCTTCTGGTACCTCCCATACAAATGTACCATTCCGCCCACTTACGGAATCGAGTAATAAAATCAATACATTCAACGTGATCTTGTCAAAATTATATATTTAGTAGAGCTGAAGAAATAACTGGAAGTCCAGCCAAGCCTCTCCTGGTACATCCCATACAAATGTATAATTCCGCTCACTTTAGAAATCGAGTAATACTGTCAGTATTCCCAATGGGCTGAAATTTCTGCACTGGTTTTGTACTTTGCTTTTTACCGAAGGCATTGCCATTGACGAAGTCACTTCAATCATCGAAAATGGAAAAGACAGTATTATGTGCTCTTCGATCTTCTGCGCTTCTTCTCCAGTTAGTCGCACTAAGTTCTGTAATGTTCTCAGTAACCTGGTCTTTCCAACGGAGTTTTGGTCTTCTGCGCCGTCCATTGAGTTCATTGTCGAAGACTTTTCATGTTGGAGCATTATCGTCCATGCGATCAACATGGACTAGCTAACGCAACCGCTGCACCTGAATGAGTCTCACCACGTCAACGTCAGTGTACAGCTAGTGCAGCTCATGATTGATGCGACGCTGATACTCTCCATTAACGATGATGGGCCCATATATATTTTTCTCTCGAATACAGCCAAAACCGAATCATCCGCTTGTGTCATAACCCACGATTCTGGACCATACACCAAGACTGGTAGAACCAAGTTCTGGTCATTAAATAGCTAGCTTAGTCCGTAGTAGCATTTATTAGAAAGTAGGATTCTTCTCCGGATTTCGAGGCTGACTTTATTTGTTTTGTTGGTGGCGGAGCCTAGGTAGATAAAATTATCTACCACCTCGAAATTATAGGAGTCAACGTTGAGGCAGTTTTCTAAAAAGAGTAGATTCTTTGTTCGTTTTAATCAATAATTTCGTTTTGCCCTCGTTCACCATTAGACCCATTTTCGTTGATTCCTCCTGTATACTTGAGAAGGCTGCAGTCACATCCCGCAGTTTTAGACTGATGATGTCTACGTTATCAGCGTACGTGATTAGCATGGGGCTTTTGTTGAATATCGTGCCACTAGTGTTTTCTGAAGCTTTCCTCATTGAACTCAGCCAAGGCTTCGAGTAGTTTCTGCCGTATCGGGCTATCGAAGTCAGCTTTATAGTCAACGAAAAGATGGTACGTGTCGATCTGTTTCTCTTTGGTCTTTTTCAGGATTTGCCGAAGTGTGAATATCTGGTCAGTTATTGATTTACCAGGTCTAAAGCCACACTGTTAAGACCCGATCAGGTTGGATAGCACTGGCTTTTATCTTTCACATAGCACATCCGACAGGACCTCATATGCCATGGGTAAAAGGCTGATCCCGCGGTAGTTCGAACATTCACTTGGATCACCTTTTTTCAGCACAGGACACAAAACGCTTACATTCCAATCATCGAGCATGCACTCGTTAACCAAACCTGGTGCCTGCTCGTTATCAGCACCTTGCCACCGGACTTGAAAGGCACTGCCTGAAGTCCGTCGGCACCGGCTGCTTTATTTTTTTTCAGCCGCGATATTGCTCTTCTTTTCTCGGCTTGATTTGGTACCGTCGTCGACAATAGGCGTGATACCTTCACGTGCACTGCCTTCTGGAACCAGTAGTTGCTGGAAGTGTTCTCTTCAATCTGCAGCACACTCTGTGTATCAGTAACCAGATTTCCATCCTTGTACTTACAGGAGGGGAACCCATTACCGTAGTCATTAGCTTTTACTTTCTTGTACAATTTTCGGGCTTCACCTCTATCGCTGTATCGCTCCACTTAAATTGCGTGCGGTTACGACGCGATATAATGGAAAGAGGATGGTAGTCGTGTGTACTAACCACTATACCACCTATAAGAACAGATATGGAAATCTGGTTACGGTGTGCTGCATACATGAAGAAAACACCTTCTTACTATGCTCGTTCCCGAACGCAGAATAAATGATGAAATCATGGCAATCATCGACGACGGAGTACCAAAAAAAGTATGACCATTGCAAGGCTTGAAAACAATAAAGCTGCGGGTTCTGATTAACTTCCGGCGAAGTTTTTTAAGGCCGATGGCGATGAACTGGTAACGTACTTGTAACAGCTCATAAAAACAGTTTGGATAAAGTAATACAGTCCCGATGATTGGAATCTGAGTGTTCTTTATCTTAAGGAAGGCGATCCAAGTACCAACTATTGCGGGATAAGCTTTATAACCATAAGCTATCATACCTCCGCATAACCCGAATACCATAGATTAATGTATCTTTTGCTCAACAAATTCCCAAATCGTGTTATCAGCCGTTTTGGTGATATTAATTGGCCGACTCGAAGCTGCGATTAAACCCCTTTGGACCAAGTTGATGGTTCATCGTCATTAACAGCGAATAACGTCGTCGTATGAACCATGAGTTATAAGAGCTGTACAACAACAACGACGTAGTCAAGCGCGTTCAAATAGCCCGATTGCGCTGGCTGTGACATATTGTGTGAATGAATAAAAATTATCAAGATTTTAAAGTACAACATCTCTATGTTGTATGAGCAAGATTAAGAGCTATCTTCTGAGCACTAAATACTAAAGCAATTGATAGATGAATATTTGTCGTTCCTGACAAATAAGAAGAAGAAATCGTATTAAGCAATCAACAAGTAGCGTAAAACCTTAAACTGATCTACCAAATATTTATTAAGCAGTAGGCTTCGTTTTGTTAATCAAGCAATATAGTCTACACTTTATCCTAGCCTACAAAGTAAATTTGTGAGTATAACTCTTTCTCTGAAATGATTTCTTACCAAGTTCTTGTATAGCTTATAGTTTAAGATACATCGAATCTTCTTATCGAATCATGCGCCAGTCAAATTGTGACATCGATTCACAATTAGTATTTGTTCCTACCGAAACTGCCTTTTGCAGCATCCAGCAACCTAAGTGACAGAGACAACATTTCGGATAACTAATTAACTCATGACGCATTTGGGCAACATGTAGCAAATCTAGGTCATAGCCACATCCATTCCCTCTACTCTTCGAATTTCCACAAATAATGTCCGTTGTTATGTCAGACAATCTTAATAATTGATTTAAATGAAAGTGAATTTTATAATACCTTAGTACTTAATAAAATTACAAACTATAGCGTTCTCATTATTAGTGTTTAACCAAATGTCCATTTAAAAATTAAGGACAATAGAATTTACTGTAATGATGACACCGGCCAACACACACAGATAATTATGACGATGATGATGATGCTGAAGCGCTAACAATGACAATGCCGTTAATGATAAGTAATTTAATACTCCAACATATATATAGTTATTAAAAATGGTTGAAATCGCCGACGCTGCCACTCTGTGCGAAATATGATAAGTGCATAAAAATAATATCGAGAACAAAGCAACAATAATAATTTAATTATTTTACTATACATATATGTATATACTCGTTTTTTTTTGTGACCAGATATCAAATGAATGAAAGGAAAATTGAAAAATTATATCACAATATTATTTTTGTTCACAGTTTTTTTTCTGCTTTATACTGCCGCATAACTTGCATGTTATTAAATCATTATTTTCATAAAACATTATTAAATGTTGTATAAATATTGGTGAGATGCAACAAAAAAAAAATAAACAAAAATGCATGCACGCACATCAAACAACAACCACTTGCATACGAGTTATTGTAAATATATATGGCAAATTTATAATCATATCCATATTGTTGTTGTAATATTAAGCTGATTATTAATTTGTATTTATTTATTTTTTCTCAATTCAGTACAATCGAAGGCTTTCACTTGCCAGCGTTTGTTGGTAATCGAACAGAACAAAAACCCCACTCAATAAATTATCCTTGTGTCATCGATTTGTTGGTGTCGTATTGAGAGTTTATAAATATGATCAATATTGTTAGAGTGTGTGTGTTTGTAAGTGATTTTATTTAAGTTCACTGTTGGATTTGTTAATATCCTGTAGCGGCAGGCCTTCCTTGGGATCTAGTGATGAGCATATGCATTTTTTGTATTGAATTGGCTAACCCTTATATATCTCGGCCATCTAAAAAGCCTTGAAGTAAGTGATATATTCATATTCATATATCAAGATTTGTTTCCGCTACTCAATTATCATGTTTATACATATTTTCAACGATATCCAATTTACTTACTTACTTACTTAAGTGGCCCATTACAACTCACGAACGTGGTTCATAAATTTGAACACGCTTCGGTCTTCTGCGTTTGTTCTCCAGTTAGTCCTGCCGGATGGTGGTACGTCGCCAATCACTTGGTCCTTCCAACGAAGTTTGGGTCTCCCTGCTCTGTGTCGTCCTTCAGGTTTGCCTTTAAACACCTTTCTCGCTGAAGCATTTACATCCATCCTGGCAATTACATCCATCGAAGTCGTTGGATTCTGACTCTTTTAACTACGTCGATATCGTGGTAAAGCTCATACAGCTCATGGTTCATTCGACTCGAATACTCCCATGTCTGTATGTTCGTATGCACCCACGATTCGGCAGCATATAAAAGATCGGGTAAAATTAGTATCTGGTGGTGTTACTAAAGTGTAAGTCCGTAAAAACATCTATTGGCGAGCACTATTTTCCGCTTGATTTTTGGCTGACACTATTTTTCTTATTGACGGAAGATCCGAGGTAAGTAAAATCATTTACTAACAACAATAATTGTCAACGTTCAAGAGGACTGTTTGTTCGTCGAAATCATTATTTTTGTTTTGTCCTCGTTGACCGCTAAACCCATTTTTGCTGACTCCTTTTCTAGTGATGAGCAAACTGCAGTAACATCCCGCAGATATGGAACAATTATGTCTATATCTTCGGCATATGCTATGTGGCATATGGCTCTTGTGGAATATGGTGCCAGACATGTTGACACCAGCCTTTCTCGGCAACTTCTCCATAACTATATTAAATAGCAAGCTATCAGCCTGCCTGATACCTCTTTCCGTCTTCAATGGTTCAGAGTTATTCTAACCAATCTCAACCGAGGTTTTAGTGTTTAGTCTAAGGTACATCTTTAAAGGGGTATTAACTTTGCAGAAATACCAAACTCAGACATCGCTTCATAAATTCGTTTCCTTATCGGAGAGTCGAAGGAAGCTTTGTAGTCTTCAAGGAGTTGGTAGGTGTTGATCTGCTTTTGATGAGATCTCTCAAGGATTTGTCGTAAAGTGCATTTTTGATCCATTGTAGGTTTACCAGATTTAAAGCCACACTGATAAGCTGTAATAAGTTTTTCTACAATCGGCTTTAAACGTTCACACAATATGCTCAAAAGGATCTTGTATGCAATTGGTACCAGGCTTATTCAACGGTAGTTTAAAGACTCACTGCGATTTCCATTCTTGTATGTGGGACATCATAGACTGAGACTCCAATGTTCTCTTCTCGCCAGATATTCTCCATGAGCTGATGAATGCTCCTAATCAGCTCTTTCCACGTGCCCTCAACAATTCTGCCTGGAGGCTATCGGATTCAGTTGCTTTGTTATATTAAAGGCGGAATATTGTTTTATGTATCTCGCTCTGATTTGGAAGTGGACAATTAATACCATCGTCATGGATTGGAGCGGGGTTGTATGGAGTGGTGCACTTTTTCTTATGCGGCAGCAACAACATGAATTCATTCATCAGTAGCCGCACGTAGGAAAGTTCTAACACCTGGTCCATCCAACGGAGTTTTGGTCGCTTTCTCCGGCGCCGCCCATAAAATTTATTACCGAAAACTTTTCGAGCTGGAGCATTTTCTTCCATTCGTACAACATGTCCAAGCCAGAGAATTCGTTCTATTTGAACGCGCTTGACTACGTTGATGCCGTTGAACAGCTCATGGTTCATTCAACGACGGCCCTCGCCATTTTTATCTCAAAGACTCCAAGAATAGATTAATCCGCTTGTGTCAATACCCAGGATTCTGCCCTGCAGAGCAAGACAGAAAGGATATCTAAGTTGCAGTAAGGTAGTGATCGGTGTCAATGTTCGCGACCTCTGATCACACGTACGTCCAAAACACTCGATCCGTGACTTAAGTCTACTTCTCTTCTTCTTCTTTGATGGCAGCAACAACAGAAATGTATCTATCAGTAGCCGCATGTAGAAATGTATTCCAAGCGCTTCGGCCTTTCACGCTCCGTAGATAGTTCGTCACACCAAGCTTAGGTAACAGCTCTTTTACCTGGTCCATCCATCGAAGTTTTCGTCGCCCCCCTACTGCGCCGCCCATCGAGTTTATTGCCGAAGACTTTTCGAGGCGCAGCGTTTTCGTCCATTCGTACTACGTATCCAAGCCACCGCATTCGGTCTATTTGAACGCACTTGTCTACGTCGATGTCGTTGTACAGCTCATACAGCCCATGGTTCATTCAACGACGACACTCGCCGTTTTTATCTCGAAGACGCCAAGAATATAATCCACTTATGTCGATACCCAGGATTCTGCGCTGTAAAACAAGACAGGTAGGATCAGTGTCTGCTACAGTTCGATATTTGTTCTTCGAAAGAGGGTTTTGTCATTAAATCGCTGGCTTAGCGCTTAGGAGCAGTGGTTTGCGATCAATACTGATAGTATTATATTTGTTTACGGTGGAGCCAATGTAGACAAAATCATCTACCACCTCAAATTATAGTTCTCAACGTTCACGCAGCGTCCTAAACGAGTAGACTCTTTGTTCGTTGAAACATATAAGTTGGCTTTGTCCACCCTTATTCTCCAGACTCACTTCAGCCGACTGCTTCTCAATGCTCGAAATGACCGCAGTAACATCTCTCAGTCCAGGGCCAAAAATACATATGTCATCGGCATACGACATAGCAGCATCTGACTATTGTTGAAGATGGTACCAGACCTGTTTACTGCATCGTTCCGCATGATCATCTCCTCTACGATATTAAAGAGATCGCATTACAGATTATCTCCTTGTCTACAGCCTCGCTTGATAGAAAATAGCTCTGAATTGTTCTTTCCAAATCTTCCGAGACCGTCATTAGCTGACCATCGATGTCCTTGCAAGAGGGCAACACTTTATCACGCATTACCATCTTTTCTCTCTGGTAGAAATTTCGGGCGTCCCCCATACCTCGGAGCAGCTCTGAGCATTCATTATGTCGCTTCTTCTGCTGCTTCTTTGTTCCGCCTGAAGAGACGAGTTACCTCTCGCATTTTCTTCCTGTGGCTTTCATAAACATTTGGCTATTGGTTGCAATTTTGACCTGTATGCAACATCTGTCTATCTTGTGGCATTGCGACATTCAGCATCGTGTTGGGGCGGCTTTTAGTAGGCAAGTAGGCTTCTAATAGTCCGTTCTTAGAAGAAGGCCCCTGTGAGATAGTATCTTCAGAGGTTGAAGAAGCAGTTGAGTAGGATGGTTGGAGTAGGCGTGCTCTACCTCTGTGATTTGCAATCTATCGATCTCCAGTTTTCGCCATACGAAGCCTTGTGTGTACCTTAACTGCAGTAAGGTTCGGATTCAATGTTCGCATCACTGATCACCCGTACGTCGAAAACACTCGATCCGTACCTTACATCGACTACGATGTCACAAATGTTATTCTTCGTCATTTGATCTGCATATACCCATGTTGCCTTATGAATATTTATATGATCAAATCAAGTGCTGCTAACTACCGTTTTCTTGTCGTTGAGAACTCAATTAGTCGGAGGCTGTTGTTCGACGTTTTGGTGTGCAGAGTGAATTTTCCAATAGTAGGCTCAAATACGGCCGCCCTGCCTATTTGAGAATTAAAAACACTTAGTACGATTTTGATGTCATGGCTCGGGCTAAGTTCATATACATATTCTAGGTTTTCCTAGAACTCGTCTTTGTCCTCATCGGCTTTCTCTTTTGTCGGAGCATGGGCACGATATAATGTGGAACACTTGGCCTTGACTCTTATAGTGACTAGTCGCTGCACCTGGTTGAACCGTGGTACTAGGTGTCGCAGTCTTTTGTCAACATCCAAACTCGAGCTTGTCCTTATGGCCACAGTAGTAACTGTCGGCCACCACAACGCGCGAGGGCCCGTGTCCCGTCCGCCGGATTACCTATATAGCGGTTATGCCAGCCAGGTATTTTTCGAGGACTTCCGCCAGTTAGATGGCGGTATTTGGTCTTTACAGTTTTCTAAGATTTTAGGAGCATATCCCCAAATCATGGTCCTTAATTCATTTGCGGTGTTCGTCAACATTTTGGATGATCCCTTTTTTTTTGTAATTTATTACTTATTTTCATTGCAATAGTTCCAATGTAGGTGGCGGGTTGCAAGCCACGACGCCCATTCTGCGTCAGATCAGAGTACAGCTCACTTTGAGTCGACGTGCCTGGATTTTGCCTCTCATAATCACCCATGCTCGGACGGGTGTTAAAAGCAACGTTTCGGGGCATACACATGTGAAGGTACTTCGTCCGCAGTAGTACCAATGATTCAGAGCTCTGTGTATAGGCTTAAAGTGCAACTGACAAGGGTAACCCTGGGTTTGTCAAATTTAACCCATCAGAAGCTTTACCTTGCAACCACCAAATTCGCACTATTAAAATATGTATCGTTATAAGAAATATCAACATATATTGGGATGCTTTTTGAGTTAAAATTATCGAGGAACGAGAACTGCAAAGTGGGAAAATTTGGCTCCTTTCTAATAAAATTGTAACTTATATTGAATAATTTCTATAGATTTTAAACAGGCAACACACTTTTTCATTCGCCCCTGATATATTACACTGATAGACTACAGTGGCACTAACTAAATATATATGCATGATATATGATAATATATGCAACTATAACAAGGACAACAGCAAAACATTATCGACTGTAATGACAAAAAAGGGGATTTAAATAATAATGTTTGTATAATTTGATCAACATTTATAGCTATAGCCCGACAAAGGGAGACAATTTAAATATTACAATAACCTATATACATACGAGTACATGGATAAGTGCACACACACATATATATACGCGCATCTACTAAGTACTCAACATATTCATAAATGTGATATTATAAAAGTGAACTACTTATTAATATTGCAAATATGTTAACGTGCTTGGTAGTATAAATCCTTTAATATTCATTATATACATATCGTAATCGAAGTAACTTTATAGGCTGTCACTGATTACAGGTATCCATATTCATTAACACAGATTTCTGTGAATTCCGCCATGAGCAGTTTCCATGGAAGCGATGATTGTTTGTACTATGTTAATACAATTTTAAGGCTTAGAATACTATTTTTTGCTGGGCATTTCTTGAATGGGATATAAGGAAGTGCATCATATTCAAAGGGCTTATGTGCATTTCTGATTTGAGACTAATAACTGAAGAGTTAAGAGTTTTAACAAGTTTGTCATTTACTGACGTTGTACTCGGCTCAATAGACAATAGATAAACATTCAAACTAAAATCTTGCAACGGTCACATTTCCCTTAACTAATCACTATATAAACTCCCATATGGATAAGGGTATAGAACATTTAATACAACAAGTATTGCGTTACATTAATGAACATGAGTTAAGACGGAACACGATTGAGCCATGTCCGTCTGTCTAGCTGGCTGATAACTCGGGCAGGATTTTTGGATAATTAATATTTGTTCCATTACTTCCAAACGCAATGTTGAGCATGTTACCACCGATGTGTCTTAGGGACTAGGGATCAGAAGTTACTGAAGCTCAACACAAAGGCTGTCATAATGGCTTTGGCAGCCCCATGACCCTTTGAAGGTGGACTAATTAATCACTCTACTTAAACAAAACAAACTATTATGAAAACACGAAGAAAAGGAAAAACGTTATGAGGCCCATGACTAAAGGATATGCATCTGGAATGTCCGAAATCTCTACAGAGATTGAGAGGGAATATGTTCCTGGTACACTAGTTGGAATATTCTGTCTTCACAACCCGATAACGGATTCACACTTATCAAATTGATCACGTGGTAATCGATGAATGACATGTCTCAACAGTAATGGACGTGTGTGTGTTGAGCGGTGTAAATATTGACTCGGAATACCATTTAGTTGCAGCCAAGGTACGCACGCGATTAAGTAGTGCTAAAACGCTCGTAATCAAACACAAAAATATCAAAACATTGTAAAACTGCATACTGCAAATATAGTCAATGCTTACTCTAACCATCTCTCTTAATAACAGAAACCTAGCGGAGAGAGCACTTCCAGCAACTGCCGGTTCCAGAAGGCAGCGCACGTGAAGGTATCACGCCAATTGTCGAAGACGGCTTACATTGCCCACCACCAAGTCAAGCTGAGGTAAGAAGAGCAATATCGCGGCTGAAAAATAATAAAGCAGCCGGTGCCGACGGACTTCCGGCAGAGCTCTACAAGTCCGGTGGTGAGGAGCTGATAACGAGCATGCACCATCTCCTACGCATGGTTTGGCTTAAAGAGTGCATGCCCGACATTTGGAATTTAAGCGTTTTATGTCCTGTGCTGACAAACGTAATCCAAGTGTGTGCTCCAACTACCGCGGGATCAGCCTTTTACCCATCTCATATAAGGTCCTGTCGAGTGTGCTATGTGAAAGACTAAAGCCAGTGTTATCTATCCTGATCGGGCCTTATCAGTGTGGCTTTAGACCTGGTAAATCGACAACTGAGCAGATATTCACACTTCGGCAAATCCTGGAAAAGACCCAAGAGAAACAGATCGACACGTACCATCTTTTCGTCGACTTTAAAGCAGCCTTCAACAGCCCGATACGGCAGAAATTACTCGAAGCCATAGTTGATTTTGATATTCCAGTGAAGCTGATACGTCTTTGCGGAATGACGCTGACTGACACGAAGTCTTCAGTGAAGTTTGGCAAGGACCTTACGGAGCCATTCTACACCAGACGAGGCCTACAACAATGCGACGGCTTATCGTGTGACCTCTTCAATATAGTGATGGAAATGATAATGAGGAAAGCTGCAGTAAACACGAGTGGCGCGATATACAACAAAAGCCACATGCTACTCGCGTACGCTGATGACGTAGACATCATCGGTCAGAAATTGCGGGATGTGACTGCAGCCTTCTCAGGTATACAGAGGGAATCAGCGAAATTGGGTCTAACGGTGAACGAGCACATAACTAAGTTATTAGTTTCAACGAACAAAGAATCTACTCGTTTAGGAAACTGTGTGAATGGTTGAAAACCACAATTTCGAGGTGGTAGATAATTTTATCTACTTACGCTCCGTCATCAACAAAAGAAATAATGTCAGCCTCGATTTCCGGAGAAGAATCCTGCTTGCCAATAAATGCTATTACGGACTTAGCAAGCGATTCAATGACAGAGCCCTCTCTTGACGAACAAAAATCCAGAAACTGGTTCTACCTGCATTGATGTACGAATCCTGGGTTATGACACAAACGGATGAATCGGTTCTAGCTGTATTCGTGAGAAAAATACTCCGTAAAATATATGGACCCATCATCGTTAACGGAGAGTATCGGCGTCGTATGAATCATGAGCTGTACGAGCTGTACACCGACATTGACGTGGTCAGACGTATTAAGGTGCAGCGATTGCATTGGCTAGGTCATGTTGTACGCATGGACGAAAATGCTCCAGCTCGAAAAGTCTTCGACAATGAACTCGATGGACGGCGCAGAAGAGGGCGACCAAAACTCCGTTGGAAAGATCAGGTTACTGAGATTCTTACAGAACTTGGTGTGACGAACTGGAGAAGAAGTGCCGAAGATTGAGGCGCTTGTAATATTTTTCCACTGGGATTGCAAAGAAGTGCCAGCTAAGTAAGTAAGTAAGTACGACTCAAAAGTGTAACACATAGAAAGAGACACATTAGACCCTAGGTTTCTTTGAATCAAATCTGATTTATGACTTTTTAAGTCGGTTGAGCCATGTCCGTCTGTCAGTCTGTCTGGCTGGTACACACGATAACTTTCGAAAGACGCAACCAAATGTTTTGAAATTTAGCATGGGTTATTCCGCAAAACTACTTACGGTATTACAAATGGGCTACATGGCCACGCCTCTTCTGGTAACTCCCATACAAATCAACGATTCCGCGCACTTTAGGTATTGAGAAATAATATCAATACCGTACCGAACATCGTACCCAAATTCTTTATTAAGTAAAGCTATATAACATAAGGATAAAGTTTTAATGAAAAAAGTGGTAGTCTAACCGCGCCTGATAACTCTTATACAAATGTACCCCTCTCACTTTAGAAATCGAGTAATAACATCAGTTCACCCAACGCGATCGAGCTAAAATTCTGTATTTAGTAAAGCTATAGCAGGATAAAGTTTTGGAGAAAAAAATACTGGATGTCTAGCCTCGCCCCTTCTGGTACTTCCCATACAAATGTACCACTTCGAAATCGAGTGATAATACTAGAAAATTTTATGTTGTACTTAGGGTGAGGGTATATATAAAACGGTGTATCAGACAGAAACTTTCTTACTGGTTTTATATAAACATAGCTGCTGCCGTCTGGCTGTATGACCAGCAGTTGTTGGAGAGCAAACGGCCTTTTCTTTTCCAATATTACCCTTTTGAATTTTTAAAATTTCCTGGTGAAATCGTTCAACTTCTTTATCATTCTTATGGCACTTTAATTTTCCCTAAAAACCCATGAATGATGTATGGGAAAGCTTTTCGCGTTATTGAGAATTAACGCGCTTCCAGTTTCAGATTCCCACTCAACGTGATCTACTTTTTGTAGACGAATCCGAAAGTCAGCTGTTTTAGAAGCATTGGATATTAGACTTTTACTGCGATGTTGCTGTCGACAACAGTGAGGGGTATGCCGATAAAAGAAATTTAGTAGGCTAAACAATAATAGAACCCTGGTCCCCCGCATGATAGTTGCGTGTTCTAACCATCATGCCATGGTCGGCCCTTTATTCATCACTAATCTGTACAAAATTTTATGGGAACAAATTCAAATGAGATTTTGTAGCCCATTACATGGTAGGCACATGGCAGTTCCTAGCTTATATCTGCTCCATTTAGAAAATTACCCATTATCTCCCAACGATTGGTCTCTTCTCACAAAGTAACGTAATGCAATTTAATTGGTTTCTGCTTTGTAACAAAAAAAATAACCCCCCTTTGCAAAAAAGTGAATGTGTTACGACGTACATATTTGGTTTTATTCGAAGTAACGACTATTTTGTTTTAATTAATATTTAATATGTCATCGTAGATAAATTTTAATAATACACTTTGTGTGTATTTTAGCAGTAATATCCACTTTTTTTTCTTTTTTGCAACCAACTTTGTTTCATCTATGTGGACCTCGTCGACTGCATCGCCATAGATAATTTGCATATTAATTAAAAGCGTTTTTTGTCATTATTAGAGAAGCTGAAAGCATACAAAAAAGACAACAAACGCAATGCTACAAAGCAATTACAAAGTGGGTTAGTGGAACTTAAGCAAATAGCATTAAAAACGAGATTGGCGGAAAAACATTGCGAATGCATGAGGAAGTCGTTGAAATGTCATGCAACTTTATATATATCAGTCAGAAATTTGTAAGGCAAAAATGTAGTATATGAAAGTACTTACATATATTCCTAATTAAATGTGAAAAAAAATCTCTAACGGGCGCTTGGTGCTTTAAAAACTCTGTAATATGTGACGTTTTACGCGAATTTTTTTTCTCAAAATAATTTAATTTGGAGAATTTTTATAATTCAAAAGGGTCCGCCCGCGACATTTTGGTTAGAAAACGGGACTATTATGTGATCTAAGTTCGAGTCCTGTCGCAGCCATCTTCATAGTAAAAGCTTCTCAAACAGTGACGTTCTCATTTGTCGACATACAAATAGGTGCCGTTTGTTGTGAATTTAAAATAGAAGGCTTGTAAATTCACAACAACGCGAGAAGCATTATGGGACCTCATTCATGGGGTGTAAAGGGATATAAAGTTTTTTTAAGTATTCAACAGAAGAATAGTCTACATTTCAAATTTTTTTTTAATTTCTCATTTATTACCCACTATTGCATATGTTGCACCCTCTTTGTGAAGCTGCTATATTAGAAAATTTAACGTCCACCAAATTAACCAACATTACTCAGTAATTTACATCACCGTTTAGGGAGTTTCAAGCAATTTAATCCTGATTGCCTTGAATTTCGCAAAAACTGGCTTTTAAATCATTTTATTTATTACACAATATCACACGTGCGACGTCAATTCCTTTGATGAATCCCCTCTCAGCGCAATCTCTCACACATCACTGCGAACTCCTACAGTGCAGGGATGCATTGTCAGTTTCTCCCTCCCCTTACCAAACTCAGCCGCAATGAATCGTCATTCTACAGGCCACCACTGTGCCTTTTTATTGTTAGCAGTCAGCTGCTATTCACTCTGCTTTTACAGTTGGCTATTGTTAATTGCACGCCTACTTTTGTGTTTTGCTAACAAAGCGCAACATCCCAAAAAGATTCCCAAAAATTGTTTAATATAATAAGAAATTGCGTTTTTAATTCACTGAATTCACATCTCTTCCCGTGATCTCCGCCCGACCATAGATGCATAGACGGATGGCAGAAAATATGTTGTAAGCAAACCATTTCTTTTGAAATGCTAAAAACCGTTTTCTGGTTCGCTTTTGTATGTTCGCTTATGTTCCATTATGTATCTCGATAGAGGCGAAGAAATTGTAGGTCTAAAAACCCAGAGAAATTTTGTCTATTCATAATGTAAAAAGTGGAAAAGGGCACAGTGTCGTGAAGTTACATCTTCGTTATCACATATCCCAAAATCCTTAGTATTAACTCTCCCATATCTTCCCAAGTTTTTGGGGGGGAAATTTAAATGTTACCGCAGTAACATCACACAGTCCACGCTCAATGATATCTATTTCATCGGCATACGCCAGCAGCATGTGACTTTTTTTGACGATGGTACCATTCCTGTTTACTGCAGTATTTCTCATGATCGTCTCCATTACGATGTTAAAGAGATCCAATGACATATTGTCGCATATAATGGCCTAATTTTTGCCTATTTTCACTAAAGGCTTCATGTCAGCTTCGCATCATCGTTTATGTCAGGATTTGTCTTAGTGCGAACATCAGATCGGTCGTGGAGTTACGTGGTCTAAAACCACACTGATAAGGTAGAATCAAGTTTGCTAGGATGGGGTATAGTCTTTCACATAACACACTTGACAGGACCTTGTATGTGATGGATAAAAGGCTGATCCCACTATAGTTGGTTCACACACTTGGATCGCTTTTCTTAAGCACTGCACATGGAACACTCACATCATCGCCACCGGTTTAAATCGTGCAATTGTCGTGTTAATGTCGTTTTGGCTCGGTAACATAATTGGCTTCTAACGATTTGTCCTTTGCTTCCTTTGCTTTGCTTCTTTTCAGTTTCCACGATCACCTCTACATTTGAAGAAAAGTTCTTCCCAGCGAACATTGTTTTGAGATCAGGAAATGGTCGCTGGGGGCCAGATTTGGAGAATACGGTGGATGCGGAAGCAATTCGAAGCCCAATTCATGGATTTTTGGCATCGTTTTCACTGATTTGTGACACGGTGCATTGTCTTGGTGAAGCAGCACTTTCTTTTTCTTCAAGTGCGGTCGTTTTTCGGCGAATTCGTCATTCAAACGGTCAAATAACGCTATGAAATAGTCACTGTTGAAGGTCCTTCCTTTTTCATCAACTCGTCGTTGTTTTTTGTCAAAAGTGAGCTCGCGCGGCACCCACTTTGCATAGAGCTTTCATATACCCAAATATTGGTGAATGATATGATGTTCAAGTTCAGTTGATATCTTTAGAGTGCCTGCAATTTTTTTAATGTTTTCGTCGGCGACTGCGTTTACCGTCTTCGGTGCTCCTTTTACCACGTCTAACCTTAGCACACCAATCCTTGATGGCTTATTTTACTGCCGCAGTGTCCGGAAACTCGTCATCAAGCCAAGTTTTTGCTTCAACTGTATTTGTTCCCTGCAAAAAGCAATATTTTATCAACACTCGAAATTCCTTTTTATCCTTTTTTTCACAATAACAAAAGTTGCTTACCTCAAATGCTATAATTCTTAAACTAATGATCCTGTCAAATTTATACAAGAGTCTATTGAAGGTTAGGGCCAACTAAGAATCATATAAATTTAATTCTAATACCGCCATCTATGTGTCGGCCGCGGACTTTTCAATTGACCTGTTATTTGTTGGTAGAACTTTCGGACTTTACCAATGTACTTTTCAATATCCTGGATATTCTATAGATGCTTTTTTCGTCTGAAGAAGAGTTTCGTCTCTCAACTCTTCACGTAATATCCTTAAATCAACGCATGCATTACCATATTCTGCAGTTTTCCTTGTATACAGCATCCATTTCCTCAGACATTACAAAACATTTCTCATCGTACCAGGGCTTGTCTGAGCGTGGTTTTTCATAAATGCTGTAGTGGTCCGGGCGTGACATAGTAGTTAATACACGTGAATACCATGCGGGAGGATCGTGGTTCGACTCCCGGCTCCAGTCATCTACATTTTTCTTTCATTGCCGGCCACCTCGATGTTGTAGACAGGAACTTCGCAGTATAGTGTCGAGTCAATCGGCATGTCTTGTACTAGCTGATCAAACAGTGACGTTGGCAGTCGTCGATAAACAGTAGGTGCCGTTTGTTGTGAATCTAAATAGAAAGCGTGTTAATTCACAACAACCCCCATTCATTGGGTGTAAAGGGAAATTAAGTTTTTTTAAAGGTAGTGTTGAGAAAAATAGCAATATGCTACAGTGTGTGTGTTTAAAGCTCTATGCTACGTTACCACTAAATGTACCACCTTCGTAACACTGTTCCTCCCAGATTCCTAGCACATCTTTTCATTATTTTCGCCGTCATCGGCGGCTTCAGCCACATCAGCACTCGCTCGTATCTAAGTCAGCCGCAGCGGTATTATTCTTCTTATCCACAACTACATCAACTCTATGAATGGTGTGGCAACATCACTCAGTCCTTTCATTTACGCACGTAGTTCGTTTGTCCGTCCATCCCCATCTAATGTTGCATCAACACCGTACCCCAATATGTTTCTATGACGTTTTTCTATAGACCACAGTTGTTTTTGTTGTAGGTAGTTGGTAGGCCCCTCTTTTTGTTGTTGCCTCCATTCAGGGGTCTTTTAATTTAGAATTTTTTTTTTGTTGATGTTGTTAGTTTTTGTGTATGGAAGAAACCGCTACCGCCTTCGCTAACAAAGTCGCAAAAACATCCCTTAGATGTATTACTGGGTAACTCGATGAGTGTTGTGCCATTCATTCGCTGATTTACTCATTCATTCATGGGGCTTTGCCATTCATTTGTGAGTAGTACATGTTGGATAGTTTTGTTAGGGATTCCTTTTTCATATTAAGAGACGAACAAAAAAACATACACACACACACACAATATATAATGAAATCTTTGGCAACTACTGCGGTGCAATATGTGAATGCTGGATGCCGGGAAGAAGACTTCATCATAGGCTGTATATACATATAACTTCATTCTCTGTGTTATATTCCTAACTGGGATTTTTATGCTGCTGAGTTGGGTTTATTTTGCTGGGAACAACATCAGCTGCTGCTGCATCGTCATCATTGTGCTATGTGCTGTGCAGCATTAGACCGGCTGTTGCAAGTAATAACCATGCAGTTTTCTTTGTGAAAGTTTTAAGTTGGTAGGTGCAGAAAGGATATACTAAGTTAATTGGTTAAGTTGTGACACTATTGATGTTTCGCGGTTTTTACTCTTTGACGATTTTGATTTCTTATAGAATCCTATGTAAGACAAGCAAATTTCAGGATAACTCTTCTAGGCTTACAACCAATTTGTATGTTCCTAATTTCCAAATATTTATAATTATCTCCTGTAGAGCACAATGTTCACAGTCCTTGCCGTCCATTGCTGACCGGCTGTTTTTATTCACACTGCAGTTTTACAACAAGTTATATATTTGTACGGCCGTTACTTTATATCCTCTCGCTATATCCTTCTTTTGTTGTCAAACACTGATGCATCTTCCTGTATCATTTTGCTCTTTGCTAAATTTTTAGTTCTGGTAAGAACTTTTATGGGCCTCTTTCATACATATTTCGTTCCCAAAGGTTTTTTCTTGTTGCCAAGGCATAGAATTATTTTTCGTAAATTCTATGGCAGAGTTTATTTTCACATCTCGCTGTGGACGCTTTTCTTTCTTGCAGCAGCAAGTAAGCTTAGTATTTCTCTTATTGTACTTAATTATAATTTTTTTTGTTATAATTGTTAGAAAATAAAAATGTTCTATTCATTTCATGTCTCTCAACTTACAATGACAACAAAAAGTAGAGAAAAAAACCGATTGAAAGAAAATTATATATCCTTAGGATATCTCTGGCTGTGATGGTCAATGAACTTATTAACGAATGCAGTGGGAAAGCAGGGTAAAGTGAATGACCATTGTTGAAGGAAGAAGGATTTTTGGGGATATATACTATTTAGTTTTGTAGGCGCAATAATGTTACTGTTTAATACAATTTAAGATGTTGCTGGAGCTTGTGGATTGGCGTCAGGATTGTTATGTAATATCTTACCTAGTAGACGGATAATTCAAGGGAATATACTAGTTGATGTTTATTAATTTATGTGTTTCGTGTTAGATGGTCAGTACAAGGCCATCACAATTATTAGTGCGTTCGCTACTCCAAAGATCTTTGACAGTAAAAGGATATAGAAAAAGATGAAAACACATTGGAATAGGACATATATCCTAATATCGCTAAAACATCTTGCATTGAATAGGCAAATTTTTGTTTTTGAATGTTTACAAAAAACTTACGACCAAAAATACTGTCAGTCTTAAATTACACAGTGCAACGGTCAATCTGGGTGCAAAGAAATTCCCAGTCAGGGTAAGGGTCAGTAAAGTAAAACCCCAAAAGGAATTGGCTTTCTCAGGCCAAACTTTATCTATCATCTGTATATCAAGAACCATCGATGAGTTATCATTTCATTCTTCATCACAATTGAATGAAATCTTCATAAATCTTTGCTTTTTTTTTATAAATTTTACCCAATAACTCCGAATTGCTGGACATTTATAGACTGTGTCATGTGTGATAATTAGAAAACTTGTCATTGCTGATGATATTGAATGACGATCCTGATTGAAGTACTGTACTGTACATATGTACAAAGTATGAGTAATATTAATTTTATGAGGATTTTATATTAATCATACGCACATCGTTCCAATATTGTGGATTTATGGTTTAATAACCCTGTGCAACAGCCAAGATGAAGGTACTAGGTCAATATAGTTAAACTCGCAAAGGGGGTCATTTGTCTGGGAGTTACCAGAAGGGGCGCGGCAAAGATGTCGTTTATTTTGAGGATTTTTCTCCTACTACAAGATAATTCAATTTATCAAATGTAACCTCAACATGTCGGTTTGGAATTTATGGAAGAAATATTAGTTTTTCTAAAATAGGTCATTTTGTATGGGAGGTACCAGAACGGGTCAGTTGATATAGACATGAGTCGTTTGTGTTTTACATCTAGTATAGTCGCGTGGACCTGACCAGATGGTGGACTCCACCCCACTAGAACATACTTTAAGCCGCTGTTAAGGCCCGGATCTAATTTCAAAACGCCACGAAATATTCAAACCGACCATTACTCTTATGTGGGGGTACCAGACCGACTGACAAGTGCAAGCTCGAGGCTTGCACTTCGTACAATCTGGCCCCCCACTATTTATTATTTGCTACTTGATGTCATTAGTTATCTATAATTTGGTCAATGGACAATAACCATTCATTCCTTAGCACTCAATTGCTCCACACCGCCATCTGCTAGAACCGAAGTTCCCATCCGGCCGGCACTTCATCCACCATCAGATTACCGAGGTAATCTGGCGGCTCACCATATCCCCTTTCGGGAGACCTCAGATTAACTGCCTTCTGATAGGTACCAGTCTCGCCTGGTACCCCATCCGGCCAGCATCACCAGTTACACCTGCGGCTCAAGGCAACGCACTCTTGGACATAACACAAACATAAACTGAATGGTTATTGCCCATTGACTTGATAGGAAGAGCTCGAAGAGTCTGAATCGGTTATAATCTTTCGTTTTATAATGAAAATAGGCCGTAACAACGTAACAGTGTTCCTGCAATCGCTGTTACACCCTTGTTTTAGGCTTGGTGCTATCTAATTTCACCAAATACGCCGAGAGTGCAACGCAACACTCGACTAAGAATACGTAAGATGCACAATGAGAGATGCGAATCTCGTATGGTATCAAGGGACACCCAGCTCCATTTCTCTCGAACTCTTAATCTACCAGCGTATCTTTTGGTTTTAACCACAACCACCACGAGGCACAGAACTTCTGTTCCGTACCCATTCGGTGGGTAAGTATTTGCTACGATACTTAGGGCCCCCAACCGCCCGTGGTACCATCTTTAGACTCCTTGGTCGGAGCTCGTAAAGATAATACCACCCATACTTCCTCTTTTTGCCTTGCAGAGCCAGAAAGAGGTCCACTGGTGGTTCTCTCGGGTCCGTGTTGTCGATACTCACCAAAGGTCTTCGAAAAGACCACCCTGCGGGGAGTTGATATAGACAGTCAAATTTTTATAAGCGTATATCGATTTTCCGATGGTTTGTCTACTATTGCAGGTTAATTAAACTGAACAAATTCAAATATCCGCCTGTTTACTGTCTGGAAGTTATTGAAAAAATATTAATTATTCAAAAATAGATAATTTTGTATTGGAGGAGGTACTATGTAGAAGGGGTGGGGCTATTCTTCCCATTTACAATCCCATTACTTAATTTTGGAAAATATTAATACCTGTAAATTTTCATACCGAACAGTAATGGTTTACTTGGGTTATCCTGCTCACCTGTCATCCAGCCAGCTAGACAACCATACAGACGGACATAGCTCAAACGTCTTAAAAGGTCCTAAAACGAAATTGGTCTTAAAATACTTGTGGTCTAACTTGTCTTCTTTAATGCTTTACACTTTTCATCACATCGAATGATATATACCCAAGGGTGATGGTATAAAACCAGTATAAACTAAGGGGCCCTGGAACCTCCGCTCAATTACCGAAAGTAAAAATATCATCTGCTATGATATAAATATAGTGCTGAGTATTATCTGTATACAATATTTCCTTATATCCAGTTTTCCCATGTCCCCTTCAGCCCAACGATCGAAACTATAGTGTTCGCTTTCATTTATATGCATAGCTGTAGTGCTGGTTCCTATCTTTATATCAAACAGATATAAAAAAAATTGTTCTAGGGCTGAAAACACTTTTGCTACGGCCCACTTATCGAAATTTAACATTTTGTCTTTCTATTTATGTCTGTATTGCCGAGTATATGCTTATTTAGAAAGTTGTTCTTAGTCCTTGGTGCTAACATTAGCTCGGACCATTGCCTGATTGCAGATAAGGTGCTCAAAAGATTGAGCAGAACGAAAAACGCACGAAACCCATCACAAAGAAAGCTGGGCATAGCAAATCTGCAAACTCCAGAGATAGCCACTACCTATTCCAACCAGCACTACCAACAACTTCGACACAACACCTCTACTTTTGACATTTCCGATGCAAAAGTAAACCAAGCTAATCAGCAAAAAACAAGTAAGGCGGTTATCTTCGGCTATGCCGAAGCTGAGATACCCTTTACCATTTGTAATAATGGCGATAAAACTGGTTACTTGCACCACAACTATATTTTATTAACCTTTGTACCACAAAACAGGGGAGTTGGTGAAAAGTGGACGTTACTTTTAGCTTCACAAATCAATTTTTTGCCAATAATTTGTATAGATTTCATTCGATTTACCGATAAGTTTATGAGTTGGAGCATATTTTTATAAATTTTGTAACTCCCTAAAAATGGGAATTTGTGTGGGATGTGGGAGTAGTCAAATCCGATCTTGCTTATCTTAGAACTTAACCTCTGTTTCTGGAAAGAAGAAAGGACATACTAACGGGAACCCCCAAAAAGGGGGAATTTGTATGGAAGGTGGGAGAAGTATTCGTCCGATAATGTTCATCGTACAACGTAAGCTCCTATTATAGGACTAAAGCTTGCATATCAAACTTCAGCTCGATATTGCCTAACCAACGACATTAATCGCGGGGTTAGTTACGCGGACACCCCAAAAAAGGTAGTTTGAATGGGAGGTGGCAGTAGTTTTTGACCGACATTGCTTATCTTAGAAAGTAGCATCCGCTTAGAGATTGAATCTTACGTACAAAATGTCTGTTATATACCTCTTAAAATACGGCTGCAATCGCAGGGACAGACCCCAAAAAGGTAGAGTTCGTATGGGAGGTGAGAGTAGATTTTGACGGTCTCATCTTAATACTTAATACTCAACCTCCACTTAGAGTAGGGAAGCTAGCATTCAATATTTTAGCTTGACTGCTCTTAAATTACAACCGTAATCGCGGGGACTGACATTCGGACACACCCAAAACAAAGGATTTTGTATGGGTGGGAGTAGTTTTTGACCGATCGCTCTCATATTACTACTTAACCACCGATTGGTGAAGGCAAGCTTGCATACAAAATTTCAACTAGATTGCCCTCAAAATACAGCTGTAATCGTAGGGATAGAACCCAAAAAGGGTGAGTTTGTATGGGAGGTGGGAGTAGTTTTTGACCGATCGGGCTCATCTGAGAACACAACCTCCATTTAGGACAGCAAAGCTTGCGTACAAAATTTCAGCCTGATTGCTATTAAATTACTGATGTAATCGCGGGGACTGACATACGGACGCCCCAAAAAGTAGGATTTTGTATGGGAGGTGGGCGTAATTTTTTACCTATCGGCCTTATCTTACTACTCAACCTCCGCTTAGTGTAAGGAAGCTCACATACAAACTACTACTATAATCGCAGGGACAGACCCCAAAAAGGGGGAGTTTATGAGGTGGGAGTAGTTTTTGACCGATCGGGCTAATCTTAGAACTTAACCTCCGCTTTGAGAATAGAAGCTCGATATCTCTTAAACTGCGGCTGTAATCGCGGGGACAGACAGACAGACGGTCACCAGATTTCGATGCTGATCATTTTTATATATATACTAGTGTGCCCGGCAATGCTTCGCTATTGCATATATTTCACATTTATGTCTACAAAGTACTTAAGCTCGACAATAATATGTTGAGTTTATTAACTTATGTAACAAATTTCAAGTAACTCCTTAACATGGAAATTAACTAATTAAGTTTTATTGTTTTAAATTATAAATATGATAGGCTCTATGACGATAGTAAAAAGTTCATCATCAAAGTCAAATCTATAGTTTCGATATGTAGATTAAGTTTTGTCTGTATGTAGGGAGAAAAAACACTTCTTTCACAAATCGGAAACAGAAATTTTATATTTATTTGTAGTAGCGGAAACCGTCTGTATACTATGTCTTTGGGTGTAAAAATTACTTTTGTTATGCCTTCTCCTCCTATTGACCACAAATGAAAATTTCGTTTGAAGCTTCATGCATTTAGCCATAAAAACCTCCTTTGCCATGTCTTCTTCTCATATGGACCAAGAATATACCCGAATACTCTTTATATATTGAACTCGTATTACCATTTTTTGAGATAATTCGGTCACCAACGTTTGGCTTAACAAAGTGATGATCTCACGCGCTGCATGGCATATTACGCCGTCGTGTTGGAACCATTTCTCCTTCAAATAATGTGCAATGACATGATAAATAAAAAAAAATCAATTGATCGTCCACATGCTCTAGTTTTTCTACCAGTTGGATTTTATATGAATAAACATCTAGATCTTTCCTCAGAATTTGCAGAAACCGAGTTGCTGAGAACGACGGCGGTTCGATTAATTTGAGTCTTCTGTCACACTTACGTCTACAGCGACGATGGCTTCTATTAGCTGCTCAGATGGATGATTATATGCACCCTTAACTTCACAAAGGGCTCCATAAGTTTGGCGAACATAACGCGCATTTTATCTATAGGATTTATTACCGATTCGCTCTCCTGAAAAGTAATTAAAAAATACATGTCTGTTAAGTAAATTGAAAACAAATCACTGGTTTAGTCTGCACAGCTACCATGTGTCCTAAATTGCCTGGTGTACGGACCATTATTTGATACAGTTAAAAAGTTAAATATTGAAGTGCGTCGGCAGAGCCTCGGCACTTTTTACTTATTAAGTTGCAAATAGCCTGTTCATTAGGGCGGATCAATTTTTTCGCGTCGAAAAAACGTTTTAATCGTATACCGTTATAGGAATCTACGATGAATTCTTAGAAAATTTGACTAAGAAACAATATGTATAAAATCAACTCCTAGTTCGCGCTGAGAAGCATGAATATTTCAGGTAGACATATTTTTTTTTACAATCAGCAACTATTAAAATCTTTAGACCTATGGGCCCCGGCTCTAATTTTTACCTACTAATCCGATGCTTGGAGACCAAGACGAAAAGAATGGTTTATTTTTGACATGGTTTTCTGTTTGCCAACACTCAGAGGCCATTACTTTTTAACTAAAACATAGATTTGCTTCTATAATACTTCATTTAGTTTGTTGGGAAGTCAGTTTTACGCAGAAGTTTTCGGTTTGTGATCGTTTAAAAACAAAAAATCTCTATCTGAAATCTTCCTGCTTCCCAGCGCGAGCTAGGAATTGAGTTTAGACACAAATTTTATTGGTGACATTTTCTACCAATTCATCGTAGATTCCGATTTTGGTTACGATTTTTGCGAAAAAAAATTCGCCCACCTTACAATTCATATCTCTGGGCGAACTGCAATATACTGTGGAATTTTGACAGTTATAACTGCTTATTTTAAAAGGGGTGTAGCACAGCCTACTTCCACCCTTACTGAAATTCATACTGTAAAAAATTGGCTCACCTTACTATTCATATCTCTAGGCGACTTGCAATATACTGTGGAATTTTGACAGTTATAACTACTTATTTTAAAAGGGTGTAGCATGGCCCACTTCCACTTTTACTGTAATCTATACTGCAACAACAACATATGTAACAAATCTCATCTTCATACCTCTTATAGTTCATGAGATATAGCCCTTTTTATTTGCATGTTGTATGGGCGGTACCACGCCCCTTTATACAATCACAACCTATTATAGCCAGGGACTATCAACAGGTAAACAGTACCACTTGGTAAAATTTTCGTATCAATCGGCCTATTAGAAAAGCCGTTAGAGCGATTTTTGAAAAGGGGGAGTGGCACCGTCCACTTTCACCTTGGCTGAAATTAATACTGCTCCAACAACATATATACCAAATCTCATCTTCATACCTCTGATAGTTCAAGAGATATAGCCCTTTTGATTTTCAAGTAGTATGGGCGGTGCCACGCCCCTTTATCCAATCACAACCAAATATAGACAGGGACTATCTACAGGTCAACAGTACCACTTGGCAAAATTTTCGTATCAATCTGTCTATTGGAAAAGCCTGCAAAGCGATTTTTTAAAAGGGGGCGTGGCACCGCCCACTTCCACCCTGGCTGTAATTAATACGGCTCCAACAACATATATACCAAATCTTATCTTCATACCTCTGATAGTTCATGAGATATAGGCCTTTTGATTTTCAAGTTGTATGGGCGGTGCCACGCCCCTTTATTCAATCACAACCTATGATAGCCAGGGACTATCAACAGGTAAACAGTACCACTTGGTAAAATTTTCGTATCAATCGGTCTATTAGAAAAGCCATTAGAGCGATTTTTGAAAAGGGGGCGTGGCACCGCCCACTTCCACCTTGGCTGAAATTAATACTGCTTCAGCAACATATATACTAAATCTCATCTACATACCTCTGATTGTTCATGAGATACAGCCCTTTTGATTTTCAAGTTGTATGGGCGGTGCCACGCCCCTTTGTCTAAACCATCCGGGGCGCCACCCAAACGCATACAAAAAAATGTATGCAAATCGGTCCAGCCGTGTAGGAGGAGTTCAGTCACAACACACGTACAGTAGAATTTTATATATAAAGAAGATATTGTCATCCCTACCACGTCTCCTTATGTGCTTTACAAATGGAAGAACAAAATTAATATACCCTTCACTCTGTTCATGCGCGTGTTGCAGGGTATAAAAAACGCCAGATGAAACAAAATGAGGATGATGATACAGAGAGGTACATGGATAGAGATGAAATTAAAAAATTTTACCGGAAAGTAAAATCAAAAGGTTACGGTACTAGGCTCTCCAACTGTAAGAATAAGGATGGAAATTAGGTTACACATATGCTGAGTGTGCTGCATACATGGGGTAAGCACTACCACCAGTTGCGGATTCCAAAAGGTAGCACACGTGAAGGTGTCGCACCAGTTTCAACGACGGCTTAGATTGCCCACCATCAAGCCAATCCGAAGTAAAAAGAGCAATATCGCAGCTGAATGATAATAAAGCAGCCGATAGACTTCCGGCATAGCTAATCAAGTCCGGCAGTAATGATCTGATAATGAGCAGCACCAGCTGACAAGCATGGTTTGGCCTAATGAGTATGTGAAGTTGCGGAGGAGCAAATTATCGCACAAGTATATATATGTAGTTAAGGAAATCACTTTTTCACTTGCGGGGGTTAAACACGAATGCTCTTTAGAGCGTAGAACAACAGTCTTCATAGCAGTTTGGTACTAGTTTAAGTTACTGTGGTGAAAGCTTTTTATCTTTCAGTACATTTCAAAAGATGGTAACATACAGGATTAAGATATAAGAGTAGTTTAGACATTAACAGGTGATCCAAGTGTGAGCACCAACTACCGCGGGATTAGCTCTTTACCTATCGCATATAAGGTTCTGTTGAAACTAAAGACTAAAGCCAGTGTTATCCATCCTGATCGGGCCTTATCAGTGTGGTTTTAGATCTGGTAATTCAACAACTGACTAGATACTCTGCGGCAAATCCTGGAAAAGAATCTTTCAAAGTCTGATATGGCAGAATTTACTCGAGACCATGTCTGAGTTTGGTATTCTAGCAAAACTGATCCACCTTTGCAGAATGACACTGAGTGACACGAAGTCTTTATCCATTTGATACCAGACGAGACCCAAGACAAGTTGACAGTCACCTCTTCAACTTGGAGTTGGTAAATCATCAACTGGCCCAATATTAGCAATGCGGAGAATCTTGGAAAAGATCCAAGAAAATCGGATCTACACATACCTTATTTTTTAGACTATAGGGCTGCTATCGATACGTGGCTGAGTTTGTAATTCTTGCGAAGCTGGGGAATGATCCTGACCGACACGAAGTCTTTAGCTAAGAGTGAAGGCAGTGCTCTTGCTGAGCCATTTCATACCAGATGAGGCCTTAGACAGGGCCTTAAGAGGCCACCCAATATTGTGTGATCTCTTCTACATGGTGATGGGAGATAAGGAGGAAAGCTGCAGTTAACACGAATGGCACGATATCAAACAAAGGACATATGACATAATCGACCGAAAACTGAAAGATGTGACTGCAGCCATCTTAGGCATATAGAAGGTATCAGTTAAAATGGGTGTAACGGTTATCGACTATAAAACGAACTTATTAGTTTTAACGAACAAAGAATGTATTCTTTGAGACGCTCCTGATCGTTGACAACTAAAATTTCGTCAATAAAATAAGTAAAGTCAAACTAGAAATCAGGAGATGATTTTTTTTTTGTTTTTAACTCATTTATTCATTGTTTATAATTTTACAAATATATATATGTGCCCAGCGCCGCAAAGACTTTTTAGGGACGAATACTGCTTGTAAATATAAGCCATTATGGACTTAGTAAGCAATTTAGTGACAGAGCCCACTCTCGACGAACAAAAATCCAGCTATTCTTCTTAGTATTCCTGTCTTGATGTATGGCGCAGAATCCTGGGTTATGACACAAGCGTATAAATCGGTTCTTACAGTATTCGGGAAGGAAATGCACCTTAAAATATATGGATCCATCATAGTTAAGGGAGAGTATCGACGTCGTATGAATCATGAGCTGTACGAGCTATATTCCGATATTTATGTACTCAAAAGCATTTAGGTATAGCGGTCGGTATGAAAATGCTCCAGCTCGACTAGTCTCCACCAATGAACTTCATAGACGGCTTTGAAGACGGTGACATCTCCGTTGGAAGTTCAGGTTACTGAGAGCCTTGCAAAACTTGGTGCGTCAAATTGGAGAAGAAGCGCAGAGGATCGAATCGCATATAATAGTTTTCTACGTGAGGAATATAATCAAAATATAAGTTTGCAAGAAGTGTCATCTTAATACAAAAAAAAAAATCATCTTTAGGTTTATAGAAGACAGTGACAAAGTGATCCAAATAAATTTTCTCCGTATACATATTCTACTAAATAAAGAGAGAAAATAAAAACATTAATCCAATTTCATTGAGAAATTTGATAATGATATGGAATGCAATGTGTATTGCTACTAATGTCTGATTCTCATTTGACACCTGCCATGGAAAGTAAATACTGATTATCGTACATCTGAACCACTGCGGTTAGTAGAAACTTACAGTTTACATTAAATATTATATAAACTTAGGACTATTTTTACTTTAACTGAAATCCTCTTAAAAGTCAAATTTCACTGAATCTATATCCTTACTCATTGGTTTTGTGAATGATTATAAGAGAACCTCAACAATTTGTTTTCTTGGAAAATCAAATCAAGCACACAAGGTCATCATTATTCGCAACTAACTACGCTCTCGAACAAAGAATTAAGTCGCCATCATCACATTTTGTTCCGTTTCTAATGAAACGTTAAGAGACTGTAAATGGCTAAAATTTAAATATGCCACGATAAGACGAATGGAAAAAACCGACGAAAAAACCAGAGCGTGAAAATTCAATTAATTTCATTTTTATGATAACGATTCCGTTTGTGCGTTTCGTGGAAAATCATTTCGCAGCTTTTAATGTATATTGAGCTACGACGGACGTGCGTGTGGGCGTCACAGACAGCGGCCCGCACCGGTTTGCGATTAAAAATGCGAAGCGTGAAGTCACTATTAGAGACGCGTCATCATCGGCATCGTTCGATGTAAACTAAGGAAGCACAAAACACAAAACGCGCTTTACAAAGAAATTGTCACTTAATGTGAAAATTGTAGCATAGATTTTCGTGACGCTTTTTTCACATTACCTATCATCATGTACTAATATTTCTGCGCACAGCTTTTCGTTTCATTCACAACTTGTAATAAATGTTTAAGTAAAGAAAAAGTACGGTGAGACAACATTTGGTGGGATAGGTGGTGTAACACGAATAACGAAATGTGTATGTATTTGACTTGAGGCTATCACACTGATGACGATGATGATGATGTTGAACAATGTTGCAATTGCAACAACAGCACTTGGCTGCAATTCCAGTAGCAGCAGTAGCTACTGTTTATCAATTGTCAGTAAATGCTGCATTTTGAGCCTGAGGCGCAATTGGAATTGGTGTCATTTCCAGATTTTTTATTTTCGTTAAGCATATGCAACAATTATGAAATTTTTCACTGTGCGCCATTAATTTATTTTAATTTGCACACCATAAGGAAAGCATTTAGTAATAAATGTACTTACTGGGGGGAAAGTGAATTATTTAAATAGGTACATAATTTGGGTCACATTGTCCTGTGACTGTTAAATAAGTAATTGGGGAACGTTATACAAGAGCATAAGGTTAACTTACACACAAGCCCGTTACAGAAGTTAATATACGTCTTTGATGTCGTGGTTCAAAAACAACAATGAATAGGTACAAACCCTTAGAAGAGTCCTGTTGTTTTAGGTTTTCTTTATACCTGATTTAAAATGGAGTACTAGAATTAAGGACAATTTAGGTTAATTAAAAGTGAATTCATTGATAGTCATCTTAAAAGATGTGAAACATGAACTTAATCTAATATATCCATTTAAATCGATCTAATTTCAATCAGTTCTGTTTCCGTGACCATATTGCTTTCTAATATAGAACTTTATTATGTTGAGAATTACTGTCTGTCCCACGATGTCGAACGTTAACGTTGGCTTGGGAATTTTTGTGTTAAACAGCTGAAATATGTATAGCAAATCAGCTGTTTATCGCAAAAAACCACAAGCGAACGTTAACGTACGACATCGTTGGACAGACAGTTAATATAGAAACTTTTAAGGATATTGAGATAGGATGATATTTCTATATTGTTTTAATCCATGCTTATGGGCAGTAATATGCAAAGTGGTAATGAGTCTAGTAATCTTTGGGAATGCATATAGGGCGTTGACTGTATTTTACAAGGTTTAAGCCTATGGAGCACATCATGTCTTCCTGAGATCACAGAACCTTTATTGGCGCATAATCCTGTCTAATTTGACTAACACAAATATAATAACACTGTAGAACATTTTCGGGGTCATTGTTATGAACTATTTTATTGTTTGGTTTTCTTAATGTTTGATCGCTTAGTTTTCTTGCTATTGATGACTTCTCGTTTAGTTCTTCAGCAGAAATGTAGAGAAATTCAAACCTTTGGTTTTTTTACTACGATTAATATAAAATCAGCATACAATTAATATAACTCATACGTTGTATATAGTTACATACATTAGAGTGGGTCAACTTGTATGGAGTAAAAAAAAGAGACCAAGCGGTTATCAAAATCGTAATCTACGATGAATTCTAAGAAAATGTCACCACTATACTATGAGTAAAAATCAAAATCGAGCCCATGGTTATTACCGAAAAACTTTTCGTACTGGAGAAAAATCCACAACAAAGCCCACAAATACCACGGAATCGCCTATAGAGGGTTCAAATGTATGGCCCAACCCCAGTCATTTTTTCTTCTTAACATTTTTCCCAAACTTACCTACTCCCCATCTTCACCCACTAAGGAGGCTGCAATACGGAACATTTTTATACCCTAACACTACGGGTAGGAGGGTATATATCATTTGATACGACCCAAAAGTGTAACACATAGAAGGAGTCACTTTAGACCCTAGGTTTCTTTGAACCAAATTCGATTCATCACTTTTTAAAGCATTTGGGTCATGTCCGTCTGTCTGTCTGGCTGTCCGGCTGGTGCGCACGATAATACAACCAAATATTTTGAAATTTTGCAAGATTTAATATTTCCCAAAATCTACTTATTATATTGCAAATGGGCTACATGCCCCCCCCCCTCCCTCTTGGTACCTCCCATACAAATACATCATACGGTCCACTATAGAAATCGAGTAATAATATCAATATAACAATGGGTCGTACCCAAATTCTGTATTTAGTAAATCTGTAACAGGATAAAGTTTTAGAAAAAAATTGGAAGTCTAGCCACGCTCCTTCTGGTACCTCCCTTACAAATGTACCTTTCCGCTCACTTTAGCGATGGATGGAAAACCAACGCGATCGTTCCCAAATTCTTTATATAGTAAAGGTATAACAGGATAGAGTTTTGGAGAAAAAAACTGGAGGTCCAGCCAACCTACGTCTAGCAACTCCCATACCCATCTGGTACCGCCTACTTTAGAAACCGTTTAATATTATTAATAAACCCAACGCAATCCTGCCCAAATTCTGTAGTTAGTAAAGCTAAAGCTGGAAAAAGTTTTGGAGATCAAATATGGAAGTCTAAACACACCTGGTATGGTGTATGGTACCGCCCATACAAATGTACCACTCAACCCACTTTAGAGATGGAGTAATAATATCAATACACTCGCCACCATCGTGCCCAAATTCTGTATTTTGTTAAGCTATAATAACATAATATGTTGGAGAAAAAAATTGGAAGTCTACACACGCCCTTTATGGTACCTCCCATACAAATGTACCATTCCGCCCACTTTAGAAAACAAGTAATCTATATATATAAAAGTGAACATTTGTTTCTACGTATGTCCACTATAGACTTCAAAACCACCCAACCGATGTGCAACAAACAGGCATCAATAGAAAGACAATCTTTCGAGGATCGTTATAGGTTACTTAGACATTGCATTTGAATCATGTGGTTCATTTATTGAGTCGATTTTCGATTTTCCCATACAAAAAATGTTCAAAAGTTTTAAATTGTGAAAATTTAAATAGTATGTCAATGTTAAATTTGTCAATATTTGAATATTCAAATGACACAGACAAATGGTATATTTATGTATGTATATAAGATTTAAATTGAGTTTGTTTGAAACTCAGTGGATGCTACAGCATTTAAGTGATGTCTCTGAGGTGAGGCCAATCCATTCGACCCCATTAACAAAAATGCAATATCTGGCGTACTACTAAAATAAGTGAATTTAAATCAGGTGTGGATGCAATATTATCAGGTCAAAAACTGGCAGGATTAGATTATAAGGCGTGATCCCACCCCCATGAGCTAATTTGTTAAAGTTTGGTATCTGAAGTACTAGATTAGTAGGAATAGCCCTACTCATAGGACCTAATTTGTAAAAGTGCAATATCTGATGGCCTAGATCATTAGGCGTGGCTCAGTCCGTAGGACGTAATTTTGCGAATGGAAATGGAATTTGTTGTGGATTCAATTAAGGTTAATATACGTATTCTAAAGGAAAAGGGTGGATTTGAAATAGGATGTGGAATAAACACCAATATTCGTGATCTAGCATAAGGGGTAGACCTGCCAAATTCTGTTTCCCAAAAGCAATAGCTGAAGGACTGCAGCACTATTCGTCTTGATATTTGGTATGCAATTTTTTGAGACCAGTGGTGTATGTAACTGAGATCTACGGTAGAAAAAATCGAATAATCACGAATTTAAACATTTCTCAAATCTGCATTCTATTACATTTAGATCGAAGAACGTCATACAACAGAGTAATATTAGCAGTTTCGAATGAGTGTGGAGGATTTTATTTCCTTATTGCACCAATGGGTTTTGATATTGTTGATTTTGCAAAATGTTTGATCGCGTTGGCTATTGCATCCTCCTGTATTGCGCAGCTATTTTGGATGTTAAAAAATGTTACAAACATGTCAAATCATAATGAGGGATGAGTGTACTATGACACACAAAAAATCGTTCAAATCCCTTGATCGCGTATTATAGGATTTAAGAAGCAATACATGATTGAGTTATCCTTCTTAAATTAATTTACCCAGAAAATATAAGGGAACCGAAGTGTTGCTACTATGTATAACAATGATACCCACGGATTTGCCGTTAGATTTAAATGACTACAGTTTCCAGTTCTGTTAAAATTTGCAATGACATTCAATAAATCTGAGAGACAGTCTATTCAAATTTGAAAAATCCAAATTTTTCGCATGAACACCTTTATGTTGCATGTTCGCGTGTAGAATGACCCACTGATTATAATATGTACACTTCTTTGGTTCTTCCATACATACTCTATTATCAAAAGCATTACAATAATTTTCTGTCATTATAACTATATTATGTTTTAATATACCTCAAAATTTTTGTTAAATTTCGTTGCGAATATCAAAAGAAACTAACACAACCCGAAGATTTATTCCAACCAAAAAATGTTAAATTTCAGTCAATACTTCCTTAGGCAGGACGAAGTCTGCCCGGTCAGCTAGTAATATTAATAAACGAAACGCGATCCTATCCAAATTCTGTATTTAGTAAAGCTAAAGCAGGAAAAAGTTTTAGAGAAAATAAATGGAAGTCTTGACACACCCCTTTTGGTACCTCCCATACAAATGTACCACTCCGCCCACTTTAGAGAGGGAGTAATAATATCGATACACTCGACACGATCGTGTCCAAATTCCGTATTTGGTTAAGCTATTACAGGATAAAATTTCGGAGAAAAAAATTGGAGCTCTAGCCACGCCCCTTATGGTACCTTACAATCCGATCTGGTACCGCCCTCTTTAGAAATCGATAAATATTATTAATAGACCTAACGCGATCGTGCCCAAATTCTGTATTTAGTAAAGATAAAGCAGGAAAAAGTTTGGAGAAAAATCTGGAAGTCTAGCCATGTTTAAGTTTTTTTTTATATTTATAATTTTATGAAATCACCTCCTGCTGCTCCCATCGTACCTCCAGAGGAGTAAAAGTACTACCGACTCCTACTAGTATTTCCCTCCTAACATCTTTCCCTATTACCAGCCCTTAAGGAGGATCCCATACAAAATGCACCTATCCCGGGAAAGCGGATTTGATATATTTTCCGAGAAGGCCGGGATTCTTGAGAAATAAAAAAAAAATTTCTTCGGTTTGTTAAGTAAAGATGCACAGAATCTTGAAATTTTGCAGACATGATAAACAGATACTTCGTTATATTCTCCCAAAAAATTATGCTATTTGATGAAACGCTGTTCAAACAAAGAAATTTTTTCAGTTTTCCCGTCTATCCCGAACAGGCGGAAATATTATTTTGTGGAGTATTCGAAGCTGATCATCTATATATATAAAAGTGAACATTTGTTTCTACGTATGTCCACTATAGACTACAAAACTACCCAACCGATGTGCAACAAACCGGCATCAATAGAAAGACAATCTTTCGAGGATCGTTATAGGTTACTTAAACATTGCATTTGAATCATGTGGTCCATTTATTGAGTCGATTTTCGATTTTCCAATACAAAAAATTTTCAAAAGTTTTAAATTGTGAAAATTTAAATAGTATGTCAATGTTAAATTTGTCAATATTTTAACTTTCAAATGACACAGACAAATGGTATATTTATGTATGTATATTTAATTTAAATTGAGTTTGTTTGAAACTCAGTGGATGCTACAGCATTTAACTGATGTCTCTGAGGTGAGGCCAATCCATTCCACCCCATTAACAAAAATGCAATATCTGGCGTACTACTAAAATAAGTGACTTTAAATCAGGTGTGGATGCAATATTATCAGGTCAAAAACAGGCAGGATTAGATTATAAGGCGTGATCCCACCCCCATGAGCTAATTTGTTAAAGTGCGGTATCTGAAGTACTAGATTAGTAGGAATAGCCCTACTCATAGGACCTAATTTGTAAAAGTGCAATATCTGATGGCCTAGATCATTAGGCGTGGCTCCGTCCGTAGGACGTAATTTTGCGAATGGTAATGGAATTTGTTGTGGATTCAATTATGTTTAATATACGTATTCTAAAAGAAAAGGGGGATTTGAAATAGGATGTGGAATAAACACCAATATTCGTGATCAAGCATAAGGGGTAGACCTGCCAAATTCTGTTTCCCAAAAGCAATAGCTGAAGGACTGCAGCACTATTCGTCTTGATATTTGGTATGCAATTTTTTGAGACCAGTGGTGTATGTAACTGAGATCTACGGCAGAAAAAATCGAATGATCACGAATTTAAATATTTCTCAAATCTGCATTCTATTACATTTAGAACGACGAACGTCATACAACAGTGTAATATTATATTAGCAGTTATGAATGGGTGTGGAGGATTTTATTTCCTTATTGCACCAATGGGTTTTGATATTGTTGATTTTGTAAAATGTTAGATTGCGTTGGCTATTGCATCCTCCTGTATTGCGCAGCTATTTTGGATGTTGCAGAATAGAGCAAAAAATTTAAATTTTCCAAGAACCGCACATGAGTTATCAAGTTAAAAAATGTTGCAAACATGTCAAATCATAATGAGGGATGAGAGTACTATGACACACAAAAAATCGTTGAAACCCCTTGATCGCGTATTATAGGATTTAAGAAGCAATACATGATTGAGTTATCCTTCTTAAATAAATTTGCTCAAAAAATATAAGGGAACCGAAGTGTTGCTACTATGTATAACAATGATACCCACGGATTTGCGTTAGATTTAAATGAATACAGTTTCCAGTTCGGTTAAAATTTGCAATGACATTCAATAAATCTGAGGGACAGTATATTCAAATTTGAAAAATCCAAATTTTTCGCATGAACACCTTTATGATGCATGTTCACGTGTAGAATGACCCACTGATTAAAATATGTACACTTCTTTGGTTCTTCCATACATACTCTATTATCAAAAGCATTACAATAAATTTCTGTCATTATAACTATATTATGTTTTAATATAACTCAAATTTTTTGTTAAATTTCGATGCGAATATCAAAAGAAACTAACACAACCCGAAGATTTATTCCAACCAAAAAAAAGTTTAATTTCAGTCAATACTTCTTTAGGCAGGACGAAGTCTGCCCGGTCAGCTAGTTTATATATATAGATTGTCATACATTAATATACCCTTTACTCCGTTCGTGCGCGTTGTGAAGAGTATAAAAAGTACCTAAACCAATGTTCTTGGCCCAGTTAACATTGAAAAGCACCCAATGAAACCTATTAAATTGCTTACTCTGACTGAGGAGAGCGACTCTACATCCTCTATACAAACTTTACCTAAGTTGCAAAGAAGACGTTCCATCGTGTCGGACTCTTGCTTGTACACGCACACATGGCAGTGGCCTGTTAGAATTCCACAGTCCAGTCTCAAATCACTTCTTCGCATGCCAACCATGTACGCCGATAAGGATATGCTATATTCGGGTAATATTGATCAAGCAGTTATACCGTCGTTTCTGGTGTAAGATAATAAATGGGAGGGGGAACATCATTGAGAGAGTCATGATCAGGCAATGTACAGCTTCCTCTAGACAATAAGTCTGCTGATTTATTCCCAGGGGATGAATCATATTTCAGTGCATCCAACTTTTCTGACAGGTCCTAAATAACTTTGATTTAAACAATGTAGAATTGATAGCTTTGTTTCAGCTTGGCAGCCGATTCTTCCGCGGCTTTCCGAATGGCCAGTACATTAGCCTGAAAAACACTGCATTCATTATGTTGCCTGAAAGAAAGGCTTCGTTGCAGGTCCTCGCTATATATAACAGCTTCTGTGCTATGTTCCATCTTCGATCCATCAGTAAAGACAGAATTGCAGTCGCCACTGGGAGTCCCGCAGTCATTACATTCCAATCGTTCCTGAATTTAAATGACTCCTTTACAAAAAATCCACACGTTCCGTCAAAAGATCAGTAAGAGGTGGCAGATAAAAAGAATCGTTATTATCCAAAAGCCGGAGAATATTCTAATGACCATGTATGAATTGATGACAATCACCAGTTTCCCTTAGTCTGACAGCCACTAGCACCGCAATAGCCTTGACGTACAGGTCCAGGGCGGAAGACAAAGGAACATATGCAAAGCCGCTTGATTTGTACTCCTTTTAGCCGCAGTAATCCCAATTGGACTTTTCTGAGCATTTCTAGGTAAAGTAATCTTTTTTAGCCCCTCCAACCAAACCAGACATCCACAACCGTGAACTCGTGCGAAGTTTTCGGTCTCATTGGGATCCTTCTCACAAGGGGGAAACGGCTAATTGCGGGGAAACTGAACCTCATTGCTAAAGAGAGGTGGATGAGAGAACCTTCTACAACCAAATTTGGCCTACAATGGATATACAGAGGACACGATTTGTGCTAATCCTGTCTAGAATCCGCTTGATGGACATCATAGCTGTAATAACCGGTCACCGGCAGATTGGTAAACACGCTAAGAGTTTGAAGCTACGCTACAACGATTTTTGTAGAAGCTGCAATGATGCACTGCCCTGATTTTGGTCATCGGACGCTTATAAACAATACCTGTCTATCAGTAAGCGATTTGCGGAACAGCCATGCCTTCATCAGAGCAACGAAATGGCTTGATAGCGACGTTGACCGAACAGAATAGGAATATTTGGTGCGAAAATTTGAAAATGGTATCACAACGGAACTTATACTAGGACCAATGTGAGCTGTTTTGAACGTGGCTGCCGAATTAACCTAACATTAACCTAATAATTGGCCGGGCTACCGCAGTATACAGGCATATTGTTATCTTCGGGATAAGTCTCAGCATTCCAGTCTCCAGATTAGTCTTTTGACACCCCTCTTTAACCTCTGTTCTTCTGATCGAGAATAACACCTAAGTATGTTATAAAGATAATCAATTCCGTGTTACGAGTGTTCACTCCCAGACTCCAATACATTGCCCATGTAATAGTTTCCAAGGGCAGTTTGCTTAAGATCACACATCGTTGGTAGACATTTTCCACCTATCATGACCAAGTCGTCCGCATATGCTTTCAGTTTTCGTACCATCCTCATTGAATGATTTAAGTACTTCGTTTATTACAAGGAGCCATGGAAAAGGGAATTGGACTACCCCTGTGGTGTAGGGTAGCTTCTTTTAGTAGTATCTTTTGCAAAATCCACCAAGTTCTGAGTTGACGAAATGTTTCCCAGCATCCAATCCACCCAATTCACTAGCGGTCGTGATAGATTAATTTTCGCCAGAGAATTCTTTATTGCGCTTGACGTCCCATTATTGAAATGTCCTTCCCCTCCAGGAAGGCAGCTAAAGTGAAGTCACCTAAACTTAGATTGAGCACCGTAAAGCCAACAAGGTCATAAAGAGCGCTCTTGACAAGTCAAACCGGCGGTGTACGCATTTTGAGAGGTGCTCAGAGTGTGAGAGCTTAATGATGTTCTTAGAATGAGAGGTTAATTGGTCTGTAGCCCTTTGGGGAGGCATCAACGGGCTTAACCGCCTTGGGTATTAAAACCACCTGAACCTCCCTTCATTTCACAACATAGTCGGATACAAGACTTGAACATATTCACTAAAATCGGAGTAAAATCGGAGTAAAGAGACTTAAAGCATGATTGGTGTTATACCATCCGAACAAAATCATAGCAACAAAATTTTGCACACGTAATGTCGTCATAGGTAGACAACTTTTGATGGGTACAGCAACACCTCTCGATTACGAAATACTAGGCATCTACTAGTCGTACTACTTCCCAATTGTCCTAGTGACCATATTTACATTGCTTCCCTATATTGCAGTTTGTGTGGCCTCCAACATTGTTAAAATGTTACTGTTTTTCCGTAAATATATTACTTTGCCCTTAAAGTCAACACTGGCAAAGTAATATAAAAAACTCCAAACTTGAAACCTTTAACATGTTGCTCCTACTCGACCACGTCCAGCATTGTCCCTTTAATTTTGTTTTTTTTTTACTTCTCTTTTTAAAATGCTCTGTCCTTTCTTATTTCCTTTTGTTACACTTGCTCTCTCTCTTGCACGCTGTGCAGCTCCCCTCCAAGGCTTTGCATTCACATCACGTTCCAACAAATTGTAATCGAATCTAAAGTATTCAAGATTTAATCTACGCTCAATAAGCGTAAAGATACATTCATTTTAGTTCTCGATTCGCTTTCGCACTAATGTGAGCCAATAGCAAGTGTTTTTTTCTTCTTCTTTTTATATAGCGTTTTTTTTTGTTTGCTTTTCAATGCGTTTTGTCTTTAGTTGCTAGTAGTGCGTTATATTTCGCCACTTTCCATATTGTCATTCGATCTACTAAGTTCTGCGTAGAGTGTAGTTAAATGCTAACGAAAATCCATATGGTAAGGGATTTCAAGGAGCTATGTATACCATTGATGAAGTGAACGAGAGAGGCAGGTTTGTAGCGCTGTGCGATTGCATTCCATATCGTTTTACAAATCTCTTATTGGAATTGGATTGGTATTTTTATTTTTTCTCTATTTAGTAGAATTTATACACAGAGGAAATTTTATCGCGAATACAGTGACAAAGTGGCACATATAAGAGTGAAGAGTGGTTGGTTGACGCAGGTATTCTATTCAAGATTGAATTTCCTGCTTCTTAGCGAAAAGTTCAGTTAGGCACTTCGATCTTATTCGCTTCTTCTCCATTTAGTTGCACCAAGTTCTGCAATGTTCTCAGTAACCCTGTATTTCCATGGGAGTTTTGCCTGCCCTCCTCTAAGACGCTGGAGCATTTTCATACGTGAGTGCATAAGTGCCTCGGAGGTGACATATTTGGGTGTCGGAGCGGGCGAACGGATAAACTATTTGCCTTATTACCTATGTAAATGGTAATAAAGCAAGCTGGTCGGCGTTGTCGGCCAACTGAGACAATTGTGTACGAGTAGAAACTACTGGGGTCTTAGTAGATAAGCTGTTCGTACTATTTATCTGCGACTCTTTGTTGCAATAGCAGCATATGGGTTGTCTGTGTGGTATGAGGTAGCTAGTACTGCTTTTGGATCACGTAAGGCCCTCTCTTGACAGATACTGGTGTTAGAGAGTGTTGTTTGCCAGTATATCATACGGTAACGTAGGATCTTATTATTATCCTTTGTGCTGCGAATTTCAAGTCCAGGAAAGGGTATCCACTCATGGAGTAGAGATTAGTTTGAGTAGGGCTCAGTATAGGGCGCACTTTCATGAGAGTGTCTTGCGGAGATGGGATGAGAGTGAGAAAGGACGTGCCGCTTATAGGTCTTTGTCTAGTGTTAGTTATGTTGGAGAGAACCCTTACTTTGGCTTCAACCTTTGTCTTGGTTTTCTGCTAACAGGGAAAAGGTCATTCAATGCCTTTTTCCAAAAGAGAGCCCTGTCCGATTGCGTTTCGTGCACATGCGGGGAACCTTCTGAAGACTGGTTGCGATTGTCCCATAAATGATGATATAAGGGATCTCCGGGAATAAGCGGTAACTAGAGGAGATAATAAGTGGAAAGTGAGTGACATCCTACTTTCTCTACTCCTGGATCCAGAGCTCTGCCTCTGTATAGGCCTTTATCTAGTTCCGTGGGTGACATGGGATACGCAACGTGAAAGGTTTCCAGTGCGTGCACTTGTTCTTCTGTATCTTATTGATCTCACGGATCAATGGAACAACTTCTCTGTGAAACACCCACCGGTGAGAGTGGCCGGTAGTGTGGAGATCATTAGCCCCGGGACTTGTTCCCTCCTGATCAGTGGTGGGTGCATCACGAGAACCGTGTTTGATACCTTAATCGCTGGTGGAGATTTCGGGCTCAAATGTGGAGTTTCATTGCATTCTTGTGTTCCAGACCCATAGAGTGGCAGAGGTGGTCAGATTCAAAAAGGGTATGTATCATAATTCCCAATTTGTCATTCCCATGCTGGAATAAAGATCAAATAATTTCATTAGCTTGCTCCCAAAATTGTCGGCTCAAATTCCTAGACAGCTTTAGATTGCTTGGCTTCTCGGCGAGACTCATGTAAAACTCTCGTGGACTATCTTCCTATCCTTTTTGCCTTGATGGGGATTGTGGCTATTTGATCACTACCAGAATTGAACCGCGAGACAAGATGTCTGAATGTCGGTCCAATTACAAATCAACATCCAAATTTGTGCTTTTCTGCATGGCTGTTGTAGAAAACTTTACGTCCTGGGCACCCTGTCCAGCTCATTTCCTTGATGGCGGTGATGTCATCCTTGGAATTTTTGAGGACATCCGCCAGTCGTTTAGTGACATCTTTTTTTAGAAAGTACGGACATTCTAGGTGTATGTCTTTAAATAATGGTCCTGACAGGTTCCATTTGTTACCCAGATCTCCTGTATCAAAGTCGTGCGTTCTTATCATCATACCACAGTCGGTTCCAGATTCCTATTACCTTTTATATATTTGCTACTCAATTTCTCCCTGTGCATCTTTAAAGGGTCCCTCCCCTCGAGGCAATTTAAGTAAGCGAAAGCATTTACTTCTAAGAACCTGAAACAAAAGATACGGTGACACATGCAAGAAAAAAAATCGAAACATAAACTCCCTCGTTTTAATTTCTATAAAAACGATTACAATTTTCTTTAATATATTCACAAATTGTGCGAATAAAATTGTAAAGAAATGAAGAAACTTATATATAGCAAAGAATAAAATATAGCAAATATGAAGTACGGAAACCTAATAACCAACATTTCACAAGAAAGGATGCAAAATGCTACAAGGATGCTATTGCAAGGATATGGAATAATACAATTGAATGTATTTGAAAGAGAGACAGCTTTAAGTAGTAGTAGAAGTAGTATCTTATAACATCAGTATCATCATTTGCCAATGCTTTGGCTGAGTGCAGAAAGGAGTGATATAGCATCAGTATAACGATTGCCTGTAAAGAACCTACTCGTTTACACACATTCCCCATACTTTGCAGCTGCCTCGTAGGATTTAAAGTGTGAGCAGCGGAATCTGCAGGAAAACTTGTAATTGATTTGCTGTTAATTGATTTGATTTTCTCATGATTCGAGTGCTAAACAAAAGACGCGAATAAAGAAGAATTTCAAATGTCTCTTCCGTATGTCCTTCTATGGCTGTCAGTTTCTTGTATGACTGAAATGCATACAAGGAATACAGATTAAGTGTTGGTAGATTGTCTGCCCTCTGTATGGAACCGAGTGATACGGAACACCACCACCAAATACTAGAGGATATTCTAAGGAAATGAACTGTTGGCTAGGATTCGTTTTCTACTTGTCACATGCAACAGCAATAGCAGAAGCAGCAGCAGCGGCACACTTGTACACACAACAGTCGTTTGCCAAATTGCCAAAGGATATGAATTGTGTATTCGAATGTGCATACGGATGCGAGTCTAAGTGTCGGTGTCGTGTCATCTATTGATTTGAAATGGTCTTTTGCAAGAAACTTTCAAGGGGAGGAGATTGGAGGCCAAAATTAGGTCAAATGTATGTGGAACTTAAAGTGTAATGATGTTGCCCTTTACTTGTGAGCGAGGGCTATAGAGCAAGTTTGTGTATCTTTAATATTCAAATAGACAGTGTAGTTGTTATTATTTACGTTGCAGTAAATGTAGTGAGTATATATATAAACTAACAAGAAAGTAGTGAGATTTAGCCAAAGGCCTCCTCTATATACACTTACCCGTAAGGATGATGGAAAACTATATCATTTGGCAGGAATTGTAATGTAAGGGACGTCGAGTTATTAATGAGAGTTATAATTTCGAAATTTACGGATTTATTTTTCTAAAATGGTAGCAAATATATTATATATTAGGTAGTCTCAGTCACCTCCAGGTACTTCGCACGAACCTAAAACATCTTACAAAACCAAATAGTGGTTCTTTCTTAACTGGGGCAAAATGTTAAAGTGTAACGTCCTTAATTTATAATCGTAAAATAAAGATGTTTATATTAAATAAAACCACTAATTGAACCTTAATCGATGACCGATGTCTGATATATCAGGTGATGATGGTTGGAATATGTTCGATCGGTAGTCACGTATGCTTTATATGTTCGGTCTGGGTTATGTTGTCTGTCCTCATTTGCACGAAGGCTATAACGGGGGTTTTATCTTAGGCTGAGGTAGTCTCAACCGACTCCAGGCTCTTCGCGAGGACCCTCAAATCTTACGAAATAAAAGATCGGATTTTCCCTGAGTAGGGCAAGATATTATGTATTTATACCATCACCCGTAGGGATGAAGGTATACATATATCATTTGATACGACCCAAAAGTGTAACACATAGAAGGAGTCACTTTAGACCCTAGGTTTCTTTGAACCAAATTCGATTCATGACTTTTTAAGTCGTTTGAGCCATGTCCGTCTGTCTGTCTGTCTGTCTGTCTGTCCGGTGGCTGTCCGGCTGGTTCGCACGATAACTTTCGAAAGACGCAACCAAATGTTTTGAAATTTTGCACGAGTTATTATTTTCTCAAAACTACTTACGGTATTGCAAATGGGCTACATGGCCCCGCCCCTTCTGGTACCTCCCATACAAATACATCATTCCGCCCACTTTAGAAATCGAGTAATAATATCAATACACCCTACGGGATCGTCCCCAAATTCTGTTAGTAAAACTATAACAGGATAAAGTTTTGGATAAAACTTTAGAGGCAGAGTAATCCTATCCTATTAATATTATAAATGTGAATGTCTGTCTGTTTGTTTGTTTGTTGCTCAATCACGCCGAAACGGCTGAACCGATTTCAATGAAATTTGGAAGACAGTTAGTGTACTATATGGAAATTGCTATAGGCTATATATTTTGCAATTTTTTACCCTATGGGCGGATTGGGCGTGGGAAAACTTTTGTTTAGAGCTAGAGAGATAAAATTTGATACCCAGATAGTACTCGACAACACGAATATGAATATGCAGACGAAATTTACATTTTGGACCCAATGGGCGGAGTGGGCGTGGCAAAACATTTTTTACAGCTAGAGATATAATATTTAATACCCAGATAGTACTCGACAACACGAATATGAATATGCTGACGAAATTGTTATTTTGGACCAGTGGGCGGAGTGGGCGTGGCAAAACATATTTTTAGAGCTAGGAAGATAAAATTTGGTACACAGATATAACTCGGCTAGGCGAATATGAATATGTAGACGAAATTTTAATTTTGGATCAGTGGGCGAAGTGGGCGTGGCAAAACATATTTTTAGAGCTAGGAAGATACAATTTGGTATACAGATATTACTCGGCTAGACGAATATGAATATGCAGACGAAATTTTAATTTTTGACCCAATGGGCACAGTGGGCGTGGAAAAACTTTTTTAGAGCTAGAGAGACACAATTTGATACCCAGACAGTACTGGAAAACGCGAATATGAATATGCAGACGAAATTTTATTTTTGGATACAATGGGCACAGTGGGCGTGGCAAAACTTTTTTTTAGAGCTAGAGAGATAAAATTTGATACCCAGATAGTACTCGACAACACGAATATGAATATACAGACGAAATTTAAATGTTTCACCCAATGGGCACAGTGGGCGTGGAAAAACTTTTTTTAGAGCTAGAGAGATAAAATTTGATACCCAGATAGAACTCGAGAACACGAATATGAATATGCAGACGAAATTTTAATTTTTGACCCAATTGGCGGAGTGGGCGTGGCAAAACTTTTTTAGAGCTAGAGAGATAAAATTTGACACCCAGATAGTACTCGGCAACACGAATATAAATATGCAGACGACATTCTAATTTTTGAACCAATGGGTTTATTGGGCGTAAACATACATATAACTTGGCACTACAATTATAAATTCCATGCCCAACAATTACTAAGTTATATTCAATCAGTGGTCGGAGGGGGCATGCTTAAATCGAACCTTAGTCTTAGAAAAATAGAATTTGAAATTGCAGACGACAGTTTTGATATTTTTATCTTAGAGACATGCAATTTGGTGTACAGATAGTACTCGATCAGCGGGCGGATGGTCATAGTGAGATGTAACATTCGACACAATAAAAGGTTGTTGATTGGACTGGTTTGGGAGTTACATGGGGTACCTCCCATACACATCTTGTACCGCCCGCTTTAGAAATCTATTAGTATTATTAATAGACCTAACGCAGTCGTGCCCAAATTCAGTATTTAATAAAGCTAAAGCAGGATAAAGTTTTGGAGAAAAAAATCTGGAAGTCTTGACACGCCCCTTCTGGTACCTCCCATACAAATGTACATTTCCGCCCACTTGAGAGATGGTGTAAAAATATCAATACACCTAAAGCGACCGTGCCCAAATTCAGTATTTAATAAAGCTAAAGCAGGATAAAGTTTTGGAGAAAAAAACTGGAAGTCTTGACACGCCCCTTCTGGTACCTCCCATACAAATGTACCACTCCGACCACTATAGAAATCGAGTAATAATATCAATATAATAGAAAATGTTTTGTTTTACTGAGGGTGAGGGTATATGTAAGTCGGGTTGCCCGACTGAAACTTTCTTACTGGCTTTTTTATGTTTAAGTAAGCCAATCATTAACCCAATTTTAGCATTTTTCATGTGATGTGACCTGCTACTAGAACATGACATATGCCATTGACCAGAACATGTTGTTCTCGGTAGGGTTTGCCACGTCTGGACGAGCGTTGTTATGCTGCACTTTGCCGTGACTTTCTTAAAAGCATGGGCCCATTTCGATAGCGTTTCCCCGTGATCGTTTCATTTGGTTAGGGCAGCCCGTATTGGATCACGCATAACTTTAAGTTTCCTTGCTTTTACATCAATCCAATTGCTTTTTTGCGTTTATGACGTAGATTTACCTAAGCTTGAGGTAGTCTCAGTCGCCTCCTGGGTCTTCGTATGGACCTTCATGGACATGGATTTTTCTTAACTGGAGAAAAATTTTATAGTTTGAGGTCCTTAATTTATAATCGTCAAATATGGATGTTAATATATAACAAAACCACTACATGATCCTTAATCGATGACTGATGTCTAATGTATCAGGTGATGATGGTTGGAATATATTTGATCGGTAGTCACATATGCTTTAGATGTTCGGTCTGGGTAATGTTGTCTGTCCTCATTTGCTATAACGGGGGTTTTACGTTAGGCTGAGGTAGTCTGAGCCGCCTCCAGGGTCTTCGCAAGGATCCTCATAACCTTACGAAATAAAAGAGTGGATTTTCCCTGAGTAGGACAAGATATTATGTATTTATTTCCTTATTTTACAATCCACAAAATTTAAATAGAAGAAATCACTCCTTCCTTAAGCTAAAGTGCAATCACTAGTATGATACCCTTAAGATGTTTGATGGCGGGTAATGATGTCTGGGGTTTATGCTTGGTCGGTGGCCTCGTATCGTTGATGGTGTCTGGTGTATTGTATTGAGGTGCCTGGGTTTGTTGTCCTTTGTACGGAGATGCGGTCCTTAGACAAGCGGCGGTGACGGAAAACAGTATGGGTTTGACGCGGCGGTAATTCAGTGATTGGAAACAGGACGGGTTTAACGTTGCGGTAATTCGTCGGACGTCGAGGACTCGCAGGTAAATTCGGTAGGACCTTCTGGTGAGATTTGCCAAGGTCCTGGAACTCAAGAATAAGAACAACCATTAATATGCCCCGGCCTTACAAGTACGAGGACTCGTTGTACAGACTTAGTGTCCGTCGTACAGACTCGTAGGTTCGATTGTACAGGCTTATGCCCGGTTGCACAGACTCAAGTTTCGATTGTACAGACTCAAGGGCCGATTGTACAGGCTCGAGGTCCGATTGTACAGGGCTATAGCCCGGTTGTACAGACTCGTAGCCCAGTTATACAGACTTACTGTCCGATTGTTCAGACTTGAGGTCCGATTGTACAGACTCAAGGTTCAATTGTACATGCCTATAGCCCGGTTGTACAAGCTCGTAGCCCGGTTATACAAACTTTTTGTCCGATTGTACAGACTTATTATCCGGTTGTACAGACTTAGGGTCCGGTTGTACAGCCCTATATATGAAATATTAATTCGTCATGTTACAAGGCTATCCTTAGATTAGTAAAGGTTCCAGCGGGCTCGACGTTATGGACCGCCGTAGTTATTAGCTTTGTAGGCCGACCAGTCGAATAATTCTGTATCAGGTGTTTTGGTGACGGAAGCGGGACGAATTTGGGGTGACATCTGTTGTTCATTTGTCGAAGTTAGAAGGAATCGTTCATTCAGGTAATGCCGAGTGCGGAGGATTCGATTATAAAATTCAGTAGCAATTTTTTTGAAACTTCAAAATGAGGGATATACATTTATAGTCGTATAAGTGCAAGGAACATAAGGATGGCGGATTTCCTAATGTGAGTTTTCTGATCGTTATTCAGTAGGGACTTACCACAATCTCTCTTTAGAGGTTAATAAGCAGGTCACAACGTCTGATAGATCAGTGGTACCTAAAAGGATACGTCTTAGGAGGTAGGTAACAGAAGTTGCTGAAGCTCAACACAAATGCTGCCTTAGTGTTTCCGTCAGTCCAAAGAACCTAGAAACGGGCGCGGTGGCCTAATAAGCCACTCTCCTTAAATAATAAAAAAAACTATAAAAACACGAAGATGTTTGTAGACAGCAACTTCGCAGTATAGTGTCGAGTCAATTGGCATGTCTATTAAAAGCTTCTCAAACAGTAACGTTCGCATTCGTCGATAAACAAGTAGGTGCCGTTTGTTGTGAATATAAAATTACAACCGTGTCAATTCACAACAACGCGACAATCTATCGCATGCTTCATTCATGGGGTGCAAAGGGAAATCAAGTTTTTTTTATTTACAAAGATGGGTTATCTATCCAATTGGCGGATTTCCATGACAAAGCTGACATCATCGCCATATAGAAAATGCCATGTATGGAACAGAGATGTACACGACGAAAGAAGTGGCACATCTTTTACAGCTGCCATGCCGAAAGATATGCATTTAGATGTCGCTAAGATACTTCGATGTCTGGTCTTGTGGTTTAAGACCATAGGTGACCGAATAACCACTAACCATCACGGCGATATATTTTAATGCCCCGCTTATTTGTGTCCACTGTACTCGCCCCAAAGGGAGGCAAGGATATTAAAGTGGCAGCCCTGGCAGTGACATTAAAATTGTTCTGGGGATTTTGAAGCTAAAAAATGAAGTGGAAAAACTCTTGTTTCAGCAGAAGGAAAATTCAGTCTAGACAACAGCACCTCTGATAATGGATTTAAACTGCTTAGCTTAGAAAGATATCACTTGGTAATCCCTTCTATCGATTACCATGTGATATCTTTCTATGTCTATGTCTCAAGCTGTATGGAAATATTGACTTGGTCCAGCACCTATTTCCAGCCAAGGCTCGTTACCTAACGCAAAGGAAGCTAGCTGCATACCACCGACATAGCCAATGCTTACTCCAACCAAATCTCTTAATAACTGTAAACAAACCCCCTAATTTCGAAGTTCCCGATACACAATGGTAGCATTATGCGAATTCTAGGACCACTGCCTCAACGAACATACTGGGTTATGAAAAGCCACACCCAGACACGTTCTGGTACTAATGTCACATAAAATCAGAGGAAATGTATGCTGTAAATGCAACCGATGGTAACTCGTGCTCTGATGGAACGACATAGTGGGAAGGGAAAGGGGATTTAACACCTATTCAGGCGGTAAAATCATCTATGGAAGAAAAAAGAGAGCCAAAAGGTAAAAAGCTAAGATTTTGGAACAGGGAACCGCACCTGTTTCGAAAATTTGGTGATGCAAAAGTGGTGGGGACACTTTAATAATCCGCTCGTTCCAACCATTGCATAAGTGATAAAATCACGCCAATCATCGAGGATGAGTAGATTGTCAACCACCGTGCAAAACACGATCAGCACGGCAATTGTACAGCTTTAAAACAATAAAGCTGCGGTAGCCGATAGACTGACGGCAGAGCTTTTTAAGGCCAGCGGCAAATATCTGGCAGCGTCCATGCACCAGAACATAAACACGATTTGTCTAATCGAATGCATGCCGACGATCGAAATCTGACTTTTCTATGTCCTGTTATTAAAGAAGGCGGTCCAAGTGTATACATACAAATGTGATGTGAAAGACAAAAGCCCATACTAGCGGACCTGATTAGACCTTAACGAACGACTACGACAAGTCCTAGAAAAGACCCAAGAAAAGCAGATCGGCACCTACCATCTGTTTATTGAATACAAAACAGTATTCGACAGTCCGATACGACAAACACTATAAGATTATATTGCTGATATTGGTATCCATTCGAAGCTGATACCAATTTGCTAGATGACACTGCCCGACACGGACTCTTCAGTAAAGAAGGGCTATAATCTGATCGGGCAATTTTCTCCTAAGCAATCCTTTCACAAGGCAGTAGTCTGTCATTCAATCTCTTAAACACCATAGTGGGGATGACCATGCCAGAAGGCTGCAGTTAACACGACTGGTACCATCTTTAATAAAAAGTCACATGCTGCTCGAGTATGCCGATGATATAAATATCATTGGGCGAGGATTGCGGGATGTTACTGCGGCCTATTCGAACATTAAGAAGCAGTCGACAGAAGTAAGTCCGATGATAAATAAAGACACAACAAAGTTATTTGTTTCAACGACCAACGAGCTACTTTTTTGGGAAACCACAAATATGACAACTATAACTTTACCTGTCCAAAATTATTGTTGTCAAAGTTCGCGCAGCATATGAATAACGTTGTAACGTAACTTGGGTTTGTCTTTATTTATGACCGGCTCAACTTTTGTCGATTGCTTCTCAAAGCAGTGATTTTGTCTAGTCTTCAATATCACCTGAGAGTCTGGGTCATTTCATCCAAAGACGCGTAAAAAATAATTTATTATTATTCGGAATCATTCCCAACAGTATTTACAATTTCAGTAACTGTAAAAAGAAAGTATCTTTTGACTCTCTGAACGCTCTCCCATTACTTATTAAAGAATCCTATGGAAATTTGCTATTCCTATTACCAACAGTTCCCTTAACCCTAAACAAATTGCCTAAATCACAACAAATGCCGTCACATTTTCTCTAAACTGCATCAATATCTATTACCAAGGCGACTATCATTTGTTGCCCATCTTTAAATTGAAAATTGATTATGCCTTAAGGTCATCAACGATGGGTAAAGGCACTGGGCACAACCTCCTTTTTTTCCAACATTTCACTTCAATTATTGATTTTCGTTTTAACACTTTTCCAATTTCACCCAGGAAAAAACGAAAAAGTGAACGGAACTTAAAGAAAAAACTGTGATTGCACTTTGACTATGAAAACAAACAAACAGTCGTCCAGCACACAGCAAAGAAAAAGCGCAAAATGTTCACAGAAATAGAAGAAACTTTGCTGATTCATTCATAAGTTTCAAGGCTGTGATGATATGTATGCTTACAAAGACAAGCGATGCAAGCTTAGTTTCATCAGCGTCATCATCATCACCATCATCAAAAATGCCGTCATCATCCTCCGATCGTTATTCATTGCAACGTGTCATTGTTATTGCAGCAATCATCTTCTCAATTTCAATTAACAGTCAAAATATAGTACACTGCACTAGTTTTCGTAACTTTTTATAGCAAACAAATTGATTTTCAATTATCATTAAAAATTATTTCACACTTACAAAGTTTTCTATCACTTTTTCAAATCTCCCGCCACACCGAACGGCAGCAAAAAAGAGAGAGACAGAGAGAGAGGGAGAGAGAGACTGCACAAGATATGTACACATTCACGCCCAGCCACCTTCTGCTTAGTGCCATGAGCAGCTAGCTGAATGAAATGGAAACTTTGTTGAAGCTGCCGCTGAGACCAGAGCTGCTATGGTGCGGGTGGTGGCAATGCCTTAGTTTTGCTGTGCAACTATAGTTGTAACTAAGGAAATAATATAAGAAATGAGAATTAATTTAAAACAATTAAAATGTTATAAGAACGAAAGAATGAAAGAACGACAAGCAGACAAAATAAAGAAAATGGAAAAATCATGTAATTGAATGAAAGCAAAAGCGTAACGAAATGAAGGTAATTTTTGAGAAAACTATTGATAAGGGAGAAGGCAGCTAAATTTCCTAAGGTAATGATGACAGAACTACTCATTAAGGGCGCAATAATGGGGTGAAAGTGTTGTGAGGGACAGCTAATGCCATTGAATGATGCAAGTGCGCAACTAAGCAGAAAACAAGTTTTGTGCCACATTACATTCGATTAATATGGCAGACATGTATTCTGAATTTTAGATATCGTGTTATTTTCACAGCAATATCATATTATTATTTTTATACCCTTTACCAGGCACGCGAACGGAGTGAAGGGTATATTAATTTGGTTCTTCCATTTGTAGCGCCCATAAAGAGGAGTGGTAGGTATGACAATATAAATGATCAGAGTCCCCGCGATTACAGTCGTAGTATAAGAGGTATCGATCTCAAATTTTGAATGTAAACTTATATTCGCAATGCGGAGGCTAATTTCTAAGACGAGCCCGATCGGTCAAAAAATACTGCCACCTCCCATACAAGCACCTACTTTTGGGGGTCTGTGACTGAGATTACAGCCGTAGTTTAAGAGATATTGAACTGAAATTTAGGGTACAAATTTATATCCTCAAAGCAGAGGTTTTGTTTTAAAATACAAAATCCCTTTTTCGTTTGTCTGTCGCCGAGCCGTGACATAGTGGTAGCCGTAGGTTCAAACCTGGCTCCAGTCATCTTAAAAGAAAAAATAAAAATTTTCTTTCATTGTCGGCTCCCCTCGAATGTTGTTGGCAGCAACTTCGCAGTATTAAGCGTCGATCCAATCGTCGTGTCTAGTAAGAGCTTCTCAAACAGTGACGTTCGCATTCGTCGATAAACAAGTAGGTGCCGTTAGTTGTGAATCTAAAAATAGAAAGCGTGTTAATTCACAACAACGTGGGAAGCTATCCCATACCTCATTCATGGGGTGCAAAGGGAAATTAAGTTTTTTTTTTTTTAAGTCGCCGAGATTACAGCAGTAGATGAGGAGCTATTGAGCTGAAATTTGGTATGCAAGCTTCTTTTCTCTAAGCGGAGGTTAAGTTCTATGATAAACAAGATCGTACAAAAACTACTCCCATATAAATAACGTTGCGATGAAATTTAATATGCAAGGTATACGCTCTAAGTGAGTGTAAGTTCTAAGATGAGCAAGGTTAGGTTAGGTCAGGTTAATTCGGCAGCTACGTTCAACACAGCTCACTTTGGTTCTAGTAGGAGAACCGTTGTGATACCATTTTAAAATTTTCGCATACCATTTTAAAGCCATTTCGTTTCTCTTGTGATGGCATTGTTGTTCCGCAAATCATCACCTGATAAGCTTTTCATATCTCGAGTCACCAAAAGCAGGGCTAGATGATGCTCCGTGGTATCCTCTTCTTCTTCATCATTGCAGCGTCTACAAAGATCGATGTAGAGTAGTTTCAACCTCTTAGCGTGTTTACCAACCGGCCAGTGACCGGTTATTACAGCTATGGTGTTCCTCAGACGGGCTCTGGGCAAGACCAGCACTAATCGTATTCTCTGTATATCCATTGTAGGTCAAAATTGTTGGTCGCCGTGCGAGTGGGTTCTCTCACCCATCTCTCCTTAGCAATGAGGTTCAGTTTCCCCCTTGTGAGAGGGATCCCAATGAGACCGTAAACTTCTCCCGAGTTCACGGTTGTGGCGGTCCTTTGGTTACCATATATGTCCCCAAGTCCCGGAACCCATGTAAGGGTAACCGTCGAATGTCTCGCTATGACCTCAAGAGGCGACCGGCATTCTCGAACATTTCTCGAAGTGGTGTCATATGGCCTTATTTCCCATTCGATTGGGAAATAAGGACATATGGCTTTATTACCTATGACTTTATTGCACTCTACCGCTCCTGTTATCATGATTGCCTTTGGGACGCTCTATCTAGCGCCGGCCACCAGGCTGCCAATCCGTAGAATAAGATGGGTTTACTAACTGATCCGTATAACCAGTTCACGTTATTGGCGCTAATTCCCTAATTGAGGCCGATTGCCCTTTTGCAGCAATATAGACCCTCTGCCGCTTTGCTAATCCTGAACTGAGTTTTCGGATTCCAATTCAGTTTACTGTCCAATATTAGCACAAGATATTTGGACACTATCAGAGAGTGTAATTGCGACTCCATTTTATCTGGATTTGACAAATTGAGCGATTTTGTATCCCCGTGTGAATAGCCCTAGTTCTGTTTTACTCGGGGTTACACCCAGTTCACAGTCATGACACCATTTTAAAAGAAGTTAAAGCGCAGATTCTAGCAGCCTAGAGAGTAGTTTAGGATCCTTGCCGGTGACTATTAGTGCCACGTCGTCCGCGTATGCGACGGTTGTGCAGCACTTTCTTTTTATCGTCCTCAGGAGAGTATTGATGTTGAGATTCTATAGATAAATACTATATGGTGGCGTATGACTCTCATAAGTAATAACTTAACTTAACTTCCCTTTACACCCCATGAATGAGGTACGGGAGAGCTTCTCGCGTTGTTGTGAATTAACACGCTTTCTATTTTTAGATTCACAACCATGGAGTACAACAGGTTTATTGTAACTGCTACAAAATAAACCTAGATCGAAACTATTTGATAAATGGAAAAGTGGAACTGTTTCTTATGTAGGGAAACGTTATATGAACAAATTAAAGGAATTGTAGTTCTTAATTTTTTTAAATTTGTTACAGCTAAATCAGACTAGTGGTTCTCGAGTTAGGTCGAACAAAAGAGCCTAAAACGTAACAAATTCCCCTATACTAACTTCAAATCGATATTAAATTATTATGGCATGTAACTTGACAAAACGAATGATGCAGAACTACTTCTTTTTGGGGCTACTTTCACGTGCAGTCCTCAGAATTGAGTCCCAAATCGATGAGCTGGAAAATGTTTTACTGTGATACAAGCGTCTATCCCTCAAACCGAGGTTAAGTTTAAAGATGAGCAGGATCGAACGAAAAATACTCCTACCACCCATACAAACTCCCTTTTTATGGGGGTGTCCGTCCGTAAGTCCCCGCGGTTACGGCAGTAGTTTAATATCTATGGATCTTTTTAAGGAAAAATGGTTTCAACAAGAAGAAAGAACATGTCCTACAGAGTGTAAAACTATCACATTGCTGAGCCAAAGGTGTCCGAATTACCTCCATGAATGGATTTGTGAATTGCCCACCCCGTTCTTGTATTTCGACATCTTCGAACTACTTGTTGTTGTAGTATGTCGGATCTCTTGTCTATGCTAATCATTTGTAACCAACGTTTGATGCACTTTTGAAGAAATAAGATCGATTATGCTCGAAAAAACGGTGCAAGCTTAAACCTACAGAATGGCGTCCATTAGACAAAGTCGTGAAGGCTAAGTAAAATTTGTATGATAATAAAGCCAACATTTTGTTCATTCCTTTTAATTTTTTGTGTTTTGTTTTTGAAAAAAGTTCTACGCATATAAAAAAACCCTATATTACGTCGTACAAGAGATATATGCGAAAAGAAATAGCGTCAAAAACTAAAAACAACAAAATTTTATTCGAGGAAAATAAAATTTCACGAAATAAGTTGAATACTTTTGTCGTTTACTCATTAGAACTTAATTACTTACTTAAGTAGCCCATTACAACTTACAAACATGGTTCATAAGTTTGAGGCCTGAAGTATTAAAGAATTCCACACGCTTCGGTCTTGTGCGTGTGTTCTCCAGTTAGTCCTACCAGATGGTGGCACGTCGCCTACCACTTGGTCCTTCCAACGGAGTTTGGGTCTCCCTGCTCTGCGCCGTCCTTCAGGTTCGCCTTCAAACACCTTTCTCGCTGGAGCATTTACATCCATCCTGGCAACATGACCCAGCCATCGTAGTCGTTGCATTCTGACTCTTTTAGCTACGTCGATGTCGTGGTAAAGCTCATACAGCTCATGGTTCATCCGATGGCGAAACTCGCCGTCGACACAGATAGGTCCATAAATTTTTCGGAGTACTTTCTCTCGAATACTCCCAGGTTTTGTATGTCCGTTGTCGTAAGCACCCATGATTCGGCAGCATACAAAAGAACGGGTAAGATTAGCACCTGGTAAAGCTGTTTCTTAGTATTCCGAGATAAGGTGGTATTACTAAAGTGCCGCCGAAGTCCGTAAAAACATCTATTGGCTAGCACTATTCTCCGCTTAATTTCTTGGCTGACATTATTTTTCTTATTGACGGAAGATCCGAGGTAGGTAAACTCATCTACTACCTCAAAACAATAATTTTCAACGTTGACGCTGCGTCCCCATCGAGAGGACTCTTTGATCGTTGAAATCATTATTTTTGGTTTGTCCTCGTTGACCGCTAAACTCATTTTTGCCGACTACTTTTCTAGTGATGAGAAAACTGCAGTAACATCCAAAAGATTTCGGCCAATGATGTCTATATCATCGGCACAGGGTAGTAGCATGTGGCTTTTGTAAAATATGGTGCCAGACATGTTGACAATAGCTTTTCTCATAACCTTCTCCATTACTATATTAATTAGTGTATAGGACAAGCTATCGCCCTGCCTGAGACCTCTTTCCGTGTTGAATGCTTCAGAGTGTTCCTTAACAATCTTACTAGAGGATTTGGTGTTTTCAAAGGTACATCTGCAAAGTTGAACTAGCTTTACAGGAATACCAAACTTAGACATGGCCTTATATAGCCTATTCCTTATCGGAAAGTCGAAGGCAGCTATTTTGTCGACAAGGAGGTGTCGATCTGCTTTTCATGGGTTTTTTTCCAGGATTTGTCGTAATGTGAATATTTGATCCGTCGTAGATTAGCCAGGTCTAAAACCGCACTGATATGGTCCAATTAGTTTTTCTACAATTGGCTTTAGACGTTCACACAATATGCTTGAAAGGACCTTGTACGCAATTGGTTATTCCAGGATAGTTCTTACATTTACTACGATCTCCTTTCTTGCATATGGGACATAACAGACTGAGACTCCAATCCCCGTGCATGCTCTCCTCTTGCCAAATGTTCTCCATGAGCTGATGCATGCTCCTAATCAGCTCCTCCCCGCCAGCCTTACACAATTCAGCAGGGAGACCGTCGGCTCCAGCAGCTTTGTTGTTTTTAAGGCGGGAGATGGCCATACGTATCTCGCTCTGGCTCAGAGGTGGACAGTTAATACAATCGTCATGGATTGGAGCGGGATCTTCTAGAGTGGTGTCAGTATCCAGTAAATTTCTAAAGTGATTTCTCCATATCTTCAGAACATTATCCGGGTCCGTCACTAGCTGACCATCGCTGTCCTTGCAGGAGGGCAACCCTGTTCCACGCATTCTCACTTTAAATCTCTTGTAGAATTTTCGGGCTTCCCCTCTACTTCGGAGCAACTCAGTGCACTCATCCTGCCTCTTCTTCAGCTCCTTCTTTTTTCTTCTAAAAAGACGAGTTGCCTCTCGTCTCTTCTCCCTGTGCCGTTCACGAACAGCTCGCGTTGCCATTGGCTGCAGTTTTGCCCTGTATGCAGCATCCGTCTCTCTCGTGGCATTTCGACATTCATCTTCGTACCAGGCACCTTCTTGAAACGGCTTTGAGTACCCAAGTATGCTTCTCGCAGTCCGTTCTATGGAGTCGGCTATATATTGCCACTGCGATGTTATATTATCAGGGGTTGGAGCATTCCGCAGCAGTTGGTGGTTGGAGTAGGCGTCCGCTACCTCTGTGGTCCGCAGTTTACCGATGTCCAGCTTTCGTTGTGCCTGTTTACGTACGTTTTTCGCCATACTTAGCCTAGTGCGTACCTTAACTGCGGTAAGGAAGTGATCGGAGTCAATGTTCGCACCCCTGCTCACTCGTGCGTCCAGAACTCTCGATGCGTGCCTTCCATCGACTACCACGTGATCTATCTGATTCCTCGTCAAATGATCTGGAGATAACCATGTTGCCCTATGAATATTTTTATGGTCAAATCTAGTGCTGCTAACTACCATATTTCTTGCCGCAGAGAAATCAATCAGTCTGATGCCATTGTTCGACGTTTCGGTGTGCAGACTGAATTTTTTGATTGTAGGCTCAAATGCGGTCTCCCTGCCTATTTTAGCATTAAAATCGCCTAGTACAATTTTGATGTCATGGCTGGGGCTACGGTCATATACATTTTCTAGGCTCTCGTAGAACTCGTCTTTGTCCTCATCGCTTTTCTCTTCTGTCGGAGCATGGGCACATATAAGTGTTATGTGGAAAAACTTAGTTTTGACTCTTATGGTGGCTATACGTTCACACACCGGGTTGAACCTTGAGACTAGGTGTCGCAGTCTCTTGCCAACCACAAATCCACAACCAAACTCGTGCTTGTCCGCATGGCCACATTAGAACACTTTATTATAAACCAGTTTAGGTCTATGATGCTCAAAGTTACTAATGACGATTCGGTACCATAAACATATAAATCTTTTTTAAAATAAAAATAATAGTTTCCTGTCTCTCACTCCTTTTCACTCTGAGCTAATAGTATTCCTCTTAAATCCCATGACTTTCGCTAGGATTATATGGAAATCATTTTCTGTTCATTCAAAACGGAAAACAAAAAATGCTTATAAAATATTCCGACACGCTTGCGAGCTGACGCTCTATAAGCCTGCAAACGGAAAAACCCCGCAACACACCCACAACAGTCATTCATCATCTGGCTGAGCAAGCGTGACATCGAAAGTCCTTAGCAAATATTTTACACTGAATCCAAGAAACAGAAATAAAAATTAATTCAATTATATTTGAAAAACAAATTGTACATCTAAACAAATATTGAATTTAATAACTTTATTAACAACAACCATAGCAAATGCCCGTCGACCAACGCTAAGATGACGTCTGTCCGTCCTTTCCATAGCATCCTCAAGTGTAATGCAAACACGCGTCCAGCACGCGTCACCGCGCTGCAGCCTTTGTAGCATACACCTCGACGCATTTACCGTAAAACTTAGGCATTTTAGGGTTGCAAATATATTTTGAAAGAATAATGTGTGCACGCACCGGATAATAAGCCAAACAAAAAAGAAAGTGGAAACTTTATTAAATTATTAAGGGGTTTGGTTTTTTCTGTAGTTGGGTTTTAAGCATAACGCAAATATTGTTCGTGTATAAATAACATTTCGTGGAAATGATTTTCAATATATTACATTACAATAACTAATTGATATGTATTTACCGCGAATGAAATGTAATATTTTCTTCAATTATTATCTGCATTTTAAAACCCAGCCCACCACTCGTGGCTCGCAATGATTTCGCTTTGGCAGGGTTCATTATAAAACGGAAATTGAAACGCATTTCCTTTATGTAACGACGAACCCAGCAACCAAAAACCAATGCTAGAGTCAATGGGTAGTGGTCCTTAATGCGGCTCATCATATCCCGTCATGCCTGTGTGGGCACAGTGGTTCCCGTCGGGAAAAAAATGCTGAATTAATATGTAATGTTTAAAGGGGCGTCGGGAGTGTGATGCAATGTCAATTACACATCAAGTCTACTCACAGAGCAGTATTTGGTGTACTATTGCGGAAGGAGTACCTCCACGTGGTGACGCCTGGAAACGTGCCTTTGACATTCGTCAGAGCACGGCTAACTGTGAGGGGCGAAACCTAAAACCCAGGCAAGTCGCTTCAGAGTTAGCGGTACCCTGGTCAGCTTCTGACCCAGAATTAGCGACTGTAATAAAATCCTGGCAAAAGTAGAAAACTGCAATATGGTGCGCTGGGCTTGCAACCCGCCACCGACGTTTGAACTATTGCAAATTGCAATGAAAAGAAATAAGAAAAGAATAAAATTGGACCCCCCCATGTTCACGACCACCGCAAAGGAATTAAGCACCATGATGTAAGGATATGCACCTAGAATGCTAAAACACTGTATAGACCAGGTGCCTCAATCCAACTGGCAGAAGTCCTCGAAGTATACAAGGCTTTACATGAAATCCGGTTGATGGCGCAAGGGTGCCTGCGCATGTATACGTGCGACATCTACTACAGTGGCCATGCGGACAAGCACGAGTTTGGATGTGGGTTTGTGGTTGGCAAGAGATTGCGACACCAAGTCTCACGGTTCAACCCGGTGTGTGAACGAATAGCTACAATAAGAGTCAAGACAAAGTTTTTCCACATAACACTCATATGTGTCCATGCTTCGACAGAAGAAAACAGCCATGAGAACAAAGATATACATAGATAATGTAGGCTCCACGAAAAGCCCCCCAATGAAATAATGCCCAAACAAGAAATGAAATATTCCCCAATTTTTTTTCATACAAGCCCCGAATTTAAAAAATTGGTTGGGTGTTATTTCATTGGAGATTATTTCATAATTTGAAAACCCCAAATGAAAAATGAAATAATTCCCAAAGAAAAATAAAAAACGGCCCAAAAAAATTGGGAGTTATTTCATATGAAATAACTCCAAAATATTGGGGGTTGTTTCGTTTTCACTTTGGGGTTTATTTCATTTATTTTTGGATGTTATTTCATTTACTGTTTTTGGGTGTGATTTCCTATTTTTTGGGGTTTATTTCATTGGGGGTTATTTCCTGGGCGTTATTTCATTGGGGGGCTTTTTGTGGAGCCGATAATGTATATGACCGTATTGTACTAGGCGCTTTTAATGATAAAATAGGCAGGAAGACCGAATTTGAGCCTACCATCAGAAAATTCAGTCTGCACACCTAAACGTCGAGCAAAGACATCAGACAGATTGATTTCTCTGCGGCAACAAATATGGTAGTTAGCAGCACTAGACTTGACCACAGGACTATTCATAAGGCAACATGGTTATCTCCAGATCAATTGACAAGTAATCATATAGATCACGTGGTAGTCGATGTTAGACACACATCGAGTGTTCTGGGGCGCGAACATTGACTCCAATCACTACTTTAAGCATGGCGAAAAACGTACGTAACCAAGCACAACGAAAGCTGGACATCGGTAAACTGCGGACCACAGAGGTAGCGGACGCCTACTCCAACTACATAACTCAACTGCTACGGAATGCTCCAACCCCGTACTTGGGTACTCAAAGCCGTATCGAGAAGATGCCTTACACGATTTTGAATGTCGAAATACCACAAATGAGACGGTTGCTGCATACAGGGCGAAACTGCAACCAATGGCAACGCGAGCTGTTCATGAACGGCACAGGGGGAAGAGATGAGCATGCATCAGCTCATGGAGGAGATCATGCCAGGGAATTGGAGTAGCAGTCTGTTATGTTACATATACAAGAAAGGAGATCGTAGCGAATGTAAGAACTACCGTGAAATAAGCATATTACCAATTGCGTACAAGGTCCTTTCAAGCATAATGTGTGAACTAGAGTTTCTCTTTTTCCCGGACTTTTCATTTCCCGGGAAACCGGGAAACAATTTTGCCCTTCCCGGAATTCCCGGGAAATTTCGCGCAGTAAAAAAACAAGACAAACTATGTTAATTTTATACAATTTTGCAGTATGTAGATATATATTTATTTGTTAATTTATGAGATCATATAGTACAAGCTGCAAGTAAAATAAAAACATAACAAACGAAAAACATTTATTTTAAAGCTTATATAAAAATATTAGTTAAACAATAGAAGTTAATTTTTCATTTTGAAAATACGTTTTTAAAACGGAAAGAGCGTTAATGGTTTCATCAGCTGTTGTTAAAAATATTCTCTGGCTTTCAACTGATGGTGGTCTTATTTTCAGAAGAGCATTCAATAAAAAGGTGACATTTTCCGCTGCTTTTCCACTTGCTTCGTAAAATTGTAAATCCTTTTTTTATCGAATTATTAAGTAGTCTATTACTTGATGCAACATTTGAATTGGTTAAGGGGTCGGTTAAAATATCCTCAAATGGTCTTTCGGTTCTAATGTCACAAATAAGAATTTCGTCCGATTCCAGGACTTCATCGATAACGTCTTCCTTAAAAAGTCGAGTATTAATTTGTTCAGCGTACGCGATCACATTTTGTTTTGAAGCAGTTTGAAATACTTAACTTAATTTCCCTTTGCACCCCATGAATGAGGTATGGGATAGCTTCTCGCGTTGTTGTGAATTAACACGCTTTCTAATTTTAGGTTCACAACTAACTGCACCTACTTGTTTATCGACGAAGGCGAATCTCTTACTAGACACGCCGATTGACTCGACACTTAATACTGCGAAGCTGCTGTCAACAACATTCGAGGGGAGCCGACAATAAAAGTACAATTTTTTTAAGATGACTGGAACCAGGTTTGAACCTGCGATCTGCCGCATGGTAGTCGCGAGTTCTAACCACTATGCCAGGGCCGGTTGTTTGAAATACACTAAAGTATAAAGTCGCTTGTCCCTTCTTTCTTCAATTAGCTTCTTTAAAGCTTCTAAAATTTGCTCTGCCTATCCCGGGAAATCCCGGGAGAGAAACCCTAGTGTAAACGTATCAGTGCGGCGTTAGAACTGGTAAATCTACTACGGCTCAAACATTCACTTCACGACAAATTATGGAAAAAACTCATGAAAAGCAGATCAAGACCTACCACTTCTTTGTTGACTACAAACCTGCCTTCGACTCCCCGATTAGAGATAGGCTATTCGATACCATGTCTGAGTTTGGAATTCGACTTTGCAGAAGTACCTTGGGCAACACCAAATCCTCTATTAAGATTGGTAAGGATCATTCTGAATCATTCAATACGGAAAGAGGTCTCAGGCAAGGCTGAGGAAAGAAGGTGTCAACATGTCTGGCACCATATTTCACAAAAGCCACATGCCACTAGCCTATGCCGATGATATAGACATCATTGGCCGAAATCTGCGGGATGTTACTGCAGTTTTCGCAACGCTAGAAAAGGAGTCAGCAAAAATGGGTTTAGTGGTCAACGAGAACAAAACATAAATAATGATTTCGACGAACAAAGTCCCATCGATGGGGACGCACCGTCAACGTTGAAAATTTTTGTTTTGAGGTATTAAATGAGTTTACCTTCCGTTAACATGAAAAATTGTGTCAGCCAAGAAATTAAGCGGCAATAGATGTTTTTGCGGACTGTAACAGCTATACCAGGTGTAAATTTTACCCGTTGTGCGAGAGAAAATTTCTCCGAAAAATATATGGACCTATCTGTGTCGACGGCAAGTTTCACCATTAATTGAACCATGAGCTTTACGACGACATCGACGTTGCTAAAAGTGTCAGAACTCAACGACTTTGATAGCTGGGAAATGTTGCCAGGATAGATGGAAATGCTCCAGCGAGAAAGGTGCTTCAAATCGAACCTGAAGGAAGACGCAGAGCAAAGAGACTCAAACTTCGTTGGAAGGAACAAGTGGTAGGCGACGTGCCACCATCTGGTAGGACTAACTTGGAAACGCACGTCCGAAGCGTGTAGAATTCTGTAATACTTTAGGCCTTAAATTTATGAACCACGTCCGTAAGTTTTAAAGGGTCATTTAAATATGTAAGTATGCTAAAATGGAAGAAACGAAGTAAATGTAAAATATTTGCTTTAAAGCTGAAGTTTAGCAATGACTTGGGTTGTGTTGACTCTAAGAGGATTCGTCTTTATGTTAGACCTGGTAAATCAACATCTGACCAGATATTCACACTGCGGAAAAGACTAACGAGAAACAGATCAACAACTGCCATCTCTTCGTCGACTATAAAGATGAGTTGGAGACCGGCCGTGGCATGATGGTTAGAACACGCGACTACCAAGCGGGAGATTCCAGGTTCAATTTCCGACTCCAGCCTTCTACATATTTTAAAATTAAATTTAGTTTTGTTTGTATCTGAGTTTGGCATTCGACCGAAGCTGATACGCCTTTGCGAAATACCTCTGACTAATACGAAGTCTTCAGTGAAGATTGTAAACCAGACAAGCCCTAAGAAAAGCGACAGCCTATCGGTTGATCTCTTTAACATTGTGATGGAAATGGTAATGAGAAAAGCTGATGACGTATACATGACGACAACTGCGGAATGTGACTGCAACCTTCTTAGGCAAACAGAAGAAATCAGACAATGTGAGTCTAATGGTGATCGAGGACAAAGCAAAGTTGTTACACACAACGAACAAAAAATCTACTCGCTTGTGACTCTGCTTGTGCGTTAACAACTACTTCTTTGAAGTGGTAGATTATATCATCCACCTCGGCACCGCCATCAATAAAACAAATAGCATCAGCCCTGAAATCCGGAGAAGAATTCTGCTTTCGATTAGATGCTATTACGGACTTGCAAGCGATTTTACTAAAGAACCCGCTCTCGACGACTAAAAATTCATTTATTCCATGTACTGATTATATAGCGCAGAATCCTGCGAATCCTCAGTTTTCGCAGTATTCGAGAGGAAAATACTCCGTTAAATATATGGGCCATCGTTAACGATAGCTCATCGTATGACATCATATGAATCATGAGTTGTACGACCTATATACCGACATTAACGTAGTCATGCGCTTCACGATCAAATCCCCTATGAAAAGATCAGTTTACTGAGAACTTCCAAGAGCTTGGGGTAAGGAATTTGAGCGCAGAAGATCGAAGCGCATACAATACTTTTGGATGTGCTTCACAGTAAGTTAGTAAGTTAATGTTGTAAACTTTATCCGAAACCCCAACAGAGTTTTGATTAGGAATTCATATACCCCAATCAATAAATTGTAATAAAAAAATTTCTCTAATAACTTTTAAAATAAATATCATTCACCTAAACCACTGTGCCCAATTGGCACAAATGCTACTACTACACACACCGTCAAAATAATGAAATACCCCAACTACACAACAAAAACAACAACACCACCAACAGCAACATCACCAATATCAGCAACTTGTACAAAACCATTTAACCCCATTTCACATGTAAACGGATGATGTTTCATGGCAATGATCAAACAGATGATGTAGAGGATACCCAACCGTGGACGATGCCAATACTGCAAACTGATTGTGTACCAGCTTCAGCTTCTTCTTTAGCTGGTGGGCGCTGGCACGATGAGGCCGCCGACGATGATGGTGATGGCGAGATTTTTGATAACATACCAAAAAAAAAAACAACACCAGCTGCCTGTCGCAACACCAACGCACGCACAACCACCGCCACCACTCAAAACACCGTAACCAAAGCAGCTATCACCATCATCGTCGTATCATCATCATCATCATCTTGCATGCAGCGCATTGTAAGTAGCGCGTACGTAGCACATACCACCATGCAACATTTTAGCTGGTAAAGCTATTGTTTTACACATGCAACAGCAGCGACAGCGGCAGCATCAGTAGCAGTGGTGGCAACTGGCAGTGGTCATGGGGGAGTTGTAGGTAATATGGACCAGCAGCAGGTTTTTTAATTTTTGCTATGAGAGAAACATACGCATCACACGTGCAACTGAAAATATGACAACAATATACGAAACCGTAGAAATAACTACCTTGTGCCATAGAACCGCATACTTCGTCGAAAGCATTACACATGGGCTACAACAATGAAATTAGGAATATGAGTAGTAGTAAATAAATTTTTAGTTCCGTGGGAGGGGGAGAATAATACAGTGGGTCTGTATAGAGTGGGCGTTGTTTGAAATGATGTATTACCTATGTCGGAAAAGAAAATATTGGATGGGAACAGTTTTAAAATTCCTTATTTGGTGTTGTGTATTACTCACGAATATAAATTGGTGGAGCATAGAAATGAATGAAATGAGGCGATAAATTAAGATAAATTATTAAAAAAGTAACTGCAAGTGTAAATGCAAAGAGAGGAAAATCGATTCAAAATAGGCTAAAACAAAATTAAAATGTGCGGTGTTTTTTTCTGGTTAAAATTTCAAATGTTCGCTATTATTATATACTAGCTGACCGGGCAGACTTCGTCCTGCCTAAAGAAGTATTGACTGAAATGTAACTTTTTTTGGTTGGAATAAATCTTCGGGTTGTGTTAGTTTCTTTTGATATTCGCATCGAAATTTAACAAAAATTTTGAGGTATATTAAAACATAATATAGTTATAATGACAGAAATTTATTGTAATGCTTTTGATAATAGAGTATGTATGGAAGAACCAAAGAAGTGTACATATTTTAATCAGTGGGTCATTCTACACGTGAACATGCAACATAAAGGTGTTCATGCGAAAAATTTGGATTTTTCAAATTTGAATAGACTGTCCCTCAGATTTATTGAATGTCATTGCAAATTTTAACCGAACTGAAAACTATAGTCATTTAAATCTAACAGCAAACCCGTGGGTATCATTGTTATACATAGTAGCAACACTTCGGTTCCCTTATATTGTCTGGGTAAATTAATTTAAGAAGGATAACTCAATCATGTATTGCTTCTTAAATCCTATAATACGCGATCAAGGGGTTTGAACGATTTTTCGTGTGTCATAGAACACTCATCACTCATTATGATTTGACATGTTTGCAGCATTTTTTAACTTGATAACTCATGTGCGGTTATCGGAAAATTTAAATTTTTTGCTCTATTCTGCAACATCCAAAATAGCTGCGCAATACAGGAGGATGCAATAGCTAACGCGATCAAACATTTTGCAAAATCAACAACATCAAAACTCATTGGTGCAATAAGGAAATAAAATCCTCCACACTCATTCGCTAATATTACACTGTTGTATGACGATCGTCGATCTAAATGTAATAGAATACAGATTTGAGCAATGTTTAAATTAGTGATTATTCGATTTTTTCTGCCGTAGATCTCAGTTACATACACCACTGGTCTCAAAAAATTGCATACCAAATATCAAGACGAATAGTGCTGCAGTCCTTCAGCTAATGCTTTTGGGAAACATAATTTGGCAAGTCAACCCCTTATGCTTGATCACGAATATTGGTGTTTATTCCACATCCTATTTCAAATCCCCCCTTTTTCTTTAGAATACGTATATTAACCTTAATTGAATCCACAACAAATTTCATTACCATTCGCAAAATTACGTCCTACGGACGGAGCCACGCCTAATGATCTAGGCCATCAGATATTGCACTTTTACAAATTAGGTCCTACGAGTAGGGCTATTCCTACTAATCTAGTACTTCAGATACCGACCTTTAACAAATTAGCTCATGGGGGCGGGATCACGCCTTATAATCTAATCCTGCAAGTTTTTGACCTGATACTATTGCATCCACACCTGATTTAAAGTCACTTATTTTAGTAGTACGCCTGATATTGCATTTTTGTTAATGGGGTCATGGATTGGCCTCACCTCAGAGACATCAGTTAAATGCTGTAGCATCCACTGAGTTTTAAACAAACTCAATTTTAATCTTATATACATACATAAATATACCATTTGTCTTTGTCATTTGAAAATTCAAATATTGACAAATTTAACATTGACATACTATTTAAATTTTCACAATTTAAAACTTTTGAACATTTTTTGTATGGGAAAATCGACTCAATAAATGGACCACATGATTCAAATGCAATGTTTAAGTAACCTATAACGATCCTCGAAAGATTGTCTTTCAATTGATGCCGGTTTGTTGCACATCGGTTGGGTGGTTTTGAAGTCTATAGTGGATATACGTAGAAACAAATGTTCACTTTTATATGTATACTAGTGGGCCCGGCAATGCTTCGCTATTGCATATTAACATGTAATATATTTCACATTTAGGTCTACAAAGTACTTTGAAAACGGTACTTAAGCTCGACAATAATATGTTGAGTTTATTTACATATGTAACTTATTTAAAGTAACTCCTTAACATTAAATTTAACCAATTAAGATGTATTGTCGTAAATGCTAATAAAAAGTTCATCAGCAAAGTCATATCTATAGTGCCGACATGTAGATAAAGTTATTTCTGTATGTAGGGCGAAAAACCACTTCTTCCACAAATCGGAAACAGACATTCCTCTAAGGTCAAAATTATTTATTTTGATTCGTAGTAGCGTGAACCATCTGTATACTAACTATCTCTTTGGTCACACGGATCAATAATATTCCCGAATACTATCTTTGTATTGAACTCGTATTACCATTTTTTGAGATAATTCGGACACCAAAGTTTGGCTTAACAAAGTGATGGTCTCACGCGCTGTATGGCATGTTACACCGTCGTGCTGGAACTATTTATCCTTCAAATAATGTGCAATGACATGCTAAATAAAAAAATCAATTGATCGTCCACTGGCTCTACTTCTTCTACCAATTGGATTTTATATGAATGTAGGCCAAGATCTTTCCTCAGCATTTGCAGAGACCGAGTTGCTGAGAAAGACGTCGGTTCGATAAATTCGAGTCCCCTGTCATACTAACGTCTACAGCGTCGATGGCTTCTATTGCTGCTCAGATGGGTCATTATATGCACCCTCAACTTCATAAAGGGCTCCATAAGTTTGGCGAACAGAATGTGCATTTTGAAAATAAATTTGCAAGATTTGTCAACGATGTTCTTCTTTAGTTTTTACATGGTGATTTTGCAAAGTATACTAAAAGAAAGTCTATTACATTTCATTAGTACGACAGCTAGATTTACACTTATACCTATCAGAAGATCTATATGTCAAGAAAAATACCCCATGCATAGGTTATTTTCAATTGTTTGCTAATGTTACCTCTGACATACTATAAAAATTTAACCATTGTAGTATAACTACAATGAATATTGATTAATTTTTCTATCTATATGATTTATTGTTCTCCTGAAAAGCAATTAAAAAATACATACCTGTAAAGTAAATTAAAAAAATCATTATTTTAGTCTGCGCTTCCTACACTGCCTAGTGTACGGACCATTATTTGATACAGTTAAAAAGTTAACTATTAAAGTGCGTGGGCAGCGCCTTGGCACTGTTAACTTATTTTGTTCGAAATAGCCTGATCATTAGGGGCGAATCAATTAGTTCGCGTCAAAAAAAAACCTGTTAGCCGTATATCAGTATTGGAATGTACGAAAAATTCTTAGACAATTTCACTAAGAAGCTTTATGTCTAAAATTAATTCCTAGTTCGCGCTGAGAAGCATGCAGATTTCAGGTAGAGATATTTTTTTTTAGCAATGAGCAAATATTCTGAAAAATGATTTTTAAAAACTTAATTTCTGTATGCCAACTCTCAGAGGCCATAACTTTTCAACCAATACATAGATTTGCTTCTGTAATACCTCATTTAGTTCGTTGGGAAGTCAGTTTTACGCAGAAGGTCTCAAAAAATATATATCTGAAGTATTCGGTTTGTGCTCATTTAAAAACAAAAAAAAATTCTATCTGAAATCTTCATGCTTCCCAGTTTATTGGTTTATTTTCTTAAAATTCATCGTAGATTCCGATTTTGGTTACGATTATTGCGAATAAAAAAATTGGCCCACCTTACTGTTCATATCTCTAGGCGAACAGCAATATACTGTGGAATTTTGACAGTTTTAACTGTTTGTTTTAAAAAGGGTGTGGAACAGCCCATTCCCACCCTTACTGTTATTCATACTGCAACAACAACATATGTAACAAATCTCATCTTCCTACCTCTGATAATTCATAAGATATAGCCCTATCGATTTTCAAGTTGTATGGGCGGTGCCACGCCCCTTTATCCAATTACAACCAAAAAATTTTTGTATCAATCGATCTATTAGAAAAGCCATTAGAGCGATTTTTGAAAAGGGGGCGTGGCACCGCCCACTTCCATCCTGGCTGTAATTAATACTGCTCCAACAATATATATACCAAATCTCATCTTCATACCTCTGATAGTTCATGAAATATAGCCTTTTTAATTTTCAAGTTGTATGGGCGGTGCCACGCCCCTTTATCTAATTACAACCAAATGTAGTCAGGAACTATCTACAGGTCAACAGTACCTCATGGTAAAATTTTTGTATCAATCGATCTATTAGAAAAGCCGTTAGAGCGATTTTTGAAAAGGGGGCGTGCCACCGCCCACTTTCATCCTGGTTGTAATTAATACTGCTCCAACAACATATATACCAAATCTCATCATCATACCTCTGATAGTTCATGAAATATAGCCTTTTTAATTTTCAAGTAATATGGGCGGTGCCATGCCCCTTTATAATTTGCAATAAAATAATATTGCGACTATACTTTAAGATGTAAGCTATCCTATCTTTCAAGTTGGATCAAACCGAACACGGTGTGCAAATTTGATTCAAATCGGTTAAGTAGTTTAGGAGTCCATCGCGGACAAACAACGTGACACGTAATTTATATATATTAAGATATAGATAACATACAATGTCAATATGGCATTCTTTCCACACTAAACTTCAAATTATTCTGTATTCTCTTCCCTTAAGTGTCACAACTGAGTACGGCCGTGTGTCCGATCTTATTTAGTTGCAAAGAAATAACATTGCAAATAAAGCTTAATGTGCAAATTAATAATAATTTAAAAGGGGTCAGGCAGTGTCCACATGTGAAGTTGACAGGGTTGGTGTTGTATTTACAAATATTTTGATTATAAGCAATTCCTGGAATTGCCCACCATATGAGGGTTAGTTAAATTAAAGTGAAATTATATTGAATGAATAATTGAATGGATATATGGTACTACAATAAAGACCTAACATATTTTGCATATGCACTGTCACGTACGTATAATGATTGTTGAAATAAATTATATAGAAAAACCCGTATAAAAATGTCAGTCAGGTAAACTGACTGATAAATACCCTCACCCTATGCATGATATAATGATTTACTTATAATAATTATTAAAAAGTTAAATTCAATATCTTTGGGCATATGGTTATTTTGTATGAAAGTGCCAAATACGTCTTACCCACCAAATTATTGCAAAATATTAATTTTCGGGAAATTGGCTAATTTGTTAAGTACCAGCAGGGGCAGCACATTTTGATTAGTAAGTCATCGTTCAATTAACATTTTACAAAAAAAAAACTTAATTTCCCGTTGCACCCCATGCATGAGGTATGGGATAGCTTCTCGTGTTGTTGTGAATTAACACCCTCTTTATTTTTTGATTCACAACTAACGGCACCTACTTGTTTATTGACGAATGCGAACGTCACTGTTTGAGAAGCTCTTACTAGACACGCCGATTGACTCGACACTTATACTGCAAAGTTGCTGTCAACAACATTCGAGGGGAGCCGACAATTAAAGAACAATTTTTTTTTTAAGATGACTGGAACCAGTTTTGAACCTGCGATCTCCCACATAGTAGTCGCGTGTTCTAACCACTATACCACGGCCGGTCCCTATTAACATTTACCTTGTGAAAATTTTGACAAAATTCAGTATACTTACTAGGGTGATCAGTTCGGTTTTCATAAATCGGCTACTCGGTTTTTTTCACTCATAAAAACCGTCGGTTTTTTTTAAATCCCTATTTTTCGAATATCGAATAATCCGGTAATTTTTGTCGAATCTCGGTTTTTTGGCGTTCGATATTTTTTATTTAAATTTATTCATAATTGTGTTAAATGTGTTCTCGTACTTGTTTTTTTCCAGTGTTTCGGAAGAACAACCTAATTGTTAGTTTTATAAATCTTCAATGTTTAATAAGTCGGCTGAAAAGCGAATGAAACAATTTAATAAGGAGCTTCAACTTATCCATGATGTTAAGCACCACTGGAATTCTATAACCAATATGGTTTCTCAATTTTTAAAATTGCACAAATGTGTGAATCATACTTTATTGGAGTTAGGACTGACACCATTTAGTGAAAATGATATCGCAACTTTGTCTGTCCTTAGTGACTCCCTTAAACCTTTGGAAATGTCTATACAAAAACTTTCTGCAAACTCTTCGACTTTAGCTGATTCTGAAGGTATTTTTACATTTTTACTTTAACACTTTTCAACAATTCAAAACCAATTATCAATAAATTTATATGCAATTTTTAAAAGACGTATATCAGAACGACGTGTTCAAATCCTGAATACTCTCATTTTGTATTTAAGTACGATTTAACTCCCAATTAGTGACGCATTTCTAAAATATTCAATATTAAACGCCTTGTACACTATAAGTCCAAATAGTACACTGAGTGAAAGGGCATTTTCAATGTCAAGTTTTATAAAAACCAAAGAAAAAAATAGGTATTCACCCAAGCACTTAAATTGTATCTTATTTCTTAAATGTTACTTTAGGTAAAACTAAAGGTTAAATTAAATATATTTATATATAATCAATTATTTACAAATGAATTGTTTTGTTTCGTTTGTCTTTGTTAAAATAACAAACTGATCTCACTAATGTGTTGCATTGTAATTATAATTAAACTAAAAGTTTACTTTTTATAGGTATAATAGATTTGTTTTCTGTTATTTTTTAATACAATTTTTTGTCAAAAATTGTGTTTTAATTTGTTATTTGGCATAATTTTGAAAACCGGATTATCCGGTTTTTTGTGAATTTGAAAAAAAGCAACCGGTTTTTTTAAATGCCATTTTTCGAATAATTCGAAAACCGGTTTTCGCAAACACCCGAATAATTGATCACCCTAATACTTACATACTATGGGGGCTATTTTGGTCATTTGTATCGGAGGTAAAAGGAAGGATGTGGAAAATGCTAAGGTTTATTTTAAGTTTTGCCTACTTTTACAAGAAAAATTAACTGACCAAATTTAAATATCCTCCAGTTGCCCAGTTGAAAGTTATGGGAAAAATATAAATTTTTCAAAAATAGGTAATTTTGTATGGGGGGTACCAAAAGGGGTCAGTCGATATAGACCATAGCCATTCCTGAGTCAAATTTGCATAAGCCTACATCTATCGCAAAATATTGTTAAATTCAGTGTACATACATTTGCATGCGAAGTACCGAAAGGGTCGTGTCAAAGATCGCGGTTTCTTGAGGGTTTACCTACTATTATTTACTTAACTGGCACTTATGTGCACTCCTATTGGTCCATCGAGTTCATTGTCGAAGACATTTTAAGCTGGATCATTTTCGTACATGCGTACAACATGACCTAGCCAACGCAACCGCTGCACCTTAATGCATCTGACCACATCAATGTCGGTGTACTGCTAGTACAGCTCGATATTCTCCGTTAGCGATGATGGGCCCATATATTTTACGGAGTATTTTGCTCTCGAATACTGCCAGAGCCGATTTATCCGCTTGTGTCATAACCAGGGCGACCATTTTTCAGCACGAAAAAAACGGTTTTCAGTTCTTAAAACAGCATGAAAAACCATTGAAATAAGCACAATAGATTTTATATTCAGCATTTATAATTTTTTTAATTTATTGAAAAACAAACAAAAAACAATTTAATTTCTACTAAAGAAGTAATAAAAAACAATAAATAAATTAAAACCAGTACAGAAATTTCCATCACAAAAATAGAGTCAAGCGGATTGCCATTGAATGAAAGCTTGGAAACAATAAAATCAATTCAACATGCTATAAAAAAATATCTGATAAAAGATTTTTTAAAACCAGTACAGAAATTTCAGTCAGGTAAACTGACTGATAAATACCATCACCTAATATAAGATATTGTTGAATTCTTGAGTTATTGAAATTAATATATTTTTAATTAAAATAAAATTACTTATGTATAATTTTTTCCCTGCATGTGGTGCAAAATCGTCCAAAACTTGACTTATTTGTGTAGGAGGTATAGGTGCCGGTTTGGAATTTATGTGACAATTAATAATTTTTCAAAAAAAATGTAATTTTGATTGGGGGTACGAAAAGGGGTGAATCGTTACAGTCTTTATTCATTCCTGACTCAAATTTTCATACGTACAACTTACGAAAAATTTGACTGCATTCAGTGTGCTTACAAAAAAGTATATGTATGTAAGACTATGGGAGTGAGTTCGGTCCTATGTATGGGATGTAGGGGTGTGAAGGGGTGTGTCAAATAGTTAGGTTTTCTAAGGTTTCGCCTCCTATCACAATATAAATTAACCGACTAATTTTCATTACCCCTCTTGTGTCCGTTTGGAAGTTATGGGTGGAAATATTAATTTTCCAAAAATAGGTCATTTTATATGGGAGGTACCAGAAGGGGCGAACCGCTATAGTCCATGTTCATTCCTGATTCATATTTTAATAACCGTACAACTTATGCATAATGTAACTGAATTCAGTGTACTTACAAAAAAGATATGTTTGTGAGACTATAGGGGTGAGTTCGACCATTTGTATCTTTTTTTGTAAGCACACTGAATGCAGTCAAATTTTTCGTAAGTTGTACGTATGAAAATTTGAGTCAGGAATTAATAAGGACTGTATCGATTCAACCCCTTCGTTACCCCAATCAAAATTACCTTTTTTTGGTAATATTTAATATTTCTCAAATAAATGCCAAACCGGCATCTATAATTCCTACACAAACAAGCCAAATTTTGGACGATTTTGCACCACAAGCAGGGAATAAATTATACATAAGTAATTTTATTTTAATTAAAAATGTATTAGTTTCAATAACTCAAGCCTTCAACAATATCTTATATTGTGTCATGGTATTTATTAGTCAGTTTACCTGACTGAAATTTCTGTACTGGTTTTAAAAAATCTTTTATCAGATATTTTTTTATAGCATGTTGAATTGATTTTATTGTTTCCAAGCTTTCATTCAATGGCAATCCGCTTGACTCTATTTTTGTGATGGCATGCCAGATGCACTTAAAGTTAATTTTTATGAAGGAAAAGTCGGATTAAAAATTTTCATTAGAAAGAACCACTTTGCTTTATCGCAATGCTTCAGAATCATTTTTGTTAAACTCTTGAATGACTTCCATTACGTCTTCCAAATAATTAGTATAATACTCCGCTGCATCCAACCACGTTCTCCATCGTGTCGTTATTAGTTTAGGTTATAGAGGCACATTAGGTTTCATTAGTTTAAATGTTTGTTTTCGATAAGGCACCTGAAAACTATAGGAATATAACGAATCGAACGATCTAAGCTATCGATAAAAACAGGGCTATTACAAAATCTTGAACACAGGCTGTGTGTAAAATAAGAGGATAGTGTGCAAGTTTAATACTACCTGTCTATTTTTATGAACCGCAAGGGCTTGTGATATGTAAAAATTTTCAATTGATAGAAACATATCTTATCAAAATGTATCAACAGTTTAAATAAGGGAAAAAACAGCATAAAAAAGCACAAACCTTTTAAGTAAGCAAGATCGCTTGAACTCGTTAAATTAAGCAGCATCAGCAATATTCAGCATATGCTGAAAATTGGTCGCCATAGTCATAACCCATGATTCTGAACCATACATTAAGACAGGTAGAACCAGTATCTGGTATAGCCAGATTTTTGTTCGTCGAGTGAGGGCTCTGTCATTGAATAGCTTGCTTCGTCTGTAGTAGCATTTATTAGCAAGCAGATTTCTTCTACGGATTTCAAGGCTGGCATTATTTGTTTGGTTGATGGCGGAGCCCAGGTAGATACAATTATCCCAATATCCCAAACAAGTAGATTCTTTGTTCGTCGAAACTAATAACTTCGTTTTGTCCCCGTTCGCTATTTGACTTATTTCTACCGATTCCTTCTGTATATCTGAGAAGGCTGCAGTCACATACGGCAGTTTTCGACCGATGATGTCTATGTCTTCAGCGTACGGAAGTAGCATATTTTTACACATCGTGCCACTTGTGTTTACTGCATGTTTCCTCATTATTGTCTCTATCACTATGTCGAGAGGTCACACTATAGGCCGGTACCTTGTTTTAGGCCTCGTCTGGTATAGAAAAAAATTATCTACCACCTCGAAATTGTGGTTGTCAACGTTCACGCAGTTTCCTAAACGAGTAGATTCTTTGTTCGTTGAAACTAAAATCTTAGTTATGTGCTTGTTCGCCGTTAGACCCAATTTCGCTGATTCCTTCTGTATACCTGAGAAGGCTGCAGTCACATCCCGCAATTTCTGACCGATGATGTCTACGTCATCAGAGTACGCGAGTAGCATGTGGCTTTTGTTGAATATCGTGCCACTCTTGTTTACTGCAGCTTTCCTCATTATCATTTCCATCACTATGTTGAAGAGGTCACACTATAGGCAGTCGCGACGCGACGTTACGCCTTGTTTTATGCCTCGTCTGAAGTAGAATGGCACCGTAAGGTCCCAACCAGTCTTCACTGAATACATCGTATCAGTCACCGTCATTCCACAGAGGCATATCAGCATCGCTGAAATACCAAACTCAACCATGGCTTCGAATAATTTCTGCCGTATTGGGCTGTCGTAGGCAGATTTATAGTCGACGAAAAGATGGTACGTGTCGATCTGTCTCTTTTGGGTCATTTCCAGGACTTGCCGAAGTGTGAATATCTGGCAGTTGTTAATTTACCAGTTCTAAAGACACTCTGACTTGGATCACCATTTTTCAGCACAGGACATAATACGCTTAAATTCTAATCATCGGGCATGAACTCATTAAGGAGCTGGTGCGTGCTCGTTAGTAGCTCCTCGCCACCGGACTTGAAGAGCTCTTGCGTAACTCCGTCGACACCGGCTTATTTCTGCCGCAATGTTGCTCTACTTACCTCGGTAATGGGCAATCTAAGCCGTTGTAGACAATCGGCGTAAAACCATCACGTGCGCTGCCTTCCGGAACTAGCAGTTGCTGGAAGTGTTCTCTCCATATATACACCACACCTTGCGTATCTGAAAACAGATCTGCATCCTTGTACTTACAGGAAGGGATCTCATTACAGCACCCATTCGCCTTTACTTTCTGGTAAAATTTCCGGGTTTCATCTCTATCCTTGTATCTCTCTATATCCTCGTTCTCCCGTTCCTTCATCTGACGTTTTTTCGCTTAGCTGGCTCTCTTGTTCTACTGTCGCCATATGCCGTTCCAAAACAGGCCGAGTTACAATTGTTATGCGATATTCTTCATTGTAACCGGATTCGTCTAAGCGCCGTTTTTTATATCCAAGCTCGGTTGTTGCGGCGGTTGCCATCGGGAATGTCAGAAGTAGAGGCGAAGTACTAATTGGGAGAGCAGTGGCTATCTCTGGGGTCTGTAGCTTCGCGATGTCCATCTTTCTTTGTGTTTGGTTACGTTCGTATTTCGCTCTACTCAATCTTGTGCGCACCTTAAGTGCAACCAGGAAATGACGCCAGCCAATATTAGAACCACAGATAGATGAATGACTTCTATCGATTACCACATGATCAATTTGATTTTTAGTGTTTGAATCGGGAGATAGCCAACTTCCCTTGTGGAAATCTTTATGCTGAAAGCTGGTTCCTCGCACTATCATGTTCCTGCCTGCTGCGAAGCTCACCAGCCTAAACCCGTTGACGGACGTGTCGGTATGCAGGCTGAATTTAGCGATCGATGGACCAAGAACTCCTTCCTTTTCTATTTTTGCATTCAAATCTCCTAGGATGATTTCAATGTCGTGGCCAGGGCAGCCAAATACAAATCCACTACCAAATTCGTGCTTTACCGCATGACAGCCGGATAGTGACATCTTCTCTACATAGAGTCCGGACGTTTCAGGTGCATATCCTTAAATCACGGTTCTTATTACGTTTGAGGGGGTCGCCAACATTTGGGTGGGTTCCGTTTGTTACTTTTTCTTTGTTGTGTATTCATAGTAAAAGAACTGAAAGCAGTTGGCTAGCCCAACTATCAGGATTCGTCGTGTTGGGTGTATTGATGTTACTACTCCATCTCTAAAGTGGGCGGAATGGTACATTTGTATGGGAGGTTCTAGAAGGGGCGTGGTTAGACTTATTTGTACTTAAAAACTTTATCCTGCTTGAGCTTTACTAAATACAGAATTTGGTCACGATCGTGATGGATCTTTTCATAATACTAATCGATTTCTAAAGTGGACGGTATCTGATGGGTATGGGAGCTACGCCCCTCTGGCAACTCCCATACAAATGAATCATTCCGCCCACTTTAGAAATCGAGTAATAATATCAAGAAATCCAACGCGATCGTGCCGAAACTTTAGCAGAATAAAGTTTTGGAGAAGAAACTGGAGGTATAGCCACGCCCCTTCTGGTACCTCCCATACAAATGTACCACTCCGCCCACTTTAGAAATTGAGTAATAATATCAATACACACAGCACGATCGTGTCTAAATTCAGTATTGTGTTTAGCTATAATAGGATAAACTTTCCAAGGAAAATTTTTAAGTCCAGCCACACCCCTTCTGATACCTTCCATACAAATGTACCATTCCGACCACTTTTGAAATCGAAGCATAAAATCAGAAATTCCAGAAATTCTGTATTTAGTAAAGCTACAGCGGGATAAAGTTATGGAGACAAAACTGGAAGTCTAGTTACGCCTCTTATGGTACCTCCTATTAAAATGTACCATTCCGCCCACTCTAGAAATCAAGTAATAATATTAAAACACCCAACCCGACAGTGCCTAAATTCTGTATTTTGTTAAGCAAGTTTTATTTTATGTCGGATTAAGAAACTTTCTCACTTGTAACAAATGGTAAAAGGTATCTAAGATTCGGCTGAGCCGAAGATAATTACCTTATTACTTAATTGTATATATGTATACACCTGTTAAAGGGTTGTTTTTTAGCCTTGATTTCAAGAGGGGCATAAAACCCTTATATTAAAGAGTTAGATAGTTAACATGTTACACAAAAATGTTCCTTGTAGTATTCCTAAAATGTAAGGATCATGTGGTACTCTATGCCGATTCATCTTAAGAATGTATTAAAGTGAGAAAACTTTGACCCCAGAATTTTGGACATAGAAAATAGGTTAATAAATACTCGTATCACTTAGACAAACTGAATGACATTTCTGTACTGGTTTACTTTTCTTCATGGGAAACTATTATTCTGTATCACATCCATAAATTAAACATCTTAAAAAATACTAAAACTAATTACTTCTTAATTTATCTATGTCCATTTCCCTCAATGTCTTACACTTTTTCTCGTTCCAAATAATATTAAACTTACTGATTAGTTGCAATGACATACAACTAATACTTTATACAATTTTATATATTCCTTTTTTTCAATCTACCTAATACGCATTTGTTGAAAAAGAAAACTTAAAATTTTTGTTATGGCAACCCAACAGGGAACTATTGTAATTCAATTTATTCCCTCTATCATAATTTTAAATTCATTTTTTTTTTGCATATCTTACCCATGTAAAAAAATCAAGTTATCGCAACTCAATGAAAATATTTGCTCCCCCGAAGTGTTTTTCATTTCTTTGTTCCGCCTAAATTTCCTCAATGATGAACAAAATTATTCACACATAATAAGCTGCCCAGCAGGATGTTTTTGGGGTTTCATCCTTTTAATGCTATACAATTTCTAAACACTTTTTTTTGTTGAACGACCAGTGAATGGCTACTGATTTCACAATATGCTTATGACAGCAACGGGTTGCTTTTCATTTAAGCGTTTTTTTATTTTGCCACTTCCGTAGGATCATAAATACATCATGAGTTTATAGAAACGATAACGGTGGATGAGTTACCCTGGAAGAGACTTTTCCTGACACATCAAAGGCTCTTAAATCATATACTCGAAGTTGCGGAGTACTTTGTACGCTCGTACAATACAAAACCCCGGCACTTTATGCTCTGTGAATTAATGCGTAGCTGAAAATTACCTTTAGGTTGCGTTTTCCCGTTTCGGTTTTTTTTTGTGCTGCTGCGTAAAACTACTGCAGTGGCAGGATAATCACACAGCTACGTAAGCCCATACGCACTTCAACTCCAGTGGGTATAATTTCATAATCAACCAGTCAACACAAAAGAATTAGAAAAAAAAACTCCGCTCACACATTCATGTGATAAAAACGCAGTCATATTGCCAGTCGTGAGCTGCTAAAGCACCCTAAAAAAAAGGAACGCAACGATCCCTCTCGCTCCCGCTCTTTTAGTAGCTGAATAGGGCTGCAGCAACAACAGCGTAACAATAACACAGCGTCATCTGAACGCCTCCGAGTACAAAGTGCAATTACAAAGAGTTGTGGAAAACGCTTGAGTTAGAATGAAAATCCCTGCCAGGAAAACCTGGAATTATTTGAAAAAGGGGGCGAAGAAGTGTGCGGAAAATCACCTACATACGCACACATTTATAAAAAAAATACTGTAAAATGTGCAGCATAGCTTATTATTCTGTGCAATAACGTAGAAAAAAAAATATGAAATTACTGAGTAATTGTAAAAACGCCACACGCATCTTGTGTGTGTTTATGAAGGTACAATATATATTATCTTGCATGCAACATGCTTATATTTAGCCCATAGCCGGACAGTATTTCGAAACCACTACGCAGCGGTAGATGTTTACATATATATTTATGTAGGTGTTAAGTGCAAAAATAATGGCAGGACCAGTCCACCGTTTCTTTTCAAAATAACATAGGGTGCGACCTAAAGCATTCCATCTCCAAGTCCAGCTAGTCCTAAGGCGACAGCAGAACTATAATGGGTTTTACCTGAGGCTGAGCTAGTCTTAGTCACTTCCAGGGTCTCTGAAAGGACACACAACACTTAACGATATAAAATAGTGGATTTTCCCTGGCAAGATATTATGTTTTTATTTCCTTAATTTATAATCTACCCGTACAGTCTTAGTGCCCTATTTATAAAGATGCAAGTCTTCATACAATCCCGAAAAGATCAAGGAGATCAGATAAAATTCTTTAACATAGCAATAAACTTCGTCTTGGAGGAGTTATACTATATAAGCAAAATTATCGTCCGTTAATAACATAGTTGATATGAACTAAATGAAAATTATAGGGTAGATGTTTGTTTATGGTGGCACTGAATGCCGCGATGTGTTTTAAACCACTGTCATTGGCTATACTTGGGTGCGATTGAATAACGAGGCATGGTATTTCCCACTTATACCCTGGCTGTAATTCATACTGTACCAACTTATTATTATTATTATTATTAGCCTTTAAAACAACTTGACACATATATATATTTATATCTTAGTGCCTAAGTCAGAGGCCGAAATGATCAAAGATTTCCATTCGCTTCGATATTGTGCGCACCGTCTCCAGTCAGTCCTACCAAGCAGCGTCAGTGAATCCTCCACCTGGTCCTTCCAACGTAGTCGCGGTCTCCCTTTTTTGCGCCGTCCTTCGAGGTCTTGATAGAATACCTTTCGCGCTGGAGTTTCCTCATCCATTCTCACGACATGGCCTAGCCAGCGTAATCGTTGCACTTTGATCCGCTTGACGACATCAATGTCGTGGTATAACTCGTACAGCTCATGGTTCATCCGAATCCTAAACTCGCCGTTTACGCAAATGGGTCCATATATTTTGCGGAGTATTTTTCTCTCAAACACCGCCAGATGAGCTGCATCTGCCTGTGTAAGCACCCAAGATTCGGAGGCGTACAACAGGACCGGTAAAATTAGTACCTGGTACAGCTGGACTTTGGTAGTTCGAGATAGGGTGGTGTTTATAAAGTGCTCGCGTAGTCCAAAGAAACACCTGTTAGCAAGCACTATTCTCCGTTTTATTTCGAGGCTGACACTGTTGTTCTTGTTCATGGCGGATCCAAGGTAGATAAATTCATCCACTACCTCAAAGCAATAGTTTTCAACGTTCACGCTGCGTCCCCAACGGGTGGACACTTTGTTCGATGATAGCATTAACTTCGTCTTGTCCTCATTCACTGCCAAACCCATTTTCGATGACTCCCTTTCAACTGATGTGAAAACAGCTGTTACCTCTCGCATCGTTCGACCGATAATGTCGATATCATCGGCATATGTGAGCAGCATGTGGCTCTTATTAAATATGGTGCCAGACATGTTAACCGCTGCTTTCCTTAACACCTTCTCCATCACTATGTTGAACAGCATACATGACAAACCGTCACCCTGTCTAAGACCTCTCGTCGTATCGAATGGTGCAGATAGATCCTTGCCAATCCGAACAGAGGATTTGGTATTCGTAAGGGTACACCGGCAGAGACGAATTATCTTCGCAGGAATACCGAACTCAGACATGGCTTCGTATAGTCGATGCCTGATGGGACTATCGAAGGCAGCTTTGTAATCGACAAAGAGGTGGTACGTGTCGATTTGCTTCTCATGGGTTTTCTCAAGAATCTGCCGTAGTGTAAATATCTGATCCGTCGTGGATTTGCCTGGTCTAAAGCCACACTGATAAGGTCCAATCAGGTTTTCCACAATTGGCTTTAGCAATCACACAGTATGCTAGACAGGACCTTATACGCAATGGGTAAGAGGCTAATTCCACGATAGTTTTTACACTCACTACGGTCACCTTTTTTGTAGATTGGACATAGCACACTGAGATTCCAATCCTCTGGCATGCTCTCCTGAAGCCAAATGTTCTCTATGAGCTGTTGCATGCTTAAAACAAGCTCATCTCCACCCGCCTTAAACAACTCAGCTGGAAGACCATCAGCCCCAGCGGCCTTGTTGTTCTTTAGGCGGGATATGGCAGTTGTTATCTCAGCTTGACTCGGAGGTGGACACTCGATGTTATCATCTCGGATTGGTGCACAGTCTTCATCAGCCGAGTTTTCACACATCAATAGGCTGCAGAAGTGATCTTTATATATTCTCAGTACGCTCTCGGAGTCAGTAACGAGATGACCATCCTTGTCTTTACAGGAGGGAAGACCTGTTCCATGTACCTTTCCTTTTATCTTCTGATAGAATTTTCGGGCTTCACCTCTGTTCCTGTAATCTTCAATACACACATTATTCCGCTCCTTAAGCTCTCGTTTTTTTCGCCTGAAGAGTCGAGTCGCCTCCCGCCTCTTCTCCCTATACTTTTCATGAACAGCTCGCGTTGCCATTGGCTGCAGTTTGCCCCTGTATGCAGCATCTTGTTCCCGGGTGGCATCGCGGCATTGGTCATCGTACCAGGCATTATGGTTAAAGGGCTTTACATACCCTAGTACGGACCGCGCAGTCCTTTCCATCGAGTGGGCAATATGTTGCCATTGCGCGCTAGTATTTTCGGGAGTTGGAGCTTCAAGAAGTAGTTGAGTGAGTTGGTCAGAATAGGCGTTGGCTATCTCCGCGGTCTGCAGTTTAGCGATGTCCAGCTTTCTCTGTGCCTGGTTACGCAGAGTTTTCGCTCTGCTTAGCCTAGTACGCACCTTCACTGCAGTGAGGTGGTGATCCGAGTTGATGTTCGCGCCTCTGATCACTCGTACGTCTAAGACACTTGACGCGTGCCTTCCATCGATTACCACGTGATCAATTTGGTTTCTCGTTACTTGATCAGGAGATATCCACGTTGCTTTGTGAATGTTTTTGTGGTCAAATCGTGTGCTGCTAATTACCATGTTCCTTGCTGCAGAGAAATCAATCAGTCTGATTCCGTTTGGCGATGTGTCAGTATGCAGACTAAATTTTCCGACTGTTGGGCTAAAGACATTCTCCCGGGCTATTTTGGCATTAAAATCTCCCAGCACGATTTTAACAACATGGCCCGGGCTACGGTCATATGTTTCTTCAAGTTGGGCGTAGAATTCGTCTTTGACCTCGTCACTTTTCTCCTCCGTCGGAGCATGAGCACATATCAGCGTGATGTAGAAAAATTTTGCCTTTAATCTTATGGTGGCGATTCGTTCACTGACAGGAGTAAACCTAGAGACCAGGTGTCGTAGTCTCTTGCCGACCACAAATCCACATCCAAACTCATGCTTTTCCGCGTGGCAGCTGTAGTACACGTCACACATCCTCATCCGCGAGCATCCATATCCAGTCCACCGAATTTCCTGTATAGCAGTAATGTCAGCCTTATACTCTTCGAGGACATCCGCCAGTTGAATAGAGGCACCTGGTCGGTAAAGAGTTCTAACATTCCAAGTGCATATTCTCAAATCATGGTCCTTAAAACGTTTGCGGTGGTCGTCACCATTTTGGGGGTTTCTTTTTCTCTAATTTCTCATTTTATTCACTGCCATTATACTGGTGGCGGGTGGCAAGCCCAGCCCACCAGGTTCTGCATTTTATTCCTACTGCCAGGAAACATTTCAGCCGCTCATTCTGAGGCAGACGCTGACCAGGAAGCAGCCCAATATGGAACAGACGCTATGGATTTTCGCAATTTAGTTTTCGGAAGATGTGGGTTGCTAACCCTCGTCTCCTAGATTGGTAATACGGCTCTTATCTGCACGTCCAATCCCACGATGCAACCATGCTTCAGCGGTTCAAGCCTACTTTCCTGAGACGTCTCTTTGACTATTCAGGATACATGGTTGTAATGCCTTCTAACTTTAGCTAACTTCTAAGCGGTTGCTTTAAAGTCATTGCCCAGGGAATACTTGGTCTAAGACCGGAAGTAGTTAGCTGCTTGGACAGTGCCACAAAGGAATCGATTCTGGTCACTCCCAAGTGAGTAACAATTCTTAACTTTCCACCTCTGAGCAAAGTCCCATTCCCCAAAGTCCACTGTACCAACTACATACATAAATAATACAGTGCGAAAAAAAATATACTTGGGAAATGACACTATACTTATATCCGGTAAAGGATGCTGAGTACAACAACAATCTGTTTTAGAAATTTCGCTAACACTCGCAACATCTTGAGCCATGGTTAAAAAACCGTGTCCTTATGCACCTAAAATCCAGCAACGTGGTTGAATATCAACCGAATTAATGTTTCTCATCGGGTATATTAACTCTACTTTATTTTTTCTCACTGTGTAATAAATATTATCTTTAAATCTCTTCGATAGTTCATGAGATATAGCGTTTTTAAATTAAAGTTGTATGGGCGGTGCCACGCACCTTTATTCTATTACAACCAAGTATAGCCAATGACTATCAACAGCTCATAAGTAACACTTTCGAATCAATCGGTCCATAAAAAAGCCGTCAGAGCGAATTTCCAAAGGCGGTCGTGGCATGCCCTCAGATCCGGCTTCTATTTTTAGCTAAATTTTGGTTCCAAATGATTCTTCTTCTTCTTCTAAATTGACAGCAGCAACAGAAATTCATCTATCAGCAACTACAAGTAGAAAAGAATTCCAAGACCTTCGGTCCTTTCCGCTCCATAGATAGTTAGTCACACCAAATTAAAATAACAGCTCTTTCACCTGGTCCATCCAACGAGGTTTTGGTCGCCCCCTACTGCACTACCAACGAGTTTATTGATGAATACCTTTCGAGCTGGAACATTTTCGTCCATTCGTATAACGTGTTCAAGCCAGCATATTCGGTCTATTTCAACGCGCTTGATTAAGTTGATATCGTTGTGCAGCTCATACAGCTACTCGTATGATACTCGCCGTTAACGATTTTTGTTCCTCAAGAGAGCGCTTTGTCATTAAATCGCTTGCTTAGCACATAGTAGCAACGGTTTGAGATCAATACTTGTCTTTTGATTTCCAGGCTGACATTACTATTTTTGTTTATGACGGAGGCAAGGTTAACAAAATTATCTGCCACTTCAAAGTTATAGTTGTCAATGTTATCAGCTGCCCAGACGAGTGGACTCTATGTTCGTTGAAACAAATAACTTGGTTTTGTCCTCATTTATCGGCAGACCCACTCCAGCCGACTGCTTTTCAATGCTCGAAAAAGCCGCAGTAATATCCCGCAAGCAACGGCCAATGATATCTATATCATCGGCACACGCAAGCAACATGTGACTTTTGTTGAAGATGGTACCATTTCTGTTTACTGCATCCTTCCGCATGATCATTTCCATTACCATGTTAATGAGATCGCAAGAGTAGAAAATGGCTCAGTCAGATTTACCAATTTTCACTGAAGACTTCGTGTCAGTCAGTCGCATCCTGCAAAGTCGTATTAGCTTCGCGGGGATACCAAACTCAGCCATAGAATCTAACAATTTCTTTATTATCGGACTATCGAATACAGCTTTGTAGTCAATGAACAGATGGTAGGTGTCGATCTGCATTTCTTGGGTCTTCTCCAGGATATGTCGTAGTGTAAATATCTAGTCGGTAGTGGATTTACCAGGTCTAAAGCCACACTGGTAAGGTCCAATGGGCTTCAGTCTTTTACATAACAGACTAGACAAGACCGCGTATGCGATGGGTAAAAGGCTGATCCCGATGGATAATGTTACACTCACTTGGATCGCCTTTCTTAAGCACAGGATATAGAATACTCAGATTTCAATTATCGGGCATGCATTCCTTGACCCAAATCGTGTTAATGAGCTGTTCCATGCATGTAGCTAGCTCATGGCTGCAAAAAGATCTGCCGGCAGTCCATTGGCTCTCGCAGTTTTATTATTTTTAAGCCTTGCGATCGCCGTTTTGATCTCGTTTTGGCTCGGTGTTAGACAATCTACTCTTTCGTCGATGATTGGTATGATTTCGTCACTTATGCTGCCTACGAGAACGAGTAGAGATCGAAAGTGTTTCCTCCATATGTTATTTGCAGCACACTCTGAGTGTCCATGACCAGATTTCCATCTCCGTCCTCATAGGTGGGGATTCCAGTTCTAAAACCTTTGCTTTTCACATTTTGTTAGAAATTTCGAGATTCACCTTTATCCCTGTAGGTTTCGATATTCTGGCTTTACACAAATTTTCAAGGCGATTGGTGAAACATTCCTCCAGATATTGCGTTTTAAAAAATTGGGCTACACTTCCAGTTTTTTTCTCTAAATCTTTATCCTGGTATAGCTTAACAAAATACAGTATTTGGGCACGATCGTGTCGAGTGTATTGATATTATTACTCCGTCTTCATAGTGGGCGGAGTGGAACATTTGTATCGAAGGTACCAGAAGGGGCTTGTCTAGACTTCCAGATTTTTACTAAATACAGAATTTGGGCACGATCGCGTTGGGTGTATTCTAATGTGGGCGGAATAGTAAATTTGCATGGGAGGTACCATAACGGACGCCGCTAGACTTCCATTTTTTTCCAAAACTTTATTCTGTTATAGCTTCAAAATATACAGAATTTGGACACGATAGTATCGAGTGTATTGATATTATTACTCCCTCTCTAATGTGGGCGGAAAGGTACTGTTGTATGGGAGGTACCAAAAGTGGAGTGGCTAGACTTAAATTTTTTCCAAAACTTTATTCCGTTATAGCTTTACTAAATACAGAATTTGAGTACGATCCCGTTGGGTGTATTGATATTATTAGTCGATTTCTAAAGTGGGTGGAATGTAGTATTTGTATGGGAAGTACCAGAAGGGCGGGGCTATGTAGCCCATTTGCAATACCGTTAAGTAGTTTTGGGGAAATAATAACTCGTGCAAAATTTCAAAACATTTGGTTGCGTTTTTCGAAAGTTATCCTGCGTACCAGCCGGACAGTTAGACAGGCAGAGAGACGGAAGGACGGACAAGGCTCAATCGACTTAAACAGTCATGAATCGAATTTGGTTCAAAGAAACATAGGGTATAAATCGACTTCTTCTATGTGTTACACTGTTAGGTCATATCAAATGATAGGAGGGCAGCACGAATGATATTCGCGCTGGTACGATCAATAAAAGCACCCCAAACGTTGTCGTTTTTACATGCCTTTTGGCATTTTAACCAGTAAGAAAGTTTCAGTCGGTCAACCCGACTTACATATACCATCACACTCAGTAAAACAAAAAAATTTCTGTTATAGTGATATTATTACTCGATTTCTAAAGTGGGCGGAGTGGTACATTTGTATGGGAGGTACTAGAAGGGGCGTGTCTAGACTCCAGATTTGTTCTCCAAAACTTTATCCTGCTTGAACTTTACTAAATACAGAATTGGGCACGATCGCGTTAGTTCTATTACTAATATTAATCGATTTCTAAAGTGGGCGGTACCAGATGTGTATGGGAGGTACAAGATGGGGCGTGGATAGACTTCCAGTTTTTTTCTCAAAAACTGTATCCTGCTATAGCTTTACTAAAATAAAGAATTTGGGTACGATCGCCTTGGATTTATTGATATTACTACTCCATATCTAAAGTGGGCGGAAAAGTACATTTGTATGGGAGATACCAGAAATGGCGTGGCTAGGCTTAAAATTTTTTAGCCAAAACTTTATCCTGTTATAGCATTACTAAATATAGAATTTGGGAATGATTGAGTTCGATGTGTTAATATTATCACTCGATTTCTAAAGTGGGCGGAATTGTACATTTGTATGGAAGGTAACAGAAGGGGCGTGGCCATGTAGCCCATTTTCAATACCGTAAGTAGTTTTGGGGAAATATTAACTCGTGCAAAATTTGAAAACATTTGGTTGTGTCTTTCGAAAGTTATCGTGCGAACCAGCCGGACAGCAGACAGACAGACGGACATGGTTCAAACGACTTAAAAAGTCATGAATCGAATTTGGTTCAAAGAAACCTAGAGTCTAAAGCCACTCCTTCTATGTGTTACACTTTTGGGTATATACCCTCATCCTTAAGGGTGATGGTATAAAAATGGAGAGAAACATTATTTACTGACTCACTGTAGTACGATCAATAGAAACACACACAAACACCATCTTCTCGTCTTGCCATGTCTTGCACAAGGTTTTTATTTCTGTATAGAACAACTTTACTTTATTTTCATAACGAATACAATTTCGCGACACTGTGTTTACTCCCATGCTACAACTGAAGTAGCTGCAAATGCGTGTTGCGGCAGCAGTAAATCGCATCTAACCTAATTTTCACGGTACGCACACACACTTTTTTTGTACTATTTCAAAAAACAATTTTAGCATTGTTGTTGTTGGTGTTTTTCACTAACATCTCACTTTTAGAGCACACGAAGCAAAATGTGTGCATGATGTCCTTTTGTTACTTCTCAAATTGTTCATACGGCTGTTGTTGTTGTCGTCGTCGTCGTTGTTACTAGTGTTGTTGTTGCTGTTTCGTGATGTCCTTAGGGAGTAAACTCATTTTTAACCACTCGTCATAGCATCACGCACTCATCCGTTTCTCAGACAATGATGCCTGTTTCCTTGTCCGTCCTTCTGGCCTAGTCTGGCTGTCATGATGCGATGACGAAGTTGCATAAATTCTCGTCGCAGCCTCGCTGTGTTACCATTTTCGTTGCAATTGTTAAGTGTATATGTGCTGCCCTACAGTGCGTATTCACTTCAGCCGGAAAGTTTTGTGGTAGTTTTTCCACTTTCGTTTTTAACATTTAATGTACAAATTTTTATGATGGGAAAATGTTTCTTCCCCCTCTTCCCCGTCGGTCCAATTACTTTTGCTTTATTCTTTTCGTGCTGCAATTACAATTAGTTTTCAATTTCGATTGCAAAGTTTTTGCGTTATTACTCTATTGCGTATTGTCTGCGGTTTTCCATTACGAGCTGAGCGTGGGAAATGTTTGTTTTTCCTTCCGCTACCGGGCATTTGGTTGGGTGGAGAAGGAAGGTTAACAAGTTTTCATCCTCAAGCAATGCATGAAATATTTGCGGTATGTTTTTCTTTCAATTTACTGCGGCAGATAATTGCATTGATGTAGTAAGTATTTATACCGGGGGAAAAAGGAAAGATCAGATGCTGCAAATTAAGTTATATCAATTTCAATGGCCATCGCAGACACCCTCCCACCCATCTATCAAGTATTTGCAGTAATTGTTGGGTTTGAAAGAGATATGGATATATGACACAGGGTGGAGGCGGAACATTTTCCGTGGGAATTTGTTTATCTATCTAAATTTCATTGCAGGTGGTTTGCTGGGTAAGATAGGTGTACTGATATAACTTTAAGAAATCCTAAGTGGTTAAACAAATTATTGTTCGATTCACATCAGACATTGGGGTTTTTCGTATAATTTCAATATTATTTTATTTTCAACATTATTTTAGCTCCAAAACGGTGACAGAAAGATGTAATGAAAAGAGGATGGAGATAAAACGCCTCTTAGGAAGGAAAAAAAGTCCATGGAAGCAATGAGAGAGTCAGGGTATCGAAAATTACCGTGATAGAAGTGAAGCCCGAAAGTTATACTAAAAGGTAAAAGGCAAAGGTTTTGGACCAGGAATGCCCACCTGTAAGGACATTGATGGAAATCTGGTCACGGACACGCAGGGTGTGCTGCTAATATAAGGGTAACACTTTCGTACTATGCTCGTTCCCAAAGGCAGCATATAGCGAAGGTCTGGTAAATCCACAACTAACCAGATATTTACACTATGACAAATCCTGAAGAAGTCCCAAGAAATGCTGATCGACACCTACGGTCTGTTCATCGATACGACTGAAACTATTAGGCAAAAACTATTATAGCTGAGTTTGGTATCCCCTCAAAGCTGGTACGATTTTTCGAGGTGAACTGTCCGACACGAAGTCTTCAGTTAATATAGGCAAAAATCTGACAGACCCAAGTGATGCTTTATTTGAGGCGAATAACTGTTTTGCATTGTCTACATCCTGCTGGAGATTATCATGCGGAAATCTGCAATATTCACGACTGGTAGCATCATTAATAAAAGTGACATGCTGCTCGCGTATGCGGATAATATAGATATTATTGGGTTAGGACTTTGGGATATTACTGCGGCCTTTTCGAGCATTAAAAAGTAGTTGGCAGAAGTGAGTCTGGTGATAAATGAGGACAACCAAGCTATTTGTTTCAACGAACAAAGAGTCTACTCATATGGGACGCTGCGTGAACGTTGACAATTACAGCTTTGAGGTGGTAGATGATTATGTCTACCTTAGCTCTACTAGACAATGATCCTACATGTTCTATAGCTCAGAAACCTGGGTAATGAGACAGATGTCGTTTGTGTTTTACATCTAGTATCGTCACGTTGGCCTGACCAGATGATGGTTCCCACCCCACTAGAACATACTATAATGCTGCTGGTAAGGCCCGGGATGGAATTTCAACACTCCACGTAATATTCAAATTGTACTTGATTCTTATGTGGTGGTACCATGTTGATACTCCACAAAGCCCACCGGGAGGGGGAGAGGGGGTGGTAATGAATCAAGCAGATCAATGTATTCAGGGAGTCTCCGAGGGAAAAATAACTCGCAAAATATTTCTACCCAACATCGTTAAAGGCGAGTACCGTCGAGGAATGACCCATGATCTGTATGAGCGGTACAACGACATTGACATAGTCAAGCGCGTTCAACTAAAGCGAATACGACTTCATTTGATGAACCAGGTGAAAGAGCTGTTATCGTAGCTTGGTGTGATGAACTATCTACTGAGCGCAAAAGATCGAAGCGTTTGGAATGCTATTTCTACGTGCGGTTACGGATGAAAGAATTTCTGTTGCTGGTCCCAAATAAGACGAAGAAGAATACCCATCCAATGTTAACAGTTGTGTCAGGATGGGTCAAAGACAATCCTATTTATTTGCGAAATATAATGTCGTCTCAAGAAGATGCCTGGTACGATGATGAATGTCGCACTGCCACGAGAGAGACGAATGCTGCATACAGAGCGAAACTGCAGCCAATGGCAACGCGAGCTGTTCGTGAACGGCACAGGGAGAAGACACGTGAGGCAACTCGTCTTTTTAGACGGAAAAAGAAGGAGTGCATAGAGTTGCTCCGAAGTAGAGGGGAAGCTCGAAAATTCTACAAGTGAGTTAAGACGAGAATGCGTGGAACAGGGTTGCCCTCCTGCAAAGACAGCAATGGTCAGCTAATGACGGACCCGGATAACGTTCTGAAAATATAGAGAAATCATTTCAGAAATTTACTGGATACGGATACGACTCCAGAAGACCCCAATCCATGACGATGGTATTAACTGTCCACCTCCGAGCCAGAACGAGATACGTGTGGCAATTTCCCGCCTTAAAACAACAAAGCTACTGGAGCCGATGGACTCTCTGCTGAATTGTTTAAGGCTGGCGGTGAGGAGCTGATTAGGAGCATGCATCAGCTCATGGAGAACATCTGGCTAGAGGAGAGCATGCCCGGGGATTGGAGTCTTAGTCTGTTATGTCCCATATACAAGAAAGGAGATCGTAGTGAATGTAAGAACTATCGTGGAATAAGCCTATTACCAATTGCGTACAAGGTCCTTTGAAGCATATTATGTGAACGTCTAAAGCCAATTGTAGAAAAACTATTTGGACCATATCAGTGCGGCTTTAGACCTGGCAAATCTACGACGGATCAAATATTCACTCTACGACAAATCCTAGAAAAAACTCATACAAAGCAGATCGACACCTACCACCTCTTTGTCGACTACAAAACTGCCTTAGACTCGCCGATAAGGAACAGGCTTTATGAGGCCATGTCTGAGTTTGGTATTCCTGCAAAGCTAAATCGAGTTTGCGGATGTAACTTGGAAAACACCAAATCCTCGGTTAAAATTGGTAAGGAGCACTCTGAATCATTCAACACAGAAAGTGTAATGTAGTCCTATACACTATTTAATATAGATATGGTGAAGGTGATGAGAAAGGCTGGTGTCAACATGCTGGCACAATATTCCACAAGAGTCACATGCCACTAGCCTATGCCGATGATATAGACATCATTGGCCGAAATCTGCGGGATGTTACTGCAGTTTTTTCATTACTAGAAAAATAGTCGGCAACGAGGACAAAACAAAAGTAATGATTTCGACGAAAGAGTCCTCTCGATGGGGACGCTGCGTCAACGTTGAAAATTATTGTTTTGAGGTAGTATATGAATTTACCTACCTCCGATCTACCGTCAATAAGAGAAATAATGTCAGCCAAGAAATCAAGCGGAGAATAGTGCTCGCCAATAGATGTTTCTATGGACTTCTGCAGCACTTTAGTAACACCACCTTATCTCAGAATATTAAGAAACAGCTTTACCAGGTCCTAATCTTACCCGTTCTTATGTGTTCCGCCGAATCATGGGTACTTACGACAACGGACATACAAAACCTGGGAGTATTCGAGAGAAAAGTACTCCGAAAAATATATGGACCTATCTGTGTCGACGGCGAGTTTCGCCATCGGATGAACCATGAGCTGTATGAGCTTTACCACGACATCGACGTAGCTAAAAGAGTCAGAATCCAACGACTACGATGGTTGGGACATGTTGCCAGAATGGATGTTAATGCTTCTGCGAGAAAGGTGTTTGAAGGCGAACCTAAAAGACGACGCAGAGCAGGGAGACCAAACTCCGTTGGAAGGACCAAGTGGTAGGCGACGTGCCACCATCTGGTAGGACTAACTGGAGAACACACGCAGAAGACCGAAGCGTATGCAATTCTTTAGTACTTCAGGCCTCAAATTTATGAACTACGTTCGAGAGTTGTAATGGCCCACTTAAGTATGTAAGTTATTAATGAATATGGGCTATATCGGCCGACCCCTTTAGGTACCTTCTATACAAAATGACCTATTTCTGGATAAAAAATATTTCTCCATTAACTTCCAAAAAGAAGATTGCAGGATATTTGAATTTCGTAAACTACGTCGAGTACCCTTCATACAAATAACCGATAAAGCCATATACATTTACATTAGTCAGTCCCTATGCCTTCTCTTTACAGTTAGACTGTTATAAAAAAATTTGGTTGATTTCTTTTAATTATTTCGAAAAAATACTTTACTGATATTCTTTTAGGATATATGCTAGTTATTGAAGTCATGTAAACCTTTAAAAGTGGGTTTTTGCGCTGCTGACATAGGATAACGCATGTATTCATTTAATCGTTTTATTACAGATAAAATATAAAATGTTATTTACTTAAACTAAAAAATCAACAAGAAAACGTTTAATAACCAAAAATAATAAATATATAAACTGAACATATTCCATCACTGTCGTCCCAGTGCTGTCACCCAATGTCGGGCACAACTTGGAATCCTTAAAAACAACCATATATGTAGTGTGACAACTTTATGCCATAGCCTGCATTTGGGTGCGTGTGACACGTTAACAAATGGAGAAACTTTTAACGTTTAAGCTCATGTCGGTCGGTGCCATGTACTACCAGGATTTGTGACTTGGTATTTTAATATAAATGGGGGTAACTGAAACCCGAGTGTGTGTGTGTGAGTGTTTGGCCCCCAATGAGCGCCATCATGTCACATATGAAATTTGCATTAAAAGCGATTTTGATTACAAATTGGCAGTGTCGCAGTTGTAACACAGCGGTAGTTTTGGTCTTGTTGATGACGATGATGATGATGATGGTGGCAGTAAAAATGCCAACAAAAGGAAATAATATTAAAGTTAACAAAATAAACACAAATACGGCTAAAAAAGGTGAATACACTTGTAAGTAAAAAAAAAACACCGAGAAAATCACAGCACCCAAACCGCTGAAAAAAAAACCAAAACAAAACAAAAACAACCAACACAGCAGGTTGTTACCCTGTGGTTTCCCAATTCCGCTTCCCACTGCACCCCGATCGATGGTTTTGCATAGGGGAGAAAAAAAGTGAAAATTTTCCATACAACATTGTTTGGAAAACAAAGTGAAAAAGTTTTCCCTTTTTTTTCGTATTTTTACCGAAGGACATCTGATGTTTGATTGAGATTTTTGTTTGTTTGCCAAAGACTGGCATGAAAAAAACAAGTGCTCGCCAAAAAAGAGGTTAAAAATCAATAAAAGCACAAAGAAAATTACCATAATTTAAGCTGTGCAAATTGGTGCCATTTTGCTGGCACTGGTAGGGATAGCTGGCCCTTTTTTTGTGGATAGGTAGGTAAACTGTGTACGAAGTTTTTAAAAGAGGTGTGAAAAATATTTTATAAGGTCTATTTATTTTGCTTTGTTTTTTTCCCGTATTTATATTTTATAAAAAATGGGCCGAAAAGGGGCAAATGGATAATGAGTGGCAATGAGGGTGATAGGTGAAAAACTTTAACGATGTGATGTATAGTCTACCGCTTAAGATGAAATGTGATGTATAGTCTACCGCTTGAGATAAAATCGTTTATTTTGCGAATTGAAGGAAAAAGGTGTTTGTATTGCAAATGGAGCTGAATAGCTAAGCTCAAAATATATATTAGAGACTTTACACAGGTATTATCTACTGCGCCTGGTGTTATTTGTCAGGTAATATTGACAAGAATGCCGATGTTTTCATATCCTACGAATACTTTTCCACAATAAACTTCATACAGTGTCTCGCACATCTGTAAACTCCTTGGTAATGAAGTAGAAATTACTAAAGACAACAAAACACTACACTTAGTTTATTTTTCACACTCATTCACACTCATCAGTTAACAAAATTTTCGGATGAAGAAATTAAACTTAAATTTGATACAATCATAACAATTAAGGTCGTAATTGCAGCTTAAACACATTCTCACTAATGAACCAAAACCCTGAGTAACAAACCTGAGAAAACCTAATAATCCACCAATAACGTTCAGCATAAAAATAGATTATAATTATTGATGCTAAGACAAATAATTAATACATGAACTCTAACACAGACTCACACAGACCTTAAATCTTTGTATCATAACATCTGACCAAATGACCGACAGCGAACACCGCACACTGAAACACAATCTGTTATCCGATCCGGACAACTTCCCAACATACGCCGTGGAGTCAATTATATAATTACATTGACTTGCAGGGACATTATTTAAAATTACTACTACTACTACTACTACTACTACTACTACTACTACTACTACACAAAAGAGAATACGCCAAAACCAACTCAAGATAACTTAAATGTAAGAACTTCCAGGGAAAACCTGTGCTGTCTCTTGCAGTCGTCGAAACATCGCTTACTCGTAAATAACGATTTCATTTCTCTACGTCTTTAAAAACAACAAATACATAATTCAGACGACAAGAGTATATGTATTTGGAAGACTTATTGAGAAAGAAAAACATTGCATTTGGGCCAGTAGTATTAGCTTCTGTTTGTCCTGCCACAAAGGATCTTACTTGAGAAATTGTTCATTTGTTTCATTTGCGCATACAACTGTGGATTTCATTGGTTTTTTTTTTACCTGAAGGCTGCAGTGTGTTTACTAACCTGGGAAATAACTGAGGGAAGGATACCCAAGAGCAGTTTTTAGTTAATTTAAAACTAAAAAAATTTCTAAAATATTAATATCAAAATAAAATTAAATGATTTACTAAAATACTAAAAATATTAAAATATTAACATAATTTAAAATATTACAAATATTAAAATTGTTAAAAAAATGAAAGTCTAGCCACGCTCCTTCTGGTACCTCCCATACAAATGTACCACTACGCCCACTTTAGAAATCGAGAAATAATATCAATACATCCAACACGATCGTGCCCAAACTTTGTATTTGGCTAAGCTACAGCAGGATAATGTTTTGGAGAAGAAACTGGAAGTCTATCCACGCCCCATCTGGTACCTCCCATACCCATCTGATACCGCCCACTTTAAAAATCGATTAATAATATCAATACACCCAGCGTGATAGTGCCCAAAATTAAACTTTCTCACTTGTTTTAATTTTCGTCAAATATGCAATAGCGAAGCATTGGTAGAAAATAGCATTGGCAGATTTTTGCCTATTTTCACTGAAAACTTTGTGTCGGTCAGAGTCATCCTGCAAAATCGTATCAGCTTTACAGGAATAACAAACTCAGCCATATTATCTAATAGTTTTTATAACATCAGACTGTTAAATGCAGCTCTCCGCAAGGAGTTCTCTCCGGAAGACTTAGGAGAGTATCGTCTCCGCATTCTTGAGAGAACCACTGCTGGACCGCTTTGCCGGCACTGCGGTGGCGAAAGCGGTATTGTGCCGGTACTACCTCCTACCTGGGAGTAAAATTGGAGTTACCGAGTTCAGGTAAACTACCTGCCTCATGGTTTGGATAAGAAATTTATTCGGAGGCTGTGGTAAATGCTAAAAGTTTACGCCAGTAACCTAAATGTTAATGCTGTGATATGGAAAACCGTGTCCCTTGATACGATCAGTCTAGCATTCTGTTGTGCATCAAATCCTTTTGGTTGAAACAAAACTTAAGGTAATAATATAGCTCCAAATGATTAAACGGGCTATACCTAATACCGCGGTAGAGTGGATGTATTGCAACGCCATGGTTGTCGTCTAAGTAATGTGATAAGACTGGGTTAGATATGGGTTAGATATTACGGTTCGTTGATGCTTAAGCTGGCGAACGGCTGTTGTAAACAGAACTAGGCATATAGTGCTGATTCTAGTAAGACAACGAACGTACATTTTTGAATGATAATGTCAGAGCAAACGCTCTGAGATCGTAAAATGGCTACTCCCAGTCTGACGGGCAACTTCGGTTCCTGATCGATAGTACTAGTTATAATTAGGTATCTAAGACGAGGTGTTGTTTATAAACCAGGAAGTTTGAATTGAATTTTGTAGATGTTTCTACGGAGTAGTTTTTATAATAGATTTGAATTTTGGGGACGTGCCGTGGCATAGTGGTTGGAACATGCAAGAGATCCGGGGATCGATTCCAATTTCTTGGTGATGCATATGTCTTAACAAACAAGAGATCGGTCCTTATCAACGGCATTGTAGTATGATCTAGTTAGGTTGAGCACACCATCTAGATTTCTGCAGCTTTGTTATCAGTAAACAGACGTTAAGTGTCGATCTACATTTATTGGGTCTTCTTCATGATTTGTCGTAGAGTGAATATCTGATCGGTCGTGGATTTACCAGTTCTACAGCCACACTTAATGGTTTTTAGTCTATAACATACATAAGACCTTGTATACGACGGTTAAGAGACTAATAAAATCTTGGATGAATGTTCTTAAGAATAGGACATAGAACACTTATGTATTTCTTTAACCAAATCACTTGATCATCGGCTATAAAAATCTTTGCCGACAGTCAACCGGTAACCATAGGTTTATTATTTTTATAAGCCGTGCAACTGCCGTCTACTCCATCATCGATGATTAGCGTGATTTCGTCACTTATGTTGCCTTCGGGATGGAGAAGAAAACGTGTTTCCTCCATATTTACAGCAGACTCTGAGTGTTCGTGACCCGATTTAGGGTTATGTATGTTCATAAAGGTGGAAATCATCTATACCTGAAATTTTCAATATCCCGGTTCTATCTTTTTTTCATAGACACTTTTTCCATCTTATGAGGCATTTTATAGGCATTTTATGTCAGTTCTCTTCTCATTATACAGTTTTGTCTCCTCACGCGTTACCATTGGCTGGAGTTTTGTCTTGTATTCAGCATCCGTTTCCTCAGTCTGATTGTGTTTTTTCATAACCCAGTACAGTCGTTGAAGCATTGCACTGTGTATCGGAAACATCAGAATTAGAGGGGTGTATTTGATGTAATGGAGATAGTTGGTTGGAGTAGTCATTGGCTATGTTTGTGGTAAGCAGTCTTGACTGCAACCACTTGGTGATTCGAATCAGTATTTGCAAAGCGGATTACACGAACGTCCATAAAGCTACCTTTATGCGGGAAGCTATCTAATGTGTATCTGTTATCGGATGTGTTGTTGTGAAGACTGAAGTTTCCAACTGCTTAACCAAGAACTTCTTCCTTCCTTGTTTAGCATTAACATCTCCTACAACAATTTTAACGTCATGGCGAGGGCAGCAGGTCATCCTTGATGACTTCGTCTTCCGTCATGTACTCAAATCAGCGTGATGTAAAAATATTTGCCTTCATGCGGTTGGTGGCTATTCGATGGCTTAAAGAGTAAAACCGCGAGACCAGATGTGGAAGTCTCTTGCCGACTATGAATTCACATCCAAAATCGTGTCTTTCTTCATGGCATCTATAAGAGATGTCACATTTCTTTTGTCATGTGAATCCCTGTCCCGTCCTTCGTATTTCCTATATGGCGGTGATGTCAGTCTTGTATCTGCCGGGAGATCCATCAATGGAATATAGGCACTATCTCTGTAGAGAGATCGGACATTCCAAGTGCATATTCCTAAATCATGGTCCTTGTAAAGTTTGCGGGGGTCGTCAAAATTTATAAGAGTTCTTGACTTTTCTTTTCCTCGTGTTTTCATAAAATTTGTTTGTTTTTTTGTTTGAGCAGAGTGGCCTATTTGACCACTGCGTCCGATCCTAGTTTCTCGGGGCTGCCCATGTCACTAACAGAGCAGCTGTGTTACACTTCAGTATTTTCTCTTACTTACTCCCCAAGATGCATCAGTGGTAGCATGCCATTTATGTTGCTCAACTTTATGCAATATCACATTTGCTGCACTGAACAGAAGTTCAGTGTCATTTCCCGGGGAACACATGTTCTATCGGACGTTGTGAGCTACTTCAATACTTCCAAAGAGAGATTCAGGTTATTCCCAAGTGAATAACGATCAGAATACAAAAATTAGAAATTACCCCATTAAAAAAATATATGCCCAGAAAAATTCCAAATGTTCATTTATTGAACTCTTGCTGCGGCGATCCTTCCCTTCATTTTAAGCGTCCTCATATTTTATGTTACGGCTTTTTCTTTCTTTACATTTATTCGCTTTGCCACTTGGACTTGTATACATAATTACAATTGGAAACATGTTTCTTCGATTTCCTTTTTCTGTACCTTTGGGTGCTAAAACGATATCCTCCTGCAGTTTGAACTGCGACGGTAAGAATTTAACTTATTGTTTGTTGTTGGACGTTACAATTTTCGTTTAATTTCTAATTTTAGGGAATCGTAGACACTTTATCTGTGTGTGTATGTGTGTGTGAACGCTTGTGGTAACCTAACACCGACATATAAGGCTCTGTGCGGCACAGGATTTAGTGAAGCGGTTTCTTTACTCAACACTGCTGTGGCGTGCAACAACACACACGTCCGAATATGCTGTATATTTTGAGATAATCTCTAACGACACCGCCACATTTGTAATCTTCTTAATCATTCACACCAAAATCGTCGGCAGAGTTAATCTCGTCTTATTAAAGAGTAAAAGGAGAGAAACTTCAAAATATGTAATTGTAAATTATACAATTCTCGTGGAGTATGTAAAGGCTTTACTTCAAGTTTTACTTTAAAATATTAAGTAATTAAAAAATTGCACAATTTCGAAATGTTGTTAGTTCTTTGTGTTGCTAAATTTTGTGTAGATTTTAGTCTTAGTAGCATTTGGTATCTAATTTTATTTATTCGTGCCATCCCATCTATCTTATATAATATCTTATAAACTCCACATGTGTTAATACCAAACACTTGTTTCCTGTGGCCCAAACTCTCCAACTGCTCGGCAATGTGTGTGGCACCATAGCGGTTGCCACCAACCACAGTAGCCTTTTTTTTATTTTCTTACACCGTTTGTTGTGGTCCGACAAATGTTTCTCGGCTAGACCCTGTGTTCGCTACACCACAGGTAGCACCTCGGTGTTCTCGTAATTTCCTAATCAAAAAGGTATTTTTACTAGTGCCCTTTTTTTTGCTTTACACAAGATCGTAATTTCCTATTAATGTGTTTTAATGTGACGTATTTTCTTGTACATTACAACGTTTTCTTCTATACGGTTCATTTTTTTTCTTTCCTTTTTCATTTTTCTCTAAGAAAATTTATTACCTTAGGGTCACAGCTCCTGTGACCTTTTGATTATTGTTGTTGTTGTAGCTGCAATCGTTGTTGAGTTCTTATTTCATTCTTTATCTCGTTCGCTTAGTATTTTCTTCAATGTTTATTTTAATTTGTCGGCTAATTTTCTTTTTTTTATTGCTTTTATTTGAGTTTTTATGGCATCGAAGCATCTTTTGTATGGCCAGGCGGTTGGTCAATTGTTATTTAGGCCATCGTGTGTTAAACCACCCGGTGATAAGGTTTTCAGAGTGGACAAAATGAGAACTACTGATGGCGCTTTGTAAAAGTAATTATTGCGGTTAAGGCGGAGAGAGGAAACAGCGTTAACGGCAACAGGTGATTGAAAGGTGAATTCTTAATGGTTGTTGATGTGAGAGTGAAGTTGCAACATTATCAAACAGCCCAGTGTGAGAATTTCTCAACAAAATTTCCATAATTAGAATCTTTGGTAAGTTACATAAAAAATAATTAATATAATTCGGTATGATAATACTTTCGGCAAATCGCCAAGACTTCTAACATTATGTGCCGCATAAACTTCGCTTCAACGTTAATGCAATGTGGTTAAGCATTAAATATAGCGTAGACAAAAGCATGTATGACTTATAATGACTTGTGGTCTTCTTTGATACGATCAGTGGTAGCAAATGTGAGAAGACGCAATGTTGAGTAACCTAAGTCGCATGCCGATGTGTCTTAGGACGTAGGTAACACAAGTTAATGAAGCTCAAGACAAAGACTTTCTTAGTGGCTTTGGCACTCAACAAATTAGGATTGTGAGCGAAGGCCTAATAAGCCACTCTTCTAAAATAAAATAATATTATGAAAACAAGAAGAAACGAAAAAACAAGAAAAAAAATTAATTTCCCTATTCACCTCATGAAGCTCATAGCTTCTCGAGTTGATGTGAATTAGCACGCTTTTTATTTTAGATTCACAACAAACGGCACCTACTTGTTTATCGATGAATGCGAACTTCACTGTTTGAGAAGATTTTACTAGTCATGCCGATTAACTCGAGACTTATACCGCGACGTTGCCGTCGACTACATCGAGGGGACCGGAAATGAAAGAAAAATGTAGATGATGGAAGGCGGGAATCGAACCACGGATCTCCCGCATGGTAGTCGCGTGTTCTAACCACTATGCCACGTCCGATTTCGAAAAAACAAGAAACCCCCTCGAAATGATCACGCCTTTCTACAGAGATGGTGCCTCTATCCAACTGGCGGATGTCCTAGACAAGTATAAGGCTGACATCACCGCCATACAGGAAATGGGATGGACGGGACAGGGATGTATACGACGAAAAAACTGTGATATCTTTACAGCTTCCTTTCGATGTGGATATCTAGTCGGCAAGAGACTTCGACATCCGGTCTCGCGGTTTAACCCTGGAAGTGACCGAATAGCCAGCATTTAATGAGCGTCTGGAAGAAAAGTCGGAAAAGACAGTCTGCAGCAACACCACCGATAAAGGATTCACTGGTTAGCTTCGCGTCGGCAAGAAACATGGTAGTGAATGATCAAATTAGAAGAAACCAGATTGGTCACATAATATTTGATGGAAGGCATGTCTCAAACGTTATTGGCATGCGTGTGACACGCCGTGCAAATATTGACTCGCATCACCATCTAGTTGCAGCCAAGGTACGCACGCGTGTAAGAAGTGCTAAAACGCATGTAACTAAAACGCAAAGAAAGCTAGACAGCACAAAGATGCATACCACCGAGATAGCCAATGCCTACTCCAATAGACTCACAGTGATGTTCTCGGCACACATTGTTAGCATATTGCGAATTCTAGACCACTGCCGAAACAAACATACTACAGACAAGCCATGGTACGATGAGGAATGTCGCGAAATGTCTGAGGAAATGGATGCTGCATACAAGGCAAAACTGCAGTCAATGGTAACGAGTGTTGTAACGGAACGACATAATGTGAAGAGGGTAGAGATGGAACGTCTTTACAGGCAAAACAAACGTTATTGGAAGAAAGGGGAGCTTTAGGACATTTGGAAGAGCAGGAAAGAGGTTAACACCGAAAGTTCTTTCAAAGGGATCCAATCCTGTAAGGACAGAGATGGAAATTTTGTCACGGACACGCAGAGTATGGTGCAAATATGGCGGGAACGCATTCGTACTCTACCCGTTCCCGAAGGCAGCATAAGTGACGAAATCATGTCAATCATCGACGATGGAGTAGATTGTCCACCACCTAACCAAAACGAGATCTGCACAGCAATAGCACATATTTAAACAGTAAAGCTGCGGGAGCCGATGGACTACCAGTAGAGCTTTTTAAGACCGGTGGTGATAAGTAGGCTACACAAGTTGTCTCAAGGAATGCATGTCCGATGTTTGGAATCTGATTTTTGTATGCCTTGTACTTAAGAAAAGCGATCCCAGTTTGTTCAGAAACTATAGCGCGATCAGCCTTTGACTCATCGCTTACATGGTCCTGTCTAGTATGTTATGTGAAAGATTAAAGCCCATCCTAGCGAAGTATGGCTGTAGACCTGGTAAATCCACGACCGACTAGATATTAATACTACAACAAAACCTGGAGAATACCCAAATGCAGATCAACACCTACCATCTGTTTATCGATTACAAAGCTGCATTCAACAGTCGGATACGACGGGAACTATAAGATGCTATGGCTGAAATTGGTATCCCCTCGTAGTTAATACGAGCTTGCGGGATAACACTGACTGACAAGAAGTCGTCAGTGAAAATAGGCAAAAAATCTGATGTTATGGCTGAAATTGGTATCCCCTCAAAGGTAATACGACATTGAGGGATGACACTAACTGACAAAAAGAAAATAGGCAAAAATCTGACTCAGCCATTTTCTATCCAGAGAGGCCTTAGGCAAAGCGATAGTCTGTCACGCGATCTCTTTAGCATCGTAATCAAGATGATCATGCGGACGACAGCAGTAAACAGAACTGGTACCATCTTTAACAAAAGTCACATGCTGCTGGCGTATGTCGATGATATAGATATCATTGGTCGTGGACTAGGGGATTGTTACTGCGGCCTTTTCGAGCATTGAGAAGCAGTCGGCAAAAGTGGTTCTTTTGATAAATGAGGTCAAAACCAAGTTATTTGTTTCAACGAACAAAGAATATACTCGTTTGGGACGCTGCGAGAACGTTGAGAACTATAACTTTGAAGTGGTAGATGATCTTGTCTACTTTGGCTCCGCCATAAACAAAAATAATATTGTCAGCCTTAAAATCAAAGGCGTGTGTTGATCACAAACCACTGTTACTATGCGTTAAGCAGCAATTTAATGGCATAACCCTTTCTCAAACGACAAAGATTTAGCAGTACCAGACACTGATCATACCTGTATGGCTCTACACCGCAGAATCCTGGAATCGGATCAATATATTCTGCTAGTTTTCGAAAGGAAAATACTGCGCAAAGTATTTGGACCTAACATTGTTAACGGCTAGTACCGTCGTCGAATGAACCTTGAGCTGTACAACAACGTTAACTTAGTCTAATAGAGCGAATACGCTGGCTTGGACACTTGAACGAATGGATGAAAGCGCTCTGGCTTGAAAAGTCTTCGGCAATAAACTAGATGGAAAAGATGCTGCACAACCGTCGCCTATGCGGATGACGTGGCTAACCTACTTTCTGAGCTTCTGGAATCTGCGCTGAAACTTCTTTTAAAATGGCGCCATGACTGTAGATTGGGTATAAACCCGAGTAAAACGGCATTGGTGCTATTCACACGGAGATACAAAATCCTTCAATTTGCCAAACCCTGATTAAATCGAGTCGCAATTACACTCTCTGATAGTGCCAAATTCCTTGGGCTGATATTAGACAGTAAACTGAATTGAAATCTGAACAATCAGGCCAGGATTTTTGAAGCGGCAACGGTCTTATACTGCTGCAAAAGGGCAATCGGCCTTAAATGTTGAATTACCCATTAAAAATGTGAACTGGTTATATGACTCAGTTATTAAACCCATCTTATTCTACGGATCGGCAGTCTGGTGGCCGGCGCTAGATAGGGCGTCCCAAAGGCTGAAATTTGAACGCATTATGAAACTGGTGGTAATTATGATAAAAGGAGCACTTAGAACTACTCCAACTAAGGCACTGTTTACGATCCTAAACTGGTTACACCCGGACATTGAGGTGTAAGGAAAATAGCAGCGAACACCGCAATGCGTTTAGACGTCACAAAAGCATGGATGCACCGGAACTATGGCTTGCCGAAATTCTGGACCTACCTAATGTGAGTTGTCACACGGATTACACCATGACAGAACCTGTCTTCGATCCGGGTTTTATAACGAATCTCCCGGATATGTCCTACCTCGATGAAAATGATAATGTCCCAAACTTTTTGAGGATGTCATCCTAATTTTCACAGACGGTTCGAAATTAAAGGAAAGAGCAGGCTGTGAAATCTTCCGCTGGAGTTGAAGTAGCAACTATCAATCAGACTACCGGATCACTGTAGCATAGTTCAGGCCGAAATAGCGGCCATAAGAATAGCCCTAGAGAAATTTCGGTATCGTGGGATATTGGGCGGCAATATTCATATTCTTACTAATAGTAAAGCAGCTATCAGATCTCTGTATAACGTGTACACCACTACGAGAAATGTTCGATAATGCCAGTTGTCTCTTGTGGAAATAGCAAGACATTCAACGGTTACCCTTACAGGGATTCCATGACATGGGAACAGATATGGTATCCAAAAAGCCAATACATTGGCAAGGCCCCCACAACCGTGAATTCGGTTGAAGTTTACGGTCTCATTGGGATCCCTCTCACAAGGGTGAACCAGCTAATTGCGGGGAAACTGAACCTCATTGCAAAGGAGAGATGGATGAGAGAACCCACTTGAACGGCGACCAAATAAATTTTGCCTACAATGAATACACAGAGGGCACGATTTGTGCTGAACCTGTTCAGAGTCTACCTGAGGAAGATCATAGCTGTAATAACCGGTCGCAGGTCGGTTGGTAAACACGCTAAGAGGTTGAAACTACAATGATGAGAAAGAAACGGAAACCATGGAGCATCTTCTATGTCACTGTTCTACTTTTGGTGACCTGTCTATATACCTGTCTATCATTACGCGATTTGTCGAATAGCCATGCCTTCATCAGAGGAACGAAATGGCTTGATAGCGACATTGACCGAACAGAATAGGAGTATTTGGTGCGAAAATTTGAAAATGGTATCACAACGGTTCATAGCCAAATACTAGGACTCATGTGAGCTGTGTTGAACGTGGTTGCCGAATTATACTAACCTAACCTAATGTCCTTTTTTGTCTTTCGTTGAGGCGTGTACACAAATGAGCCTAGTGTTCGGTCCCTTACAGGGTTAAACCGCGAGAACAGATGTTGAAGTCTTTTGCCGACTATGAACAAACTTCCTAATTAGTGCTTTTCTGCATGGCAGCTGTAAAGGATGTCACAGTGCATCCCTATTCCGTCCATCGCATTTCCTATATGGCGGTGATATCAGCCATATATTTGTCGAGGACATCTGCCTATTAGATAGAGACACCTTCTCTGTAGAGAGTTCGGACATTCCAGGTGCATATCCGTAAATCATGGTCCTTATATCGTTTGCTGGGTCTTCAAAACTTGGGGTTTTCTTCGTGTTTTCAAAATAGTCTTGATATTTAAGGAGATTTTTTGAAGGATATCAACCACAAATATTAATCCAGGAACCTAAGCTGCACCCTCCATAGTTTCTGTTATTGTCCTTACAAAAGAAATTTAACAAATTATCTGTTCAACATACCACTTTGCACTAAACTTCCTCAAAGTTTTTATCCACAACCATATAACACTTTATGACATAACAATATTTTCCAACCATTCAAGGTCATAATTTTCACTCTTTATATAGTTATCCTATCATCGATACGACCACAATAAAAATTCTAATGATTTTGAAATTAAATTTTTATTTCACAATTCAATATTTGTGCTCATCGCAACCTCCATCCACCCCAGCAGCTTCATTATTCCCCTATAGTCGTTTGTAAACAACTATTTGCTTTGGAAAATCTCAATCCTTTTATTGAATATTTGGTCAGTTTTGCCTCTTGCCAAAACTGGTCATTCCCATTGGGTGATTGCAGGAGATTGAAATGCAAGGGGAGGAGGACTGGCTCACTGAATGTAGTTTGGTTGTTTGGTATGTGAACTATAGTAGGAATATAATACACCCGGCAAACATTCTAATGACGATGACGATGAGGATAATGCCTCGCCTGATGATGATGGCCAGAACGTGCTTACTTTATATTCCGAACGCATCATTCAACCCATTAAGGCTTCAATAGACATAGGCCAAAGTCGCGTGGCAGGGGCAAACACTGGTACTGTTGGAAGGACACAAACAGGCAGACACCGGCGGACGGACGGACAGTGGCATTGAACTAGGCCACAGTGAGAGAGATGGACATCATGTACGCATCTATACATGCACGGCTAACTGAGAGATTCCTTTAGGTTTATTGATTGTTTATGCGTAGTATACGAATGGGTTGCCTGAATTTGGCACGCACGCACAAAAGCCGGTCGATCGGTTCATAGCCAAATTGTATTCATCCTTAATTAACATTTACAACATTTTTGGGATAAATAGAGAAATAATGAATAGAACGAGCAATGTGGGTGTTTATCAGAGGGGGCTGGTCAGCAAAATGTGTAGCCAGTAAAAATTTTGATTGAAATTTGAGAAAATTTCATTGAATTTTTGAAATGGAGAGAAAACAAACACCTTCAACCCGCATTTAACACGGAAATTGTTGCAAAGAAAACGAGGAATTTCTTTTGAAATGTTGTTAATCAATCATCAAACTAGTTTATCGGTTTTGTTTGTGTTTTTTTTGCATGATTTTATATTGAATTAAATGAAATTGGAAGCGGTTGTATGGGAACTACCACTATGCCCAGTGGTCATTGAGCTACTTTGAGGAATAGAAACAAAGAGATGGTCAGTTTTGTTTGGTTGATTGTTGTCCGTATGAAGGTGTTGCAATTGTAAATGAAGACTGATGATGATGATAGCAGCAATGGAAATGATTTCCATTACACCAAATAGGGGTATGGGAATAGAGAATATAACTTCCCGCACGTTTTCAGTGCACATCAGGGGAGATTTTAATATGCAAAAATATAACAAATAAAATCTTACTTACTGCGGGAAGCTGCATTACCTACTTGTATACATTTGCATTAGGAATCTGGATATCCTATTTATATTATAAACTAGCTGGCCCGGCAGACTTCGTCCTGCCTTCAAATTATTGTAAAAGATATTGATTGCTGTTGAAATCTAATAGCGATTGGTTTATTACTTTGACCTCTGAAATATTTCAATATAAAAGGCGATTTTTTTCCGGACAAATTGTGTACTTCATATATCTAAAAGATTATTATATATTATTGGAAGAATTGCTAAAATGGAACACCAGTATCGTCCATGATTTGATGAAAACTTACTTATTGATAGCCATACATTCTACAACAACATTTTTAAGCCGATTAACTGACATATAACATTCTCCGTTGGAGTAATGATAACACTTTGCTCCTTTTTATCTCAAGGAGTACGAATTTCCAAAAATCCCTTCATTTGGCTCAACAACCCTATTAACCGTTTGGTCTGGGTGATAGCAACAGTTTTTCCCATTTTCGGGTTTGTCCCCTAAAAGTTCGAAATGCGACCATCTACATTGTGAGTGACCATCTACATCCCATCCCCAACTTTCACTGCAATTTTGGTCAAAATTTGGTTTAACCGTTTTCGCAATTAGTGGTGTCATCAAAATGGACATCTAATTTTATATATAAAGAGTTTTCAATAAATTTGATGTTAAAAAATGGTTATATGTAATGTAATCAATGGTGCCTAAATGACTTTTAAAAAATTAAGTGTTTTATAAGCTAAACACCAGCAACTGGATCCAAACATATATCCAAATTTTCTCATGTCAAAAATGCATTCATTTTAAGTTTGAGTAAAATCGGACAATTGATATAAATTTTCGAAATAATTCAATGATTCGTTAACATTTTCATTATAATTCCCCCCTAGCGGCACCTACCCGGTTCATTTTTACAAAAAGCTTTTTTCTCATGATCGCACAAATATACATACTAAATTTCAGTTAAATTGGTCCATTCGTTTAAATTTAGATTAAAAATGCACCCAAACGCCACCTACTGGGTCCATTTGTTCATAAAATGTTTTCTCATGATCACACGAATATCTGATCTGAATTTCAGTAAAATTGGTCCATCCATTAGAATTTCCGATATAAATACACACCAGCGCCATTTACCGCGTCCATTTGTACATACAATTGTTTTTCACGATCAAACAAAAATACATTCTGAATTTCAGTTAAATTGGTCCATTCGTTAAAATTTTGATTATGAATACACCCCAGCGCCATCTACCGGGTCCATTTGTACACACGATTTTTTCTGATGATCAAACAAACATAGATTCTGAATTTCAGTTTAATTGGCCCATTCGTTAAAATATTGATTGTAAACCAACCCCAGCGCCACCTACCGGGTCCATTTGTACATAAAATCTTTTCTCATGATAAAACAAATATCCATTCTAAATTTCGGTTGAATTGGTACATGCATTCAAATTTTCGATATAAATCCACCCTAATCTACGGAAAATTTCGAATCGAATAAAAAACCAGTACAGAAATTTCAGTCAGTTAAACTGACTGATAAATACCATCACCCAATATAATATATTGTTTAAGTCTTGAGTTATTGAAAATAATCGATTTGTAATTAAAACCAGTTAGAAAGTTTCAGTCGGGCAACCCGACTTACATTTACCCTTACCCTCAGTAAAACAAATAATTTTCTATTTTATTGATATTATTACTCGATTTCGAAATTGGGCGGAGTGGTACATTTATATGGGAGGTACGTGAAGGGGTGTGTTTAGGCTCCAGATTTATTCTCCATAACTTTATCCTGTTATAGCATTACTAAATACAGAATTTGCGCACGATTGCGTTGGGTGTACTGATATTATTACTACATCCCAAAAGTGGGCGGAAAGGTACATTTGTATGGGAGGTACCATAAGGGGCGTGTCTAGACTTCAAATTTTTTCTCCAAAACTTTGTCCTGTTATAATATAACAAAATACAGAATTTGAGCACGATCGTGTCGAGTGTATTGATATTATTACCCTATTTCTAAAGTGGGCGGAGTGGTACATTTGTATGGGAGGTACCAGAAGGGGCGTGTCTAGACTTCCAGATTTTTTCTCCAAAACTTTATCCTGCTTAAACTTTACCAAATACAGAATTTGGGCACGATCGCGTTAGGTCTTTTAATAATATTAATCGATTTCTAAAGTGGGCGGTACCAGATGTGTATGGGAGGTACCAGATGGGGCGTGAATAGACTTCCAATTTTTTTCTCTAAAACTTTATCTTGTTATAGCTTTACTCAAAATAGAATTTGGGTACGATCACGTTTAATTTATTGATATTATTTCTCCATCTCTATAGTGGGCGGAAAGGTAAATTTGTATGGGAGGTACCAGAAGGGGCGTGGCTAGGCTTTCAAAATTTTTTCCAAAACTTTATCCTGTTATAGCTTTACTAAATACAGAATTTGGGGACGATCCCCTAGGGTGTATTGATTTTATTACTCGATTTCTAAAGTGGGCGGAATGATGTATTTGTATGGGAGGTACCAGAAGGGGCGGGGCCACGTAGCCCATTTGCAATACCGTAGGTAGTTTTGAGAAAATAATAACTCGTGCAAAATTTCAAAACATTTGGTTGCGTCTTTCGAAAGTTATCGTGCGAACCAGCCGGACAGCCACCCGACAGACAGACAGACGGACATGGCTCAAACGACTTAAAAAGTCACGAATCGAATTTGGTTCAAAGAAACCTAGGGTCTAAAGTAACTCCTTCTATGTGTTACACTTTTGGGTCGTATCAAATGATATATACCTTCATCCCTACGGGTGATGGTATAAAAAATCAGCCAAATCGCTTCAGCCGTTCTCAAGTGATGGTATGACATACGTGGACCATTTCATTTTTATATATATAGATAGATGTGAATGTCTGTCTGTTTGTTTGTATGTTTGTTGCTCAATCACACCTAAACGGCTGCACCGAATTCAATAAAATTTGGAGGACAGTTAGTGTACTATATGGAAATTGAAACAGTGGGCGTGGCACAATTTATTTTAGAGCTAGAGAGATAAAATTTGATACCCAGTACCCAGATAGTTCTCGACAACGCGAATATGAATATGCAGACGAAATTTTAATTTTTGACCCAATGGGCGGAGTGGGCGTGGCACAATTTATTTTAGAGCTAGAGAGCTAAAATTTGATACCCAGATAGTACTCGATGGCACAAATAAGAATATGCAGACGAAATTTGAATTTTTGACCTAATGGGCGGAGTGGGCTTGGCACAATTTATTTTAGAGCTAGAGAGCTAAAATTTGATACCCAGATAGTACTCGACAGCACAAATATGAATATGCAGACGAAATTTGAATTTTTGACCCAATGGGCTTAGTGGGCGTGGGAAAACTTTTTTTTAAAGCTAGAGAGATAAAATGCGATACCCTGATATTGCTCGACAACACGAATGAATTTGCAGACGAAATTTTAATTCTGGCCCAATTTGCGGAGTGGGCGCGGCAAAATTTTTTTTACAGCTAGAGACATACAATTTAATACACAGATAGTACTCGACAAAACAAATATTAATATTTGTTATGGCAAAACTGTATGATATATACAATATGATACATACATACAATATGATATGATATGACAACAGAAATATGAATATGCGAACACAATTTAAATTTTCGATCAATGGCCGAATTTAACGTAGCCAAATTGGATATAGCCCTGGAGGAAAATTTTCTGACCAAATTTTTATTTTTAACAATGGGTGGAGAGCATGGCAAAACTGTATTTTAGCCATAAAAAGATAACTTGGCACTACAATTACAAATTTTATTTTAGCCCTCGAGAGATGCAACACTATAAATAGATAATACTATGCGCAACAATTACAAAAATGCAATCAGTGGGAGGAGGAGTCATGCTTAAATCAAATCATAGCCCCAGAAAAATAAAATTTGGTACACAGATAGTATTCGGCACTACAATTACAATATTGCAGTCGACGATTTTGATCTTAGAGATATGAAATTTGATGTACTGATAGTACTCGATCAGCGGGCGGATGGTAATAGTGAGATATAATATTCGACACAATAAAACGTTTATGATTGAACTGGTTTGGGAGTTACTTGGGGTAACGAATTGTTTACAGAGCTACGCTTAAATTATCCCATTAAGAAAGCAAGCCAAAAATATTATTATCGAGTTAAGGAAACGTTGCCAAAGTATGTTTTAAAGTGGCATACGCACAGCTTTTATAACTGTGACCAAATTTTAATTGATATTTGTGTTAATTTTGTAATATTAGACAATTATGCAATAGCGAAGCATTGCCGGGTCCACTAGTTTATATATATATGCCTATATAGGGAAATACGGTTTTGAGTGCTCATCAAATTGAGGTTCAATTTAGATACAAATTTGGACATAAGTTAAATAATTTTCAGGCTATGCACCTAAAAAGTGATTTATTAACAATACAATTCAACTAACATACACCCTAATCTAAACAAACTGTAACTAAGTTGTAGGCTTGTTTTAATGTGTAGTTAGGTGTAATTAAACTTAATCCCCGTAATCTTTTCACCACAACTAAATGACCACCTTGTCTAAACACAACAATGAATACAATAAGTTTGCCACATGCTGTTTTACACATATCAATAACTTTATCTCTTGCAGACTTTGATTTACATTGTGCGCGTCAACATCCTTTTGCAAATCCTTTATTACACCCACGAAAAAGCATAAATAACAATGTTGATTGAAAAATTCCTGAGATTCATTTTGAATCAAACAAAAACGCCGAAAAAAACTACCATCATAGATAGTCAAAAGAAATAAAAAAAAACTAATACGCAAAAAAACAAATCACAGCCTGTAACTCCTACAAAATACACGCTTACCCGATGAAAAGAAAAACCTGGGCGTGCGAATAGCCCAAAACATATGAAAATATTTTTGTGAACATATTTCATTTGAGACTGAGAGAGAGAGATATGCTTGTTTTATTGTTTTTTTTTCTATTCAAAGAACAAATCATAAAACATAACATATTTTCCGTGCTACAGGCCATACATGTTGATATTCGCATTCAATTTTGTTCGGCATAGAGGTGGCAACAAATGGGTGTTATGAATTTGGCAGAAAGTTTGATAGATTTAATATTAGTAAAGGCTGTATTAATGGGTTTTGAATTACTATAAACTGAGTGAAGCTCATTGGTGTCGGGACATTGCCCAACGGAATTTATCCTTTTACGTAATTTTTTCCAACATTTGTAGAACATAACACCTAGGATGAAGTTGAGTATAACGATCGTTTGTAAAATATCCATATTAATTATACCCTCACCCTACGTGTAGGAGGGTATATATCTTTAGATACGACCCAAAATTTTACCACATAGAAGGAGTCCCTTTAGACCCTAGGTTTCTTTGAACCAAATTCGATTCATGACTTTTTAAGTCGTTTGAGTCATGTTCGTCTGTCTGTCCGTCTGTCTGGCTGTCCGGCTAGTGCGCACGATAACTTTAGATAGATTTAATATTTTCCCAAAACTACTTACGGATTTGCAAATGGGTTACATGGCCCATCCACTTCTGGTTCTTTCTTTACAAATGTACCTTTCCGCCCACTTAAGAAATCGAGTAATAAATTCAATACACCCAACAGGATCGTACCCAAAATATGTATTTAGTAAAGCTATAACAGGATAAAGTGTTGAAAAAAATAAATTGGAAGTCTAGCCCCTCCCCTACTCCCATACAAATGTACCTTTCCGCCCACTTTAGAGATGGAGTAATTATATCAATAAATTCAACGCGATCATACCCAAATTCTGTATTTAGTAAAACTATAGCAGGATACAGTTTTTAAGAATAAAAAAAGTAAGTCTAGCCACGAACTATCTGGTACCTCCCATACCCATCTTGTACCGCCCACTGTAGAAATCGATTAATATTATTTATAGACATAACACGATCGTGCCTAAATTCTGTATTTAGTAAAGTTCAAGCAGGATAAAGATTTGGAGAAAAAATCTTTGGAGATGGAGTAATAGTATCAAAACACTCGACATGATCGTGCCCAAATTCTGTATTTTGTGAAGCTATAACAGGACAAAGTTTTGGAGACAAAAACTGGAAGTCTGTCGACGCCCCTTCTTGTACCTCCCATACATATGTACCACTCCTACACTTAAGAAATCGCCTACCACTTGGTCCTTCCAACGATGTTTGGGTCTCCCTGCTCAGCGTCGTCGTCTTCCAGGTTCGTCTTCAAACACCTTTCTCGCTGGAGCAATAACATTCATCCAGGCAACATGTCCCAGCCATCGTAGCCATTGGATTCTGAGTCAGAATTTCTGACTATTTTAGCTACGTCGGTGTCGTGGTAAAGCCCCTACAGCTCATGGTTCATCCGATGGCGAAACTCGCCGTCGACACAGATAAGTTCATATATATTTCGGAGAACTTTTCTCTCGAATACTCCCAGGTTATGTATGTCCGTTGTCGTGAGCAATCACAATTCGGCAGCATACAACAGAACGGGTAAAATGAACACCTGGTTTCTTAGTATCCCGAGATAAGGTGGTGTTACTAAAGTGCTGCCGATGTTCGTAAAAACATCTATTGGCGAGCACTATTATCCGCTTGATTTCTTGGCTGACATTATTTTTCCTATTGACAGCAGATCCGAGGTAGGTAAAATCAACTACTACCTCAAAACAATAATTGTTCGTTGAAATCATTATTTTTGTTTAATCCTTGTTGACAGCTAAACCTATTTTTGCTGATACCTTTTCTAGTGATGAGAAAACTGCAGTAACATCCCTCAGATTTCTGCCAATGTTGTATATATCTTCGGCATAGGATAGTGGCATGTGGCTCTTGTGGAATATGGTGCCAGACATGTTGACACCAGCCTTTCTCATTACTTTCTATATACCTATATTTGATAGTGTACAGGACAGGCTTTCACCCTGCCTGAGACTTCTTTCCGAGTTGAATGGTTCAAATCTTAATCGAGGATTTGTTGTTTTTCAAGGTACATCTACAAAGTCGAATTAGTTTTGCAGAAATGCCAAACTCTGACATGGCCTCATATAGCCTATTTCTTATCGGAGAGAGGAAGGCAGCTTTGTATTCGACAAAGAGGTGGTAGGTGTCGATATGCTTTTCAGGATTTGTCGTATGGTGAATATTTGATCCGCCGTAGATTTACCAGGTTTAAAGCCGCACTGATAAGATCCAATTAGTTTTTCTACAATTGGCTTTCACACAATATGCTCGAAAGGACCTTGTACGCAATTGGTAATAGGCTTATTCCATGGTAGTTCTTACACTCACTACTATCTACTTTGTTGTAAATGGGACATAACAGACATATACTTCAATCCCCGGCCATGCTCTCCTCCAGCCATATGTACTCGATGAGCTGATACATGCTCTTTATCAGCTCCTTTCTACCTGCCCTAAACAATTCAGCCGGCAGACCATCGGCTCCTGGCCCTTTGTTGTTGTTAAGGCGGGAGATTGCCGCACGTACCTCGCGCTGGCTCAGAGGTGGACAGTTAATACCATCGTCATGGATTGGAGTGGGGTGTTCTGGAGTGCTGTCCGTATCCAGTAAACTTCTGAAATGATCTCCCAATATCTTTAGAACGTTATCCGGGTCCGTCACTAGCTGACCATTGCTGTCCTTGCAGGAGGACAACCCTGTTCCACGCATTATCTGGTAGATTTTTCGGGCTTCCCCTCTACTTCGGAGCAACTCAGTGCACTCATCCTGTCGCTTCTTCAGCTCCTTCTTTTTCCGTCTTAAAAGACAAGTTGTATCTCGTCTCTTCTCCCTGTGCCATTCACGAACAGCTAACATACCCATTAGCTGCAGTTTCACATTGTGTGCAGCATCCGTCTCTCTCGTGGCATTTCGACATTCATCATCGTACCAGGCTTCTTCCTGAGACTGCTTTGAGTACCCAAGTGCGCTTCTCGCAAACCGTTCTATGGAGTCGGCTATATATTAGCACTGCGAGGTAATATTATCAGAACACTCAATGCGTGCATTTTGGGACTTCTCTTGGTTGATCCAAATTGCAAACAAATCATACTTTATTGAGTCAATATCTTTTTTCTCATTCAGAATAAGTAAATAAAAATTATATGTTTGTGATCCGTCTTCTCATGTGTACCAAAAAAAATGTGGTAGAATTAAGCTGTTGTGGCATATATGGATTAGAGCCTAAACTAACATCTTTGGACTATAACTAACGTCATTAAAATTTGGCGTTGAAGTAAAGTGTGAATCCTTGTGGTGTAACAGTATCCAAAATGATAACCAACTGTTGGAGATATATGAAGAACAGCCCCAAATTCTCTGGTACCTCCCATACAATACTATATACTATCATACCTATTGACATTATGTCTGACGAAGCCCTTGCAGCGAGGAATAAGAAATTGCGGGATTTATGTCAAAACTATTCCCGTAGAGAAAATAGAAGTAACAAAATGGAAGATGTCATGAATGGGGTGCTTATTTCATCAGATCCGCTTATAGCATCAGTTGTATGGGATATATAGTTGACGTAGAACATTAAGGGAATAAGTGGTATATGCGTTAAAGTAATTATGTTTAAATTTTCATTAAAATATTTCGTGTCCCGTCCACTGGATATTCTGTAAGCGGATATTCTCCTGCCAGGATTTTATTACAACAGCCCATTCTGGGTCAGACGCTGACCAGGGTACCGCTCACTCTGAGCCGACGTGCCTGGGTTTTAGGTTTCACCACTCACGGTTAGCCGTGCTCTGACGGGTGTCAAAAGCATGTTTCCAGGCGTCACCTCGTGGAGGTACTCCGTCAGCAGTAGTACCACGAATACGGAGCTCTATGAGTAGACTTGAAGTTTGGCAAGGAGCACTCTGGGTTTGCCAAGTTAAAGAGAGGCTTTGCCTTGCGTCAAACTCCCGACGTCTCGTGTAAACTACTGTACTCGTGAATATTTCAACGGTTTTAGCGTTGTGTGTCGTTGGATTTAAATCTTTGCAGGCGATGTAAGTAAGTATTTTGTTTACTTGTCTATACATCATCTGCATTTACAGTACCAATTTGATTCTTTATCCCTATAGTATCTTTGCAATTCGACGTAATCTTATCTACTTTAGTTTTTGTCAATATATCGTACTGCTCCCATAACAATTTGCCTATTTCAAGGAATACTCGCCAGGTATATTCCAATATGCACGCAATCTATTTGAAATGTGCTCAATATTTCAGCTAGAACCTTCTCAAATTGTTTTCCCCAACAAAGGTATGCAACACTCAAATTCATGCCGTCGGGGTCGGTATGGTCGGTTGGTGGTGATGTTCATGGTGCCTCTATTTCATTCATAAATATTTCATTATTGTTCTTTTTCATGCACAATATTAGATTCTCGTGCAAGAAGCCGTTAACATGTATTTGTTTCTTTTGGAATTATTTAAATAAGTAGATGTTTTATGGTTTTATATAACACAAATTGTTATGAACTTAAGTAAGCCAAATATTTATTTCGTTAATAAAGTTGAAGTTATACCTTTAAGTGACTTTGCGGGGTGCATGAATAAGTTCGTAATCAATGTTGTTAAAAGTTATGACTCTAAGTTATTTGCATCTAGTTAACATTTGTGTACACTGTGCAATGGAATGCAAATATATATGATTTGATGATATTAATACTGGCGACATTAACTACCCGATAAAAATTTTGCATATATAGGCAAAGATTGGCATGGCGATGTTGGTTAAGAAATTTACGAAGAGACTCATTAAACACATTAAAAGTTTGCGGGCAAAAAAATAACATGTACGAATAATACAAACGCCAAGATTTTAGGTGAAAAAAAGCCAGATTGAGAACACGGAAATTTCGTATTTGGATAAAATTTTTTTGAAGAATTCCTATAAGGTAGTCACCGAAATGATCTCATCACAAAATGGCTTTGTGAAATGGCACTGCAACCTTCATAAGAAATCTTATTTATATATATAAAAAATTGTTGCAAGTGTGTTGTGACTTTATAACTCACGAACGGCTGGACCAATTTGCATTAATTTTATATTTTTACATGCGTTTGGGTGACGCCCCGTGTGGTTTATATTTACAATTCGGTCCAATTAGACAAAGGGGCGTGGCACCGCCCATACAACTTGAAAATCAAAAGGGCTGTATCTCATGAACTATCAGAGGTATGAAGATGAGATTTGATATATATGTTGTTGGAGCAGTATTAATTACAGCCAAGGTGGAAGTGGGCGGTGTCACGCCCCCTTTTCAAAAATCGCTCTAACGGCTTTTGTAGTTGTGTAGACCGATTGATACGAAAATTTTACCAAATGGTACAGTTGACCTGTTGATAGTCCCTGGCTATAATAGATTTTGATTGGATAAAGGAGCGTGGCACCGCTGATACAACTTGAAAATCAAAAGGGCTATATCTCATGAACTATCAGAGGTATAAAGATGAGATTTGGTATATATGTTGTTGGAGCAGTATTAATTACAGCCAGCATGGAAGTGGCGGGTGCCACGCCCCATTTTTAAAACCGCTCTGCAGGCTTTCCCAATAGACAGATTGATACGAAAATTTTACCAAGTGGTACTGATGACCTGTAGATAGTCCCTGGCTATATTTGGTTGTGATTGGATAAAGGGGCGTGGCACCGCCCATACAACATGAAAATATAAAGGGCTATATCTCATGAACTAAAAGAGGTATGAAGATAAGATTTGTTACATATGTTGTTGTTGCAGTATAAATTACAGTAAGAGTGGTAGTGGGCTGTCAAAATTCCACGGTATATTGCAGTTCGCCTAGAGATATGAACAGTAAGGTGGGCCAGTTTTCTTATTCGCAAAACTTGTAACCAAATCTACGATGAATTGTTAGAAAATGTCACCAATAAACTTTGTGTGTAATATCAATTCCTAGCTCGCGCTTGGAAAGCTTAATTTAGTGCAGAAAACTTAAATTTTGATAGAAGTGTCTTAAAGCTGAAGTCTGTACGCTTTCAATAATCATGGGGCAACGAACGTCACTTCCAAAAGAAGCTCAAAACGGAGTAAATATACGAAAAATCCTATTATCTTAAAAAAAGTATCAGCTAGGATGTTGATTCATGTGGATTTTTAATGTACAATTGATACCCAACAAAACCCCATTTACCGTTTTTGTTGCCATTTTAGGTCAACCAATTCGTCATTCAGGCGAGGTGTGTGAAGTGTGATAGACTTTCATTGAGACTTTCTTTGAAAAATCACCATGTAAAGACTACACAAGAACAACGTTTACAAATCTTGCAAATTTATTTTCAAAATGCGCGTTCTGTTTGCCCTTTGAGAAGTTTATGGTGCATATACTCATCCATCTGAGCAGATAATAGAAGCCATCGACGCTGTAGACGTAAGTGTGACAGGGGACTCGAATTTATCGAACCGACGCCGTTCTCAGCAACTCGGTCTCTCCAAATGCTGAGGAAAGATCTTGGCCTATATTCATATATACAACTGGTAGAAGAACTAAAACCAGTGGACAATCAATTGATTATTTTATTTATCTCATAGAATGGTATTACGAGTTCAATACAAAGATAGTATTCGGAAATATTCTTGATCCATATGAGAATAAGACATGGCAAAAGAGGTTTTTATGGCTAAAGGCATAAAGCTTCAAACGAAATTTCCATTTTCGGTCAAAAGGCGGAGAAGGCATGTTAAAAGTGTTTTTTACGCCCAAAGAGATAGTTAGTATACAGACGGTTACCGCTACTACATTGAATTTTGATCTTAAACGGAATGTGTGTTTCCGATTTGTAAAAGATATGACTTTGCTGATGAACTTTTTACTATCGTCATAGAGCCTATGATATTAAGAATTTAAAACTACAACACTTAATTTGTTAACTTTCATGTTAAGGAGTTGCTTGAAATTAGTTACATAAGTTAATAAACTCAACATATCATTATCGAGCTTAAGTACCGTTTTCAAATTACTTTGTAGACCTAAATGTGAATGAAATTAAAATGCAATAGTGAAGCATTGCCGGGCCCACTAGTACATATATAAACATCATTTACCTATCAGTCATAGTCTCCCCAAAATGCAATTGCCTCAATGTTTTGCTTCACTAATTATCCCTAAATGAAAGGATTTGTCTTATAGGATTTCGCAGAATAATCCTAAAAGGGATTTATATACACCTTGCTGCCCAAAAAGCAACCACAAAGGCTGTACAAAAGACACTACGCAATTATAGACATTTTCAATTATGAACCAGAAGACACCTGAGTTCTGTGCTTGGCACGTACTATAACATACAATTAGCTAAGAAAATGACATGTGTTTGACGCCCCCCCAAAAGAGGATACATTACAGGGATTTGAGTGTTAAGGAAGGGATATGGAAACAAACCACAAATCTCAACGCAAATTACATTTTATTTCATAAAAAAAAACTGAAATATACTTATGTTTCAAGAAACCCCACATGTTATGTAATACAAAAAAACAACCCTATTTGTGTATTCCTTTTTTTTTAGTAATTTAGGGGTAACAAGTATAATTATGAATTAAAGTCTCAAAAGTTAATCCTGGTTACAAATGTAACCATATTGTGTTGTGATGGCATATATACGTTCGAGTATCAGATTTCCTAACTCGTGCCAAAATACAGAGAGAGTCCGTGCCAAGTCTCACTTTCATTTTGTGTATGTGTGTGTGTTGGTTTTTCGACTCCTTTTTTTTTTGTACCCTTTAGGGTTCATTTGCGTCAATTTTGAATCGGGGACAACGAAAAAAAAATCATTTTCGCTTGAACACAAAATGTCTGCATATGTTTTGTCCTAATCCTCTTTAGGCTGAGCTGCACAACATTCACTTTCAGCGCAGTTGTTGTTGCACTATAACTTTGTTTCTGTGTTTGTTTTTTGGAATGTTGAATGTTTGTTTGCTTATTTGTTTTATAGGAATATCATTTATCTTTATTGCAGTTTATAGTGCAATTTTTCAAAATCTACACAAAAACTGTTTTGCAATGGAATAAATATGTGAATCGTTTTTTCTCCACATTCGGTTTTATTATTATTGATGACTTTATATCCTCTAACAACCCCTGGTAAGCAAACAAATGCAGCACAGTGGGACATATAGAAATAAATGAGACAAATAGGTAAAATATCCTTTGTGTGTTAGTATCAAAATTGTATATCGTGATCATGGAAATATACAATTTTCACGTTATAAGCATTGTTATAAATAAATATAAATCAGCAAATGTTAGTAAATTTTTAACTGTTATAACGTCACAATGTAACAATAGCATATAATAGCTCATTTCTCACAGCACATATGCTTTTACTATATTGATATACATCATATACAACTCGGTCGACTAGTAGTTTAGTCTTGCTTACTGCACCTTTACACATGAGCATCTCCATTGGATGTTAAAGAGACGTCATGTTGTTAATGAGATGTCATGGTTAAAGAGATATCATGTCGTCTAAAGCCTCGCTTGATATGAAATTAATTCGTTAGGTCTTTATCTTGCTTCACTCAAGACTTCTTGTCGGTCAGTATCATCTTGCAAAGTCGTATCAGCTTCGCAGGTATACCGAACTCAGCCATGACATCTAATAGTTTTTGTCATATCAGCATATTGAATGAAGTTTTATACTCGACAAAACTATAGTAAATATCGATCTGCAGGATAGTGTAAATATCTGCAACTTACCAGTTCGCTAAGGTGGGCGTAAGTCTTTCACATAACATGCTCGACGGTATTTTGTATGTGATATGTATTACATACTCCTTGTGCACATTCGGTCTATGTGAATGCTTGGCAACAGCAATGTTGTTATACAACTCATGGTTCCTTCGATGACGGTATCAGCCATTAACGATGATGGGTCCAAATATTTTGCGAAGTATTTTTCTCTAAAAGTTTTCCTGAATAGTTGTATCCACTTGTGTCATTACTCAGCATTCTGCGCTGTAGTGTAAGATAAATAGGACCAGTGTTTAGCAGAGTTGTATTTTTCTTCGCCGTGAGAGCGCTTTGTCATTAAATCGCATGCGTAGCGCGTAGTAGCAGCGATTTGCGATCAAACTCGTCTTTTGTTTTCCAGGCAGACATTATTATTTTTGTTTACGGCGTATCCAAGGTAGACGCTATGAGTCACCACTTCAAAGTTATAGTTGTCAACGTTCATTTCGTTGGTTAAGACAAATAACTTGTTTTGGTTATCATTAATCACCTGACAAACTTCTGCTGACTGCTTTTCAATGCTCGAAAAAACCGCAGTACCATCTCGCAATCCACGTCCAATGATATCTATATTATCGGCATACGCGAGCAGCATGTGACTTTTGTTGAAGATGGTACCATTCATGGTTACTTCAGCCTTCCACATGATCATCTTCATTACGATGTTTAAGAGATCGCAGGACAGACTATCGCCTTGTCAAAGAATGGCTTGGTAGAAAATGGTTCTGTCAGATTTTTTCCAAATTTTCAGTGAAGACTTCGTGTCATCCCGCAAAGTCGTATTAGCTTCGCGGTGATACCAAACTCAGCTATAGCATCTAACAATTTCTGTCGTATCGGACTGTCGAATGGTAGGTGTCGATCGATGAACAGATGGTAGGTGTCGATCTGAATTTCTTGAGTCTTCTCCAGGACTTATCGTAGTGTGAATATCTGGTCGGTCGTGGATTTACCAGGTCTAAAGTCCAACAGGTTCGCCAGAATGGGCTTTAGTCTTTCACATAACACACTAGACAGGACCTGGTATGCGATGGGTAAAAGGCTAATCCCGCGATAGTTGGTACACAAACTTGGACCACTTTTCCTAGGCACGGGACACAGGACACTGAGATTCCAATCATCGGGCATGCACTCCCTGAGCGAAATTTAGGTTATGAGCTGGTGCATGCATGATACCAACTCATCGCCGCCGACTTTAAAAAGTTCTGCCGGCAGTCCATCGGCTCCCGCAGCCGTGCTGCCGTGCTGACCTCGTTTTAGCTCGGTGGTGGACAGTAGATCGTATCACAAAAAAAAATTTTCCGTACACCACCGAATATAAAGTATTGTCCAAGGACATTTCAAAAAAAAAAAATTATTTTTTTGTTGCCGAACGTAGGGGTCGCCTTTTTATTTTTTTCTTTATATCTTCGGTATTTACAGCCCGATCTTAAAGTTTGATATTGCGAATTTTTTGTCTCAGGGAGGCCCATTGACATCAAGTGTACCGTTCTAGTACTTACCCCCCAAATCTCATTTCCTACCATCCTAATGTGACACCCTAATGTTAGAAATTTATAGCTCGCGAAAAATCATAAAATCATAATTACCACACAATTATTAAAAAAATGATTTTATAAATTCATTGTTGCAGACCATAGGGGTCACCTTTTTTAATTGGTCATAACTTCAGTATTTCCATTTAGATATTAAAGTACGATATATCGGTGATTTTGTCTGTGGCAGGATAATTTTTTTTAATTCAAAAGTCTTTGACCTCTAATAACCTTTTGAGAACGGAAAAAACTAAAAAGGCGACCCCTACGTTCGGAAAAAAAAATATTTTTTTTTGAAATACAACAGTTTATATTCGCTGGTGTACGGCGCACTTTTTTTTGGTGCCTGTAAGGTGGTACGCTCTAGTGGACAGTCTCTTCCATCGTCGATTATTGGTGTGATTTTGTCACTCATGCTGCCTTCGGGAACGAGTAGAGACCAATAGTGTTTCCTCCATATTTGCAGCACTCTCTGAGTGTTCGTGACCAGATTTCCGCCCTGTCCTTAAAGGTGGGGATCCCTGTTCCAAAACCTTTGCTTTTAACCCTTTGGTAGAACTTTCGGGCCTCACCTCTATCACTGTAGTTTTCGATATAATTTTTCTTCCACAGACGCGTTTTCCGCCTAAACAGGCTTTTCATCTGCCTCCTTTTCTCATTATAACGTTTCGCCATCGCACGCGTCGCCATTGGCTGCAGTTTTGCCTTGTATGCAGCATCCATTTCCTCAGACATTTCACGACATTCATCATCGTATCATGGCTTGTCTGAGCGTGGTTTTTCATAACCCAGTACGGCCGTTGCGGCAGTGGTTTTAGAATTCGCAATATGCTGCCACTGTGTGTCGGGAATATCAGAACTAGGGGGATTTGTTTGGAGTAGCTGAGAGAGTTGGTTGGAGTAGGCATTGGCTATCTCGGGGGTATGCAGCTTTGTGATGTTTGGTTACGAGTGTTTTTAGCACTACTTAATCGTGTGCGTACCTTGGCTGCAACTAGGTGGTGATCCGAGTCTATATTTGCACCGCGCATTACACTCACGTCAATAACGCTTGAGACATGCCTTCCATCAATTACCACGTGATCAATCTGAGTTCTTGTATTTTGATCGGGAGATATCCAGGTTGCCTTGTGGATATTTTATTGCGGAAATTTGGAATCCACAAACAACCATGTTTCTTGCCGACGCTAAACTAACCAGTCTTAATCCGTTATCGGAATTGTTGTTGTGTAGACTGATTTTTCCGACTGCTGAACCAAGAGCATCTTCCCTTCCAATTTTAGCATTAAAGTCTCCCAGAACATTTTTAATGTCATGTGCGGGGCAGCGGTCATATATCTCCTCCAGGTGTTCATAGAATGCATATTTAATGTCATTGTCGTTGTCCTCCGTCGGGGTTACCCGAGCCTATATTTGCACCGCGCATCAAACGCACGTCTACAACGCTTAAGACATATCCGCCGCAGCAATGGAGGCAACATGAACAACAACAACAACAGCATCAACATCCACAGCAACAGCAACGGCAACACTAGCAGCAGCACTAACAACAAATAAAATACGACCAATTTCAATTTAATTCATAACGATTTATGTACAACATTTACAACAACAAACAAATAATAAATTAACAATAAAGATTAAATAACACACAAATACAACTACTACACAAAATATTTCGCCCGGATACGAATAGTGGCTATTCGGTTACTTACAGGGTTAAACCGCGGGACCAGGTGTCGAAGTCTCTTGCCGACTATGAAACCACATCAAAATTCGTGTCTTTCTGCTTGACAGCTGTAAAATATGTCACAGTTCTTTTGTCGTGTGCATCCCTGTCCCGTCCATCTTATTTCCTGTATGGAACTGATGTCAGACTTGTATTTGTCGAGGATGTCCGCCAGTTGGATAGAAGCACCATCTCTGTATAGAGTTTGGACATTCCAAGCGAATAACCTTAAATCATGGTCCTTATAACGTTTGCTGGGGTCGTCAACATTTGGGGGGTTCCTGTTTTATCTTTTCTTCGTGTTTTCATAATAATTATTGTTCTAGTTTCTTGGGGCTACCAAAGCCACTATGAGAGGGAGGCTCACACTGCAGCCTATAAAAAGGCCAAGAAAAGTGTCCGCCGTGATAAATGCTGCTGTGTTGACGATCTCGCTAAAGAAGTCCAAAGAGCTTCTGAGGCTCAAAGGAGTCAGGATCTGCACAGCATAACAAACAACTGGGTTGCAGTAGCTTCCCCTCTAATAAATCATTAAAAAACAGCCGTGGAGAGGTCATAATATGAAAAACAGGTCAAAAGGACCAGTAAGGAAAAATGCTGAACACCATTCAGGACCTCATTGAATTTACATGCCTTTGTCTGGGACACACCGAAAGACACGATATAACGACGTAGCTGAAGTTGAACAGGCACTATGGAATCACCCGGAAATAGGTACAAGCGAAAAACTGATAAGATCTATCATAGACAAATTTTTGGAAACCAATCAAATTGATGACGACTTGAAAGGGGGTATGATAATCAAAATATCAAAAAAGGAGACCTCACAAAATGTAAGAACGCTTCTTCGCATGGTGTACAAAGTCATAAATTATTTAATAAATACAAGAATATTGAATGCATTGTCCAACGATATTTGTAACGAACAAGCCGACTTCCGACCAGGCAAATCAGGCATCGACCACATTAATAGTCTGAGGATAATAACGGAGCACTCAGTCGAATGGCGACTGCTGCGACCGCTTTATTTAATATTCATCGACTTTGAGAAGGCGTTCAATAACCTAGTCCATACCGCAATTTGCACTACTGCACTTCGTTGCAGGAGAATAACGGAAAATCTCATAGAATTAATTAAGTCTTTGTATGAAAATGCTAAGAGCCGCATTCTACCTGAGGACACAAACAGCTACACAATAAATGTCAAAGTAGGTGTGAGCAGAGAAGTCCACTATTACCCGTAGCCCTCGACAACATTATGGCGATAGCCACATCCACCCCTAGAGGTATCACATGGCGCTTAAACGGTCGTTTAGAAGATTTAGGCTACGCAGATGACATTTGCATGCTATCGCATAGATTTGACGACATGCAGTCAAAACTAAATAAAATCGAAACCGAAGCTGCAATTTGGGGTATCAGAATAAACATTCCAAAAACGAAGGTTATGAGAATCAACACCACAAATACATGAAAATTCACTTCGCAACATCAACATCTGCTGCTTGGGTAGCAATATAACAACAAGTAGGTGATCAAGAGAAGATGTTGCAAACCGCATAAATAGAACAAGATAAGCTTACGGCCAACTCAAACGTGTTTGGGAATCGCGCACTACTCTAGGCGCACCAAACTATGTTTTTTCAACAGCTGAAATTTGTAGCACTTTATGGTAGTGATTCCTGTAATTCAAAACAATGCGATATAAATGCTTAAGGCTTAAATGTTATAAGACTTTCGTAAAACACTTAGTCGCGTGAACACCTATAACTACATGGCGACCCGAGCCTATATTTGCACCGCGCATCACACGCACGTCTACAACGCTTAAGACATATCTGCCGAAACCATGTGATGAATTTGGTTTATCGTCTTTTAATCATCAGTGGATATTAACTTTTCCGTCTGATATCATTACCAATCACTACTAATTTTCCGACTGCTAAACCGATGATATCTTCCATTCCCATTTTAGCATTAAAATGTCCCAGTACAATTTTAATGTCTTTACTAGGTCTAGAATATTTCGTATTTCGTCTATAAGTCCTAACATTTCCTACACTGTGCCATCTCAGATAGACACTATCACATATTCTACCCATTCGTATACACATACAGATACACATTTACCGGTATTCAAAAATACTCACTCATATCCTTATCATTTGCAATATTTTTATGCATCATGTTGTTTTTTCGATACTCTGGGTAATACTTTAATACTTTTTCAAAATAAATCGTAAAATAAACAAAAAACTCGAGAGTTCGAGTATAGAAATAAACATATAGCCGAATAAATGCTATTGAAAATAAACATTTAAAGCATACCAAAATTTTATTGTTATTCTTTATTTTAATGTGGAGGACAAAGGATGGGTAGAGCTGCCATTAAATGGCTGCCACGATGTTTGTAATAAGCTCTGTAAACTGTCAGGCTCAGACTCAGGTGCACTTTGTAAAGTCATATGGTGCAATTTTCAGTTTCATTTCAGTTATGAATCTTTTTCACTGCGTGACTGAGGGTGTTGGGTTCATATACTTACATACACATATACACGCACAGCTGTATGAATCCTTGTTAGGTTTATGATATTACAAAATGCATTTATTACCTCCATTGATAGCTATAGTTTCGATTCCGTTTTCCGGGTGGTGGTAAAACTGTGGCATTGCGGGCTGCTGATGTTCATCCTATTCAAGCAGTCATTCATTCCGCCCGACATGTGTTTTATAGTCCACAGGAATTATGTTTTGCATAAACCAACAACAACGAACAAATATTGTCAATATTTAGCATTAATTTACATAACATTTAGTTTTGATTATTTTAATGATTATTTTATGATGATAAATGTCAGCTTTTTCCGTTGCATCACAAGAGACAGTGCCATAAAAAAACGAGGGTGATGGCATTACCGGTAACAGGGGATGGTGTTGTAATCGAAAGATAATAACCGTATGGGACTTGTAGACAACTTGATTGATTGTTTCTGAAGTTTCAACCAAATGTTGGAATTTGTTATTTAATCTTAGCCTTGGGTGTATATGGAAGAACCAATATTTCCCTATTGAATTAAGGTTACAGGGTTGGTCGATTAGTCGCTTAAAAGAATGTAGTGCCACCTAGATTTAATAATTACGGAAACCATTGTATATCACAATACGATGATACATGCCTATTTCTAATCTTCTGATCGTTATGGTTTCCAAATTTGAAACCCAAAGTTCTAAATATTTCACAAACTTATAAAACGTTAAAATAATATGAAACTTTTTTGTTCGTTAGCCAATTTTGTGTATCATTTAGGTACACTAACACAAATTGATAATAATCAAAACTATCGTTAATTCTCACACACAACACTATATCTTTTAGCAAATGTTGCAACATAACAACTTATGAACAAAGGCATCAAACTCTGTTTCTACTCCATCTATTCTACTAAGTCTTGAACTTGATTTAGTCTCCCAGCATCAATGTTATTTCAACTACTTTACTTTAAATTGCCAAATATTTTGCATTTAGTGTTTCATGTAATTTCGAATGTTACTTTAAATACCACATTTCTATATATAATTACAATGTGGTACATAAAGACTACATAAATACATACACATGTGCAATTATGGCAAATTTATGTATAACATGGAATGCCAAAAAAAACAGAACAAACGAACGAACGAACGTACAAGAAGAGAACATCGAGCAACAAAACCACGGCCACATTGTAATTACATAAGTTCGACAGTTTGTATACATCAGCAGCAACAATATCCGCCGCAGCAATGGAGGCAACGTGAACAACAACAACAACAACAGCAGCAGCAACATCCACAGCAACAGCAATGGCAACACTAGCAGCAGCACTAACAACAAATAAAATACGACCAATTTCAATTTAATTCATAACGATTTATGTACAACATTTACAACAACAAACAAATAATAAATTAACAATAAGGATTAAATAACACACAAATACAACTACTACATGAAACCAACATCAGTTTCGCATATTATACATGTGCATATATGTATATGCATGTATGCCTCCTCTTATATCCTTCCTCACGCACGTATTCACTTTCGTATGCTAGCACGCACGCACTCATCCATACAATGACACCAACTCTCCCCCACCAATCACGTTCCCATGCGCGCACAAACACACACACGCATTTCACTCATTTTCCTTAACGCCTGGCCAGAGATGAAATTTAAGAATGATGAGAAAAAAGTAGCTGTCATTTATATTATTAAAAGGATATTTGTAGATGTATACATATGTGTGTGTGTTTTCATTTGCATGTATAGGTGATGTTATGGGTCGGTGTAATTAATTAGGTAGAACTTGAAATATATAAGATTTCAAGTTTTGAAACATATCTTATGACATTTTTGTTTTGTAAAGAAAATATGTTTGAAAGATGCAATAGTAACATGCAACATATCAATTATATCAACAATTGACTAAGAAGATATTTTTAATATTTCGATGTTATATAAAAAAATTTTGTAGAAAGCAAACTTTATATAGGAACTTTAAAAGAAGGAACTTTTATAAAGGAGTATGTCATGAAAAATGCTTTGGGTAGATCATTAACCTCTTAGATTATAGTTTGAAAATCAACTCATGAATAATATATATAAAGGGTTTTCCAAGAAGAGCTGTCATTTTGGCATTCAAAGAAAAATGCCATTTTGCGAAACAAATGATTAGATGTTTATTTCATAATAAAGTGGAAGGTATGCCATTAATAATGAAAAACAACATCAGCCAAATGGCCACCACGAGCATGCTGACAGGACCATATCATTTTCATGAAATTTTCCACAACCAAATCGCAAAGTGGCTGCCCTATGTCCTCGATATCCTCACGAATTTTATCTTTGAGGTCTTGAATCTACGCTGGGCTGTTGGTGTAGACCTTATCTTTCACGTGGCCCCAAAGGAAGGTAATAAATCACAAGTGGCCAATAGCGATCACCTCTTCGAGAGATAACACGGTCCGGAAACTTTTCCCGTAAAATATTAATGGTTTCGTTGCTTGTGTGGCACGTAGCGCCGTCTTGCTGAAAGTAAACGATGTTCAGATCAATACCATTCAACTCCGACCATAAAAATCATCTCTCGATAGCGCAATCCATTCACCGTAACTGTTGCTCATTTTTAAAAAAGTAAGGTCCAATGACCCCGCCGGACCATAAACTGTACCAAACAGTAACTCTTGGATTTTCCGAGCCCCAGATGCGACCATTTTCCGGATCATTTCGGATCATTTTCATGCAATTCAAGGACCCAATCAGCAAAGACACGACGTTGTTGATGATCGGCCGGCTTGAGTTCTTGTGTTAACTGAACTTTATAAGCCTTAAGACCCAAGTCTTTATGCAAAAAACGGTGTAATGACGTTTGTGGAATGCCCAACTCCAAAGATTGTCGAGGAATGGACAAACCTGTATTTTCTTGAACACTTTGGGCTATAGCATCAATATTCTCAGTTGTCTTCACATCACTAACTTGTCCCAACAGCTCGAATTTTTCCACCTATTTCTGTATTGCGGTCCGACAAGGTGCTTTACGACGACCAAAAAAATGCTTTGTTTTGCGATTTTCACCATTTTTATACCATCACCCTTAGGGATGAGGGTATATATCATTTGATACGAAAAAAAGTGTAACGCATTAAAGGAGACGAGTTAGACCCCAAGTATCTTAAGACCAAATTCGTTTCAGGACTTTTTAAGACGATTGAGCTATGTCCGTCTGTCTGGCAGGCTGGCTGGATGGCTGGTCAGCAGGATAACTTGAGTAAACCTTAACGGATCAGTATGAAAATTTACCAGTATTAATATTTTTCAAAACGAACTTATGGGATTGAAAATGGGCAGAATAGCCCCACCCCTTCTGGTACCTCCCATACAAAATTACATATTTTTGGATAATTTATATTTCTTTCATAACTTCCCAACGGACGATCGTAGGATATTTAAATTTGGTCAGTTTATTTATCTTGCAAAAGTAGACAAACACTACGAAAACCGAAACCTTTTCCATACCCCTTCTGGTACCTCCCATACAAATCACCTAATTGACCCTCATAGTTTTACACACATATCTTTTTTGTAACTAAACTAAATTCACTCAAATTTTGCATATGATGTTTACATATAAAAACTGGACTCAGCAATGAATATGAACTATATCGGTTCACGCCTTCTGGTACCTCCCATACAAAATGACCTATTTTTGCAAATTTAATATTTCTCCCATAACTTCCAAACGGACATTTGGAGGATAATGGCAAATGGTCGGTTAATTTATCTTGCGATAGGAAGCAAAACCTCAGAAAACCTTACTATTTGACACACCCCTTATGGTACCTCCCATACAAATTCCCGAATTCACCCTCATAGTCCTACATACATATCTTTTTTTGTAAGTACAATTAATTCAGTCAAATTTGGCGTAACTTGTACAGTTATGAAAATTTGAATCAGGAATAAATATGGATTATATCGGATCACCCCTTCTGGTACCTCCCATACAAAATTACATATTTTTGAAATATTAATATTTATCCCATAATTTCCAAACGGACACTTGGGGGATACTGAAAATTGGTCAATTAATTTATCTTGTGATAGGAAGCAAAACCTTACAAAACATAACTATTTGACGCACCCCTTCTGGTACCTCCCATACAAAATACCGAACATACCCCCATAGTTTTAAATACATATATTTTTGTAAGTACAGTGAATACAGTCGAATTTTGCGTAAGTTGTACAGTTATGATTATTTAAATCAGGAATGAATATGGAATATACCGGATCACCCTCTGGTACCTCCCATACAAAATGACCTTGTTTGGAAAATTAATATTTCTCCCATAATTTCTAAACCGGCACTTGAAGGATAATCAAATTTGGTAATTAGGAATTATTATTGGGTGATGGTTTTTATCAGTCAGTTTACCTGACTGAAGTTTCTGTACTGGTTGTGGTGAAATTTAATAATTTCATTGCGTTGTTCAAGCGTGTATCGTTCCATTTCTAGTAATGGCGTAGGTTCTACTTGTCAAATGTCAACGCATAAAAGCTTCAAAAGTGACAGCTACCGAAATCTCATTGGAAAGTGATTTGATAAACAATGCTTTTCGTTTTGTTTCCGGCAAAAAACACGCAACAAAGACGGCCAAAGCCTACCGAGAGGGGAATTGGAATGGATGATCGGAATTCGTGAGATAAGGCCTTCCTCTCCTTTGATATTGCCGTTGATGATCGTCGGTTAGATTACATTTTTTTTATCAGTTTCTTGACGGACAACCGCGTACCGTTGCACATTTTCAGTTAATTCAGATTCGCTTCATAATCATCGGTCACGCTGTATACGGATTTATACAAATGGAATTCTACAGAGATTTGACTTTGAAAAATTAAATTCAAGATTTGCTGCTATTATTGTCCTTTCGTTAATCCAACCGATATTTTTATAATTGTGTGCAATGCAGGGGAACGCTTTGGTGATGAGTTCCTCGTTCGATGATGTGAACTCACAAAAATTAGCAGGGAACGATATAATTTCAGTCGAATCAACAGCCGATGGAAGGTTCAGCAATGCGACTCTCTTGTTCGTGGTCAATTTCAACTTCTTGACATTGGCGTCAATATCAAGCATGCTTTAGGTAAATCAGCAGCATTGGATTCGGTGACAACGGGATACTCTGGAGAGCTTTATCATAGCCCACCAAATCGTCTAGAATCACCTCGTTAATCCTTCATAGTTCGATTAACTACTTCACGCATCAAAATGTTGATTTTGCATTCTTGCATCAACTTCGCTGTCGCCGAATTTTTCGTCATTGTGCACCTTTTGGCTTGTCAAACGTGAGAAGATTCTTCAGCAGCTTCAGAGCGTAATTTGCAGTTCGGATTGCATAGAATATCAATTGATCGTAATGCTTGTACCGTTTGAGGATGTGATGCGCGATATACCAATATCGGAAATCATACCATACTACACATAATTCGAAACAATTGCTAAAAGCACATTTTCTGAATATAAAAGGCACCTTTGAAATTGCGCACTACCTAAGACATCGTATAGCGCCATATATCAGTTAACTATTATTTATCGCGTTAACTTTTTCAAACAAATTTACGCAAAACATCTTTAATCTAAGTGAAATTAGTCAACACCATATACGCAATACTTTGTTCTCATGAGCACACAGACATACATTCTCAATTTCAGTTAATTTGGTCCATTCGTTCAAACTTTCTGTATGAATCCACCCCAGCACCACCTACGGGGTCCATTTGTACATAAAATTTTGTCTCATTTTCAAACAACCATACATTCGGAATATCAGTTAAATTGGTCCATTGGTATGAAAATACAACGGTACTTATTCTCATACCTACCAACTTTACCATGACACCAGATTTTTATATATTAGAATGTACTAGCTAGAAAGTTGGTGTCATAAATGATGATGATTCATTTATTCAAATTGGTCGATGTATAACCGGCAAAAATTTTCAAATGATCAGACAACTTCCTCTGGATGGGTCCAAAGAGACCTGGGAACAAGCTGAGTTTGTTTCACAGGGCAGTTGAACAGGTGTTGTGTGTCGTGGGGTCCCTGGTTGCAAGCGTGACAGGTATTCGGCGTATTGCCATCAATTCTTGCCCAGTACGAATTGAGGCGGCTACACAGCCAGATCTTAGTTGGGCCAAAACAACTCTTGTCTGCCGCAGTAATTCCTCTTCCTCCGAAGCCACTGATGGAGAGTGTTCCCCAATCTAAAATTGTTTACGACTTCGACAACTGCGCCCGAGTGAATGTCCGCTAAGCCTGCCTGAAATGTTCTTTGATCTAGAGGCTCTCTCTTGGACCTCGCGCTCTAGATCATGAAGGTCTTTCCTAATCTGCCTGGGGGTGGAAGTCTATCCACAAGGTGGTGGTTGGGATGGCTGTACTTGTAACAGCCAAGCAAATACTGCTACGACAGAAGAATATTATGAGGAGACACACTGTCGCAGTTCTGAGGACGGCATTTTGACATGCCTGCAGGTTCTTCCACTGCGTCTCGCTCACATTCGGTGATCATACTGGAGCTGCATAGTTTACCACAGACCGACCTATCACTTTGTAACAGGTTAACAAGGTTTCTGTGTCAGTTCCCCAAGACGGAAATCTTCATATTGGCAATTGGGAACTCCCTGTTTATCTCTAATGGACTTGGATTTTTTGTTTCTGAATTCAACATACGACTGGCATCCACACACTTTATTGACGATCCAACGTTTCAAACGGTGCGGGAGGAACGTTTTGACAGTGTCCTCGAAAAGCAAGCGTGGCGTGGTTGACAGTATCGAAAGCCTTCGAAAAGTCGAGCGCCAAGAGGACCGTCCAGTCACTGGGCTTGTTCAGGTTGAGACCGCGACTTATGTGTGTGGTAATGGTATGTAAAGCAGTTGATGAACTGGTCTGCGTACGGAATCCATGCTGATGATCCGCCAAAGGAAAATGACCTGACAGGCTCGGGAGGAGGAGGAGAAGAGAAATAGGCGTGTCTGATTCTCCCTTACTCGAATCTTTGCCAGGTTTTAGTAGCGAAACCACTCTGCCCATTTTCCAGGCACGGCAGGAGGAGAAGTTAAATAGGCCTGTATGCTTCTCCGCTACTCGCATCTTTGCCAGGTTTTAGTAGCGAAACCACTCTGCCTATTTTCCAGGCTTCGGATACTATTAGAGTGGTCAGGAACAAAATGAGGACATAAGTCACGTACTCGACTCCCGGCTTCAGCATCAACATGGATATTCAGGGACTAGCGCTTTGGATAACATCTGCAACTTCTCCAACTGAAAATTGTGTGGTGGTACTTCTTCGGCGCGGAGGTACTTCGGTACTTCTTGACACTCACCCTCATCTGTTTAGGCACGCATCCTTGCCCTCGCTTTGGAAAAATTAGAGGTTTATTTTAACACATTTAAGAAGATGAGTTAGACTTCAAGTATCTTACTTTCTTAATTTAGTGGCCCATTACAACTTACGAACTTAAAAAAACTTAATTTGCCCTTACACCCCATGAATGAGGTATGGGATAGCTTCTCGCGTTTTTGTGAATTAACACGCTTTCTATATTAAGATTCACAACTTAAGGCACCTACTTGTTTATCGACGAAAGCGAACGTCACTGTTTGAGAAGCTTTTTACTAGACATGCCGATTGACTTGACGCTTATACTGCGAAGTTGATGTCGACAACATGAAAGAGGGCCGGCAATGAAAGACAAATGTATTTTTATTTTTCAGATGACTGGAGCCAGGAGTTGAACCTGGGATCTCCAGCATCGAAGTCGTTGGATTCTGACTGGATGTCGTGGTACAGCTCATACATCTCATGGTTCATCCGATGGCGCAACTCGCAGTCGACACAGATAGGTCCATATATTTTTCGGAGTACTCCCAGGTTTTGTATTTCCGTTGTCATAAGCACCCGCGATTCGGCTGCATACAACAGAACTGGTAAAATTAGCGCTTGGTATAACTGTTACTTAGTCTTACTTAAGTGCTGCAGAAGACCGTAAAATCATTTATTGGCGGGCACTATTCCCCGCTTAAATTCTTAGCTGACATGTTTTTTTTATTGATGAAAAATCCGAGATAAGTTAATTTATCTACAACCTTAAAACAGTAATTGTCAACATTTACGATGCGTCCACATCGCGAGGACTCTTTGTTTATCGAAATCATTATTTTGTCCTCGTTGACCGCTAAACCCATTTCCGTGACTCCTTTTCTAGTGGAAAGAAAACTGTAGTCAAATCCCGCAGATTTTGGCCAATGATGTGTATATCATCGGCATAGGCTCTTGTGGAATATGATGCCAGACATGTTGACACCAGCCTTTTTCATCACCTTCGCCATAACTATATTAAATAGTGGACAGACACCCAGCCTGAGACCTCTTTCCGTGTTAAATGGTTCAGAGTTATCCTTACCAATCTTAACCCAGGATTTGGTGTTTTCCATGGTACATCTGCAAAGTTGAATCAGGTTTGCAGGAATACCAAACTCAGCCATGGCCTCATATAGCCTATTCCTTATCGGAGAGTCGAAGGCAGCTTTGTGGTCGACAAAGAGGTGGTAGGTGTCGATCAGCTTTTTATAAGTTTTTTTTCCAGGATTTGTCGTAAGGTGAATATTTGATTCGTCATAGATTTACCAGGTCTAAAGATGCACTGATATGGTCCAATTTGTTTTTCTACAATTGGCTTTAGACGTTCGCACAATATGCTCGAAAGAACCTTGTACACAATTGGTAATAGGCTGATAGTTCTTACATTCACTATGATCTCCTTTCTTATATATTAGATATAACAGACTGAGATTCCAATCCTCGGTCATGCTTTCCTCTAGTCAGATGTTCTCCATGAGCTGATGCATGCTCCTAGTCAGCTCCTCCACGCCGGCCTTAAACAATTCAGCAGGGAGACCATCGGCTCCAGCTGATTTGTTGTTTTTAAGGCGGGATATTGCCACACGTATCCCGCTCTGGCTCGGAGGTGGACAGTTAATACCATCGTCATGGATTGGAGCGGATCCTTCTGGAGTAGTGTCCGTATCCAGCAGATTTCTAAAATGTTCTCTCCATATCTTCAGAACGTTATCCAGGTCCGTCAATAGCTTGCCATAGCTGTTCTTGCAGGAGGGCAGCCCTGTTCCACGCATTTTTGACTTAACTCTCTGGTAGAATATCGATCTTCTCCCCCCTTCGGAGCAACCCTGTCCACTCATCCTGTCTCTTCTTAAGCTCCTTCTTCTTTCATCTAAAAGGACGAGTTGCCTTTTCCCCTGTGCCGTCAACGAACAGCTCGCGTTGCCTTTGGCTGCAGTTTCGCCCTGTATGCAGCATCCGTCGCTCTCGTGGCATTGCACCATTCATCGTCGTACCAGGCATCATCTTGAGACGGCTTTGAGTATCCAAGTACGCTTCCCTCAGTCCGTTCTATGGAGTCGGCTATATAATGTCACTGTGAGGTAATATTATCAGGTTTTGGAGAATTCCGTAGCAGTTGAGTTACGTGGTTGGATTAAGCGTCCGCGTCCACTGTCGTTCGCAGTTGATCGATGTCCAGCTTTCGTTGTGCCTGGTTAAATACGTGTTTAGCCATGCTTAGCCTTGTGTGTGCCTTAACTGCGGTAAGGTAGTGATCGGAGTCAATGTTCTCAGCCCTGATCATTCGTACTTCCAGAACACTCGATGCGTGCCTTCCACCGACTACCACGTAATCTATCTGATTCCTCGTCAATTGATCTGGAGATAAATATGTTGCCTTATGAATATTTCTATGGTCAAATCTAGTGCTGCTAACTACCATATTTCTTTCCGCAGAGAAATCAATCAATCTGATGCCATTGTTCGACATTCCGGTGTGCAGACTGAATTTATTTGTAATACAAGGTTTTTAATTGTATTTTTGTGGCAGTCTACTGGTTAACGATTTATATCTCTTAAAAGCATTGAAGTACCCCTGGGACTAAAGGTCGTGCGTCGTAAGCTTAATGTCGTAGGTGACTGGCGGGTTTACAAGGAAGGAAGAAGTTTTTGTACCGATATTATTTTTGATGCCCAATCTATTAGAAAATGCGCGGGGAGACGAAAATATTAACACTTTTTCAATTTGTTATATATTTTATGTACACTCTAATTTATACATATGCCCACAATTCACACACGCACACTTACACACTAACTTTCTTACATTTATTATTGTGCCGTCGTAATGTGAATGTAGGTGAATGCGTTTCAATTGTATGGCTTTGTTATTAAAATAAAAATTCACCTACAAAAACGCTCATATCCACAACGAAATATACAAAGAGCATTTAATTAAATGAAAAGAAAGTTTAATACAGATATCCACAGAAAAAATAAATATGAATCCTTTTATATCCTTTATAATGTTCTTGATGTGTTTTGTATGCAAGTGCGCTTGTATGTGTGTGTGTGTGTATGTGTAGGAGTGAGCACGTTTGCTGTTGCTGTCGTTGTCTGTTACGTTTGAAAAATTGTTCATGTGAATTCGTATTTAAGCCAAAAATTATGAAATTGTATGTGTAAATATTTGCATGTAGTTATTGTACATACATACGTGTATTACATATGTAACTGTGTCAAGAAAATATGAGTGAGTGTACATAAGTGCATTCCGAAAATGGGAATATTTGAACAGCAGTTTTGTAGCTTCTTGATGTATTTACTTTGATATGACTACATATATGTATGTAGACATGAATGCTTTTAAATAAAATTCAGTCAGTGGATTAATCTTGGGCAACTAAGAATGATTTAAGGGGAATTTCCAGTTTAAGTTGAGGCGATTTTAACAGAAATTTCCTTAAACTGAGGCTAGAAATTGAAATCTGGCGAAAAACTAGCCATTTGTAAATAGTCCTATTAGTCCTATTAGGCATATTTTGGGTAGAAATATTTAAGATTTACTTGTGTATCGTAGAGAAAATAGAAATATAGGTTAAATTTCAGCACTCAGTGAATTTATATGTATTTTATTTGAAAATTTTATTTGAAATTTTCTTCTAACATTTATTAGAAGTATTATCTCTTAAACCTTTACCACTTTGTGTAAATATGGCCAAAATGTCCCCTATAATACAATTTAAAACATTTTCCCTGTATAGCTAGACTTTGTCATGACATTTCCTCAATAGCAATAAAGTAATCCCAACAATTATTTTATGAAAGTTGTTCACTTTTTCCCCTGTGTGCCTCTTATGAAAACGATATTTAGTTATCATTTTCATATGTCCTCGAAATATCCTTCGTTAACTCTCTGCACTTTTATCTCTGTTGTGCTCTAAAGCTTTAGCTGTTAACCTACTTTCATTGCGACTTTTAATTTATTTCTCTACTTTTACTTTCTTCTTAAACTTCATCGTTTCTACTCCTAGTATATTCATGTTCAACGCCGTGTACTGGAATATTTCTTATCTTGACTTAGTGACGCTGTAGCGCTCTGTTGTCTTTTGCTCCATGTTGCACCCATGCGAATGATGACGTCTGTCCTTTCCTCTTCCTCGTTTTCAGTTGCTGTTGTTATCAAATAGAAAAGTTGGACTTTTCTTTTCATTTCGCATACTTAGTTTAGTTTTTTATTATTTTTCTACATATTTTTATTTAGCATATAGAATTCTATTTACTTACTTAATTATGAAAATTATACAACAGCAAATAACAGCGACATCTCAGGAAAACTGCAAACAGAGGGGAGGGCCATTGCTGCAGGACGGGAATTGTTTTTCATTTTTTTTATTTAACGGCTTCATAACATAAAGTATGTCAGTAGTTAGTATGTGTAAGGTTGCGCGACTTAGAAAAAGTTATATGGGTGACATTTAATTTCATGTAATTTAATTAAGCAGTTGTTACCTTAATAGATCTAGGCAGACTGCCTTCTTACTAAGATGGCGATGTGAATATATAATATTAAGTATTGAGTGGTATTTTAACATATTTTTCCAAGCATTTCGAACATTTTCGACTCAATTACACGTAACACTTAATTCCAAGTGTCATCTCAATATGTCACTTTTAAGAAAAGTTGGCAACTTCTTTCAGAACTAATTCATGCGAACCTTACAAAGATATCGTAAAAATTTTTGAATAACATAGAGTGGCATAGTGGTTAGAAATCGCGACTACCATGCGGGAGATCGCAGGTTCAAACCTGGCTCAAGCCATCTTAAAAAAAAAAAAAAAAAATGGTTTTTCATTGTCGGCTCCCCTCGAATGTTGTTGACAGCAACTTCGCAGTATTAAGTGTCGAGTTTATCGGCGTGTCTAGTAAGAGCTTCTCAAACAGTGACGTTCGCATTCGTCGATAAACAAGTAGGTGCCGTTAGTTGTGAATCTAAAAATAGAAAGCGTGTTAATTCACAACAACGCGAGAAGCTATCCCATACCTCATTCATGGGGTGTAAAGGGAAATTATGTTAAGACACAAAATAAACCGAAATGTCGTGGAATGACGATATATAAATGTTGTACTGACAGTTCACTTTATTCTTTAATTGAGGGTATATACTTTATCAAATCCTGTCTGTGTTTGTGTTTAATGCGAAACAAGCGTGTGTGGTGTTGCTTCATAATACTCAATTCAGAGACTGATTGTTTTAGAATGTGTTAAAAAAACGATTTTTTCCAACCTCGCGAGGATATGTGCTGCCTACCACTGCTCTAAGCGTTTGGCCATACTATTGAAAGTCCTTATATTAACGCTCCACAAGCAGGAAAACATAACAATCAAAATAAGTGCCTGTGATAGCTGATATCGTTAGGGCGACGTTACTGACGAATCTTCTAACTAAAAATGAAACGCGTATGACGGAGGTGTCCGATTCGAATCCCAGCTCGGACTTGTAATTTTTCAAATACTATTATAATATTTAAAATTTTCGATTTTTCAGCTCAAGGAAAAACAAAATTTATCTCGAGAGTTCCACAAGAGCCATATGGAACTAGCCAATGACGATTGTATAGACATCGTTGGCCGAAATATACGGGATGTTACAGAAGATTTCTCATCACTAGAAAAGGAGAAGGACAAAACAAAAACGACGATTTCGACAAACAAAGAGTCCTTTCGATGGAGACGCACAGTCAACAAATGTTTTTACGGACTTATTCTTCTTCTTTAATGGCTGCAAAAACAGAAATATATCTATCAGTAGCCGCACGTATAAAAGTATTTCAAGCGCTTCGGTCTTTTGCGCTCTGTAGACAGTCCGTTACACCAGCTCTTTCACGTGGTCCATCGAAATTTTGGTCGCCATCTCCTGCGCCTCCCATCGAGTTTATTGCCGATGACTTTTCGAGCCGGAGCATTTCTCTCCCTCGTACAACGTGTTCAAGCCAGCGCATTCGGTATATTTGAACCCGCTCATGATTCTTTCGACGACGGTGCTCGCCGTTAACGATGAAGAATCTAAATATCTTGCGAAGTATTTTTCTCTCGAAAACTCACAGAATACGCTGATACGCCTGCGTCATTACCCAGGATTCTGTGCTGTACAGCAAGACAGGTAGGATCAGAGTCCGGTAGAGTTGGATCTTCGTTCGTCGAGAGAAGGCTTTATTATTGAAATGCTTGCTCAGCGCATAGTAACAGCGGTTTGCGATCAATACTCGTCTCTTGATTTCCAGGCTGGCTTTATTATTTGTGTTTATGACAGAGCCAAGGTAGACAAAATCATCTATCTCTTCAATGTTATAGTTGTCAACGTTCAGGCAGCGTTACAAACGAGTAAACTCTTTGTTTGATGAAACAAATAACTTAGTATTGTCCTTATTAATCACCAGACCCACTTATGCCGACTAGTGCTCAATGTTCGAAAAGGCCGCAGTAACATCCCGCAGTCCTCGGTCAATGATATCTATATCATCACCATACGCGAGCAGCATGTGACTTTTGTTGAATATGGTACCAGCCCTCTTTCCAGCAGCCTTCTGCATAATCATCTCCATTACGATGTTAAAGATAACGCAGGACAGACTATCACCTTGTCTAAAGCCTCGCTTGATAGAAAATGGCTCTGCTAGATTTGTGCCTATTTTCACTGAAGACTTAGTGTCAGTCAGTGTCATCCCGCAAAGTCGTATTAGCTTCGCGAGGATACCAAACTCAGTCATAGCACCCAATAGTTTCTGTAGCATTGGACTGTCGAATGCAGCTTTGTAATCGATGAACAGATGGTAGGTGTCGATCTGCATTTCTTGCGTCTTCTCCAGGATTTGTCGTACTGTGAATATCTGGTCGGTCGTTGATTGACCAGGTCTACAGCCACACTGTTAAGGTCCAATCAGGTCCGCTAAAATGGGCTTTAGTCTTATACATAACACACTAGACAAGATCTTCTCTGCGATAGGTAAAAGGCTCATCCCGAGATAATTGGTACACACACTTGAATGGCATTTTTTAAGCACAGGACATAGAACACAAAGCACGCACGATGAGATTCCAATCTTGAGACAAGTCGTGTTTATGAGCTGGTGCATGCACGGTGTCAGCCCATCACCGCCTTTAAAAAGCTCTGCCGGTTGTCCATCGGCTCCTGTAGTTTTTAAGCCGTTCAATTGCCGTGCTGATCCCGTTTTAGTTCGGTGGTGGACAGTCTATTCCATCGTCGATGATTATTGAGATTTCGTCACTTATGCTGCCTTCGGGAACGAGTAGAGATCGAAAGTGTTCACCCCATATTTGCAGCACACTCTGAGTGTCCGTGACCAGATTTCTGTCTCTGTCCTTACAGGTGGGTATACCTGGTCCAAAACCTTTGCTTTTAACCTTCGCCTTACCAATACCCACCCGGGTGACCATTTCGGTTTTATTTCTTTAATAACTTTAATAATTTTTTTCAATCTAGAGAAAATTTTGACTCACTGAACAAATTTGTAAGTTCTTTTGAATTTACACAAATATAATAAGATTTTAATTTATTATAAGATTTTTTTAATTTTTATCAAATTTATTGCGTGGTTTACCAATACCCACCCGGGTGACCCTCTAAGAAAACCCAAGAGAATTGAAGATATATTTGCTAGAACATCTATTTCAATTGTAATTTCTTTCACTTCTCGTATTTCATTTCAATAGTTATAACATTTTATTCAATTATGAAATCAGTTTTCACATGTAGTTTGACTGAGGATGTACTTAGAGTTTCTCTTTATCCCGGGATCCCGGGAATTTTCGCGCAGTAGAAAAACATACGTATATAAAAATCTAAATTAAACAATAAAAGTTAATTTGTCATTTTGAAAATACGTTTTTAAAACAGAAAGAGCGTAAATAGTTTCATCAGACAGTCTGTTTCAGTCTGTTGTTGAAAACATTCTCGCGCTTGTAACTGATGTTGGCCTAATTGCCAGAAAGTATTCAATAAAATGGTGACATTTTCCGTTGCATTTCCACTTGCTTCGTAAAATTGTAAATCCTTTTTTATCGAGTAATTAAGTAGTCTATTACTTGATGCAACATTGCATTTGTTATGGCATCGGTTAAAATGTCCTCAAATGGTCTTTCGGTACTAATGTCACAAATAGGAATTTCGTCCGATTCCAGAACTTCGTCGATAACGCCTTCTTTAAAAATTCGAGTATAAATTTGTTCAGCGTACGCGATCACATTTTGTTTTGAATCAGTTTTAAATAAGTTATTAGCATTCTTATCAAATACTGTTGGATCTTTAAGATACTTAACTAAAGTATAAAGTCGCTTGCCCCTTCTTTCTTTATTTCGCTTCTTTAAAGTTTCTAAAATGTGATCTGCCAAAATTGTTTTAATTTCCCGGGAATCCCGGACGAATTTTCCGAATTAAAAATGACCGGGAATCCCTGGAAATCCCGGGAGAGAAACTCTACACAAAAGAGTTTCTTACGTCTAACGCAAACTTGTCGAGTATTTCCTCTTTGTTAGAAGAGTAGCAAATATAACAAATAGCAAATATAATTTTTTACTTTGATGCGGCCAGTTGCACTGCATCCCTTTCTGGAGTTATATCGGTATCAAAATCAACATCCTGGTCTGTAACATTAACGTTCTCCTTAAAAGTAATTCTTTGTTGTCAATTCATCATTTTTTTCAAAGATTTTACCTAAAATACATTTAATGGCATATCGGTTTGCAATTCTTCCAGGACCGGCCGTGGCATAGTGGATAGTGGTCTATGATTGAAGAAGCCTGACAATTAATAGTTTATTATGTGTTTCGATATACGTTGTTGCTTGTCGATATATTCTGAATCAAAAGGGTGCAAGTGACAAAAAGTTAATTTCGAGATAAGGTTTCATATTATAGTGCAGTTATTACTTGAACTGTTTTTCGGCTAGATATCACCACTGGTAACAAAAATAGATCTTATCTCATTCTAGTAGACAGATATTGTATCAAGGAACTCGACTGCACACTTATTTCAGTTTTTGTCAATCTGTCACTTGCACTCCTTTGCTTCTGACCCCTTTATATGTTGTTTTTTGTCTCAAAATCTTCTAATTAAATCTCAAACAGCGTCACTTATTTACAGCGATTTACCTGTGGGGCCTCATTGAACCATTTCGCACTGCCTTAAGAAGAATTTTTATCATTTACCATAATCTGACAGAATGTTCAGCTTCTCCACTAGTCACATAGTTATCATAGTCCTCAACATCCACTGCATTCTTTGTCTTATGTGGCAATCCAGATTCGATCGTCCGTATGTAAATGCATACAAAAGCAGTGTGGTCACCCTGGTGGGTATCGGTAAACGACGTACATAAAAACCTTTGGTAAGGCGAAGGTTAACATGTTGGTAGAACTTTCGGGCATCACATCTATCTCTGTAGTTTTCGATATCCTGGCTCTTTCTTTATTTCCATAGTCGCTTTTTCCGCCTGAAAAGGCGTGTTATCTCCCTCTTGCCGTTAAGTGCAGTTTTCTTCAGACATTTCGCGACATTCCTCATCGTACCAGGGTTTGTCTGAGCATGGTTTTTCATAACCCAGTACGGTCGTTGCGAAGGTGGTCATAAAATTGGCAATATGCTGCCATTGTGTGTCGGGAACATCAGAATTAGGGGGGTTTGTTTGAACTAATTGAGACAGTTGGTTGAAGTATGTATTGGTTATCTCGGTGGTATGCAGCTTTCTGATATCTAGCTTCCTTAGCGTTTGGTAACGAGTGTTTTAAGCACTACTTAATCGTGTGCGTACCTTGGCTGCAACTAGGTTGTGATCCGAGTCAATATTTACATTTGGGGGAGTTCTTGTTTTTTCTTTTCTTAGTGTTTTAATAATAACACTATGTCACAAAATTTCAACAGTTTCTGTATCCGGGACATTTAATAATACATTGTAATGTAAAATTTCACGCTGATTTCAAATCTGCTCTCTGATATGTGGAAAGTAGAACAGTTTTTGAGATATGGTCAAATTTCCATTTTTAGTGTTTTGAAAAAAGGTAGGTCTACTAAAATGCCATTTTCTCTGGCTTTAATTCACCGATGTCACCGAACTGTGACGGAAATAAAAAAAAATTTTTGCCCTTGGTCATCAAAATCGGTTAAAAAATAAACGCTACATTCACAATTAAGTACACATACCTCTTCTTGAAACTAGTAGTAATTGTTGTTTTGCTTGCCCTCCGAAACATAACTCTACGCTTTTTGTTAAACAAGTCACATAGGAATATCTAAAAAAAAAATTGCGTTATTGCATCAAATGCTGCAAATGCGGAAGTATTTTTTTTCCGACTTTGATGACCAAGGACAAACAATTTTTGGAACATATTATTCTATCATGTAATAGTCTGAAACCGGGGCAATTTTTACGGTAACACGGTAAAAAACTTAATTAAAGGCAGCGAAAACTTGAAAAATCATTAAAATTTTTATAAAAATCCAACTTTGAAGTGCCGCAACTTCGTCATTTATGATTGGATTTTAATCAGCTATCGTTTTTTTAAGAAACAATTTTATTATCTTTTATTTTCGTCACAGTCACGGTGACATTGGTGAATTTAAGCCAGAGAAAATGGCATTTGAGTAGACCTACCTTTTTTCAAAACACTAAAAACTGAAATTTGACCATATCTCAAAAACTGTTCTACTTTTCAAATATCTGAGAGCAGATTTGAATTCAGCATGCAATTTTACATAAGGATCAACTATTTAGAAGCCGGGATCAAAAATTTGTTGCATTGTGTAATTGGTTTTGTTTAAGGAGAGTGGCTTAATAGGCCACCGCTCCTGATCCTATTTTCTGGGGGCCGCCAAAGCGACTAATATAGCCTCTGTGTTGAGCTTCAGTAACTTCTGTTACCTACTTCCTAAGTCGCATCGGTGGTAATATACCATTAGGTTACTCAATATTGGGCCTTCGCACATTTGCTACAACTGAACGAATGTTCAGTGGCATTGTCCGGGGAAAAATTGATCTCTCGGACGTTGTAAGCTACTTGGGGACCTCAAAAGACGTCCCAGGTCCAGGTGAATAACAATCAAAATACTCAAAATTCACGAACTTCGGCAGCACTTTAGTAACACCAGATTATAACGGGATACTAAGAAACAGCTATACCAGGTGTACATTTTACTTGTTCTGTTGAATGGTGCCGAATCGTAGATGCTTACGACTAAGAACATACGTATTCGAGAGAAAAGTACTCTGAAGTTTCGCCATCGGATGAACCATGAGCTGTATGAGCTTTGCCACGACATCGACGTAGCTAAAAGAGTCAGAATCCAACGTCTTCAATGGCTGGGACATTTTGCCAAGATGGATGTAAATGCTTCAGCGACAAAGGTGTTTGACGGCGAACCTGAAGGACGGAGCAGAGCAGGGAGACCCTAACTTCGTTGGAAGAGGTTGGTGATGTGCCACCATCTGGTAGGATTAACTGGAGAACGCACGCAGAAGACCGAAGCGTGTGGAATTCTTGAATACTTCAGGTCTCTAATTTATAAACCACGTTCGTAAGTTGTAATGGGCCACTTAAGTAAGTAAGTAATAGTTTTTATCACCTTTTGAAAAGTAAAAGCTTTTGGGACCACCCGTTATTTTGCTGGAAAAACAGCTCATAATAATTCTCCTCCATTATGCCACAACTAAATACCGACTGTAGAGTACTTGTATATGATTTGTTTAGAAAAATGTTAAAGAATTTATGTCACAACTCTTCAATGTTTGCATTCAACAGCCAACTTTCATTAGAGACAACAACGACGCGGTCAAACAATGAAGTCACATGCAACTATTCCTAGGGGGGGGATGAAATAAATCCAAACTTTAGTTGCGTTGCCCCCCTCATCTACATAAATAATGATATTGGGGAGAGAGCGAAAAACTTCACATTGTTTATAATAAATGTATACAATAATTCCACAAAGTGTTTGTTTTGTATGAAAAAGGCTTCAAGGCGCCAGTGGTGGTTCTTTGCTCTACTGCAAACTTGTTAAATTGTACGAACAGCATGACGATGATGAGCTACATGTTAGAGTTAGCGGCGGCGGCAGCGGTGTTGTTGTTTTGTGGCTGGCATTGAAGCTTTCTAACCCTGTCGCCAAATGGGGCTAATCAAATATATTTCGTATATTTATTCCCACATTTCAAGGGGAAAACAACTGACAGTATTGGGGACACTTTCTACCACCAGTGAATGCGCGTTATGTAGTTGTAGTTTTCCCTCTAAGTGGGTTATGATAATATTTAATATGATTTTTATTAATTAATTAATTTAAGGCTTTAACGCTACAACAAATGTTTAGATTCGAAGGAAATCAATAATGCATGATTGGGTGGGTGGGTGCGTGGGGGGCAGCTGAAGACTTAATTATGTCCGTAGTGCTTGTATTGTTAAGAACTCATTAAATGATTAAATATATTCTAGGAAATGTGAAATTAAATCTTTTAGCTCATAGTTAATGAGAATGGTTTGAAAGTGTTAAAGTAGCATTGAAATAATAAAAGCTGATGAAGATTCAATGATTCATTATGGTATTAAGTTGTTGCTATGAACAAGCTGAAAATAATTGAAAGATGGAAAACAAACAAAAAAGGAGACTAGTTGAAGACATTTGCAGCGATATTTCTATATCGATAATAGGTGAAGGACATCTTGGCTTTATTAACCTGGGATATCTTATGAAAACGTTAGGTCGTACGTCTTGTTGCAACTTGTTAGAAGACTCAAATGAAAACAGTAAAAATCCAAAAGAGTTTCTAGTATTTCTTGTTTACTTCCAAGTTTGGTATCCTGAGGAATGTTGGTTTTTCTTCACCCGCTTTCAATCATTTCACAGTACATAATTTTTCAGCTCATTGATTTGGGACTCAATTCTGAGAACTGCAAATGAAAGTAGCCATAAAAAGAAGACATTCTGCCTCATTCGTTTTGTCAAGTTACATGCCATAGTAATTTAATATCGATTTGCAGTTAATAAGTATCGTATAGGAAAATTTGTCACGTTTAATGCTCTTTTGTTAAATTGTTATATGGGGACGTATGATTATCATAAGTAATATTCCACGAATATAAAGAAAAATTCTGGTTAAGTAACTACCTGACAGAAACAAGGATGGAGCAATAGACAATCGTTGACCTCTACTCAGAATAAGCTTTCCAAATCGATTAATAAGCTAATATTGTTACATCGTAACTCCAAGACCTTTAATTTTTTACAACGTTGTACAAAAAAGTGATGTTGGAATACTTCAAAAAATCCTCACTAGACCTTTCCCTTAAGATAAAATGATGTACACTAATCAATTAAATGCCTTAGCTCCTCCTAATAACCAAAATATTTAATAATGCTATTTCGTTGGATGCCGCCCAAAATGATTTATACACATGCCACTTGGTTCTCAGACAATTATTCACCACTGGATAGATATGATAAACAAAAAATCTACACAAATCAAATATATCATAAATTAATTTTAATGTTTCACATCTTAAAGTTTACACTAACACACAAACATTATTAATATCTTACAAGAAGAAATGCAAGATACGAATGATTAAAATAATTTTCACTGCATCTTTGATGCATTCGCCTGCAATTTATTTCATAGACAAATATGAGACTTTCCGCTGTTGCCTCGACGCCCAGCAAAAAATAAAATCCGTTTTGGACTGCCTTCGTTAACCTCATTTAACGCGGGCCACTCTCCCCACCCCTGGCATCTGTCATTGTGGTTAGCAATGCACTACACTGCACAGTGGTCGATTTAAGCAATCTGGCGGACCGAAATTGAATTTTTTACATTTAACAAATTACAAAATTAATTTGTCAGTCGATAGCTAAAAGGTTATTTAGCAAATAGATAACAACCAAAACGATAATTGCACTTTAGATGATCAGCTGTGAGCTTTTAATCATAACATTTGTTAAAACAGCTGTTGGAAATACATTGTGTTAAGTTTTCGCACGTGTGCAAATTGTGCTGCAACATTTTTAAAAATCTCATTTTTAATTGGTTTTTTTATTTTTTCAATAATAAAGGTATGTATTTACATAAAAATAGATGTTTTGTGACCTGTGGATATATGTTATATTAATATTTAATGGTAAAACTAACAACTTTGTTATCCTCTGAAATGTGACCAATATTTTCCTTCTGTAGAGTATAAATAGAGACGCCGTCATTTGCCGTTGAAAATACTAATTTTACATGTTAATGTGGTTTGTCTTCTTTGTGAAATGTCCAAAATCTGCCGCAGCGAGTTGCAGCCGTTCACAATATTATATTTTTTAGGTACCATGTCTGTCTGCAAGCGTAGCCTTTTTTTAGAATGGCGCAGCGAAAATGATCCGCAAAAAAGATGTTCAGCACTGAAGAACTACATTTATTCAAATTCCATTGAAAAATCCAATTGCACGGAGGAAGATCATGAGTTAATAGATAAAATCATTCATAATTTTTGCAAAAGGCTTTCTGTAATGTGGAAAGAATGCCATAGAGTTTTGAAAAGATTCGATCAGAAATACAAAGTTTGGTTGGACGAAGACTTAGTCCTTTTAAAACAAAAAACTCATGCAGGTTCAGGTCGAAAAGAAAAGAATTTTGCGGATTGCAGCGCTAAACGTCAGACAACCAAAGTTTTGGAGCTAGTACATGGCAACACATGCAATGAACTCATGACAGCGACACGCGTCAGTTTGTACAAAGCTGGAAAACGGAGCGCATCGCAAATAGTTTCAATGGCCACTGATTCCGATGCGTCTACAAAAATGAAAAAGAGTCTGGAATTAGATCCACAGGTCCCAATTAAGTACACTCCAGAAGAAGCATTGGCCCTGTATGTTGATGGAGACTTGACCAAACACTCCTATAAGCTTTTGCAAGCTAGTGCAAAAGAGAGAAATTGTAATATCTACCCAGCATACGATGTTTTACTATCTGCCAAAAAGAGGTGTTATCCATATCAAATCAAAATAGAAGAGTGTTGTGCTGAAGTTCGTCTGCAAGAAATGCTAGATCACACAATTACACGAATAGCTGAAGCCCACCCGGATATATTTCGGCAAATATCTGATGAAAACAAATATGAAAGTTTGAATGTCTTTTACAAATGGGGATGCGATGGGAGTTCGGGACACTCAACTTATCGGCAGAGCTTTGCCAATTCTGATTACAATATGGTAGATCAACATTTATTTGCTGTTTGTATTGTGCCACTACAATTACAATGGGGTAGCAGCGTACTCTGGAAAAATCCCCGGCCATCATCAACACGGTATTGTAGACCACTCAAAATAATGTTTGCAAAGGAGTCTGAAGCCTTAGTTCGCGCCGAAATTGAAAATATTAAATCTCAAATTCTGAAAATTGAGCCCACGCGTCTCAGCTGTTTTCAAGTTCAGCACAGTTTGCAGCTTACCATGATCGATGGCAAAGTATTCAACGTGATTGCAGAGAGTTCTTCGCAAGCATGCGGCATATGTAAGGCCACGCCCAAAATGATGAATGACTTAGATCTCATTGCTAGTTTGCCGAAAAACGAAGATTTATATGAATTTGGAATATCGACTTTGCATGCTTGGATTCGCTGTTTTGAGTGCATTTTACATGTGGGATATCGACTTCCAATCAAAAAGTGGCAAGTCCGCGGCTTGGACAAGAACATTGTTAATAAAAGAAAAGAGGAGATCCAAAATAGGTTTAGGATCGAAATGGCTTTATTGGTGGATATCCCAATGCAGGGTTCTGGCAACACAAACAGTGGCAATACAGCTCGAAGGTTTTTCGAACAACATGAAATGTCTGCTGAAATAACTGGCGTAAATGAAAACTTAATAAGAAGACTTGGTGTGATTTTACGCAGTATGGCTTCTGGATATGCGATAAATATTGACAGCTTTCGTGAGTACGCCTTACAAACCGCAAAAATGTTTGTAAGTGAATATCCTTGGTACTACATGCCCAGCTCAGTACATAGAATATTACTTCACGGAGCTGATGTTATTGAATGTGTACCACTTCCTATTGGAATGATGTCGGAAGAAGCTTTGGAGGCTAGAAATAAAGATTTCCGAAAGTTTCGGCTAAAGCATAGTCGTAAAACTTCACGCACACATACAATGGAGGATCTGATGAACTCACTATTAATATCTTCGGATCCCCTAATAACTAGCTTAAGCAAAAGTCCGTCTCGACATTCAAATAATGATATTTTTTTGGATATGGAGGTAAAAAATCTACTTTCTAATGCCTTTGATGAATAACTTATAATAGACTTAGACTGGAATTACAATAGAAAGATCAGAATAATTGTCTTCCTGAAGAAAATATAAATTTTATTTGGACAACAGAATTATTATATATTTAAGAAATTAAAAAAATAAAAGTTTGTGACTTAAAACGTATTTAAAATTATTTTTGTTATTATTGGAATACACAAAGACTTGAAATTAGCAAGGACTGAAAGGGCCAAAAACACCTAGCTTGTAAACCAAAAAAAATATTAAAATTATTTTTTTTATTAAATTTCAATATATTTTTATTGGAATAAATAAAAAAAAACAAAACTTAAAAAATTTTCAAAATTTTGTCGTCGAAATAAAAAATGTCCAAATTATGATAAAAAGTTGCATCTTTGACAAAATTAAAAACTCACATAAACCTAAAAAATTTATATTTTTTTTATTTAAAATTGTAACTAAATCTATTTGCAACAAAAAAAAAATATTAAAAAAAAAAAAAATGTTTTACCCTAAGAGGTATTAATTAAACGCCGCTAAATGAGCCTTTTCGACCACTGTGCACTGGAGGGAAAGTGATGGATCAGATACATGACACAAATACAGTCTCATAAATGCATCTACATTAGAGTGGCCATAGTGGAAATTTTTTTGAAAAGTTAAATTTTTCGCACTGAAAAATATGAGGTTGGGGATAAAAATAATTATGCATATTTTTTTTTTTTTTTTTTTTAATCCGAGTACCTCCGGGTTGAGCCCAAACTTTTATTACATTACCCATTTAGGCTGAAGTGCAGAATATGGGGCGGGAGCCCGATTAAAAACCAAAAATATGCCATTGTCTTCATCTTGGCCCCCAAACATCGGAATGGTAGGTCAAAGTTGGCGCTCAGGCCCATGGGGCCCGGGGGGTCAAAAAAGGGGCCGCTTTCGGTTCTATGATGACCCCCCAGGTGCGGGTACTCAAGTGAAAGATATTTTCGAGACGAATCCAACGATGTTATTTTTAGGTTCCTACGGGTCTCCTGGACCGAGTTAGAGCCATTTCCGGGATATACCAAGAAAAAAAAATAATTTTTAACTAAATTTAAAAAATTTTAAAAAAAATTTTGCGTGCGGCGCTACTAAACCCAACATAGGTGTACTTTCATTTCTCCCAATGTCATTTCGCCCAAAAACAACCATGACATATCGCCCAAAACATGTCATTTCGACCAAAAACCTAACTACAACATGACATATCGCCCAAATGTTATGACATAAGACCCAACTCAATTTTTTTGGACGAAATGTCAGACTCATGACGACGGCACGCCCTGCTGCATACGTCGCAGTCAGTCTTGTACTCTCTCTCTGGAATTAGGAAAAATAACATCGTTGGATTCGTCTCGAAAATATCTTTCACTTGAGTACCCGCACCTGGGGGGTCATCATAGAACCGAATGGGGCCCCTTTTTTGACCCCCCGGGCCCCATGGGCCTGAGCGCCAACTTTGACCTACCATTCCGATGTTTGGGGGCCAAGATGAAGACAATGGCATATTTTTGGTTTTTAATCGGGCTCCCGCCCCATATTCTGCACTTCAGCCTAAATGGGTAATGTAATAAAAGTTTGGGCTTAACCCGGAGGTACTCGGAATCAAAAAAAAAAAAAAAAAAAATATGCATAATTATTTTTATCCCCAACCTCATATTTTTCAGTGCGAAAACTTTTGGGATTTCACATTTTTAATTTTTTCCATATAACGCTATGGCCAGTCTAATCTACATACATATATATGTAATTGTGTTTATGTTTTAAAGATATGTTCATCCATCGAGTTCATCATTGGAGATGACAAGTTTGGACATTTAGTACTATTTGTGGTGACGACTTTGCAAGACCAAATTTCATCCACTTATGCTCGTAAACATTAGAAGTGGGAGCAGTAATGCCCACTGTTTTAACCACGCCCATTTTCTGGTAGATTTTGCGGATTATCGTGCTGAGTTTTAAGAATCCTACAGTTTTATACTTCTTATTTGGCAGCACCAACACAAATTCATCTATCAGTAGTCGCATGTAAAAAATAATTCCAAGCTGTTCGGTCTTTTGCGCTCTGTAGGTACTTCGTCGCATTATTTTTAGATAATAGCTCATTCACCTGGTCCATCCAAAGAAGTTTTGGTCAACCCCTCCAGGGCGCAGGCAATCGTGTTTATTTCCGAAGACTTTTTAAGCTATAGCATTATCATCTATTTGTATAACGTGTCCAAGTCAAAGCATTCGGTCTATTTGTATGCGCTTGACTTCGTCGATATCGTTATACAGCTCATGGTTCATTCCACGATGAAATTGCCGTTAACTATATTGTGTTCAAAGGACCGGCCGTGGCATAGTAGTTAGAACACGCGACTACCACGCGGGAGATCCGTGGCTCCAGTCATCTACATTTTCCTTCCACTGCCGACCTTCTCGATGTTGTCGACAGCAACTTCGCAGCATAAGTGTCGAGTCAATCGGCATGTCTAGTAGAAGCTTTTCAAATAGTGACGTTCGCATTCGTCTATAAACAAGTATGTGCCGTTTGATGTGAATCTAAAAATAGAATGCGTGTTAATTCACAAGAACGCGTGAAGCTACCACATACCTCAATTGCGGGGTGTAATGGGAAATTAAGTTATGTTGGGTTCAAATATTCCGCGAAGTATTTTGTGCTCGAAAACTGCCAGAATATATGCGCTTGTGTCATTAAAGCGGGGCAGGTAGGGTCCGTTTCGTGTTAGTGTTCGTCGATTGAGGCTTTGTTATGAAATCGTTTGCTTAGCGCATAGTAGCAGCGGTCAGCGATCAATACTCGTCTCTTGATTTCCTGGCTTACATTATTATTCTTGTTTAAGGTGAAGCCAAGGTAGGCAAAATAATCTACCATGTCAAATTTATAGTTGTCGACACTCACGGAGAGTCTTAATGAGTAGACACTTTGTCCGTTGAAACAAATAACTTGGTTTGTTCCTCATTTATTTCCAGACACACTTCGCTAACTGCTTTTCATTGCAAGAAAAGGCCGCAGTAACATACCGCAGTACTCGGCCAATGGTATCTGCTTAAGATGGTACTAGACGTGTTTACTGCAGCCTTTTGCATGACCATCTCCATTGTGATGTTTGAGAGAACGCAAGAGAAGCTATTGTCTTATCTAAAGCCTCGTTTGGTAGAAAATGGCTCAAGCACATATTTTTTTTCTGTAAATACTTTGGTCAGTGTTATCCCGCAAAGTCTAATCAGCTTCGCGGGAATATTAGGCTCAACCATAGCATCTAATAGTTTCTGTCGTTTCGGACTATCGAATGCAGATTTGTAATCCATAAACAGATGGTAGGTATCGATATGAATTTCTAGGGTCTTACGGATTTAAAAAAAAACACTGATAATCGCTTTGCTTTAACACAGGACATAGAACACTCACATTTAAACCATCGGGGGCATCACCGCCAGTCTTAGAAAGCTCTGTCGGCAATCAATACGCTATCGCAGCTTTATTGTTTTTATGCCGTAAAATTGCCATGCTGATCTAGGTTTGACTCGGTGGTGGACAATCTAATCTGTATGCTGCCTTCTGAGCGACAGTGTTCTCGCCATATTTGCAGCTACACTGCGTGTCCGTGGCGAGATTTTCTTCTCTAGCCTTACAGGTGGTGATCATTGTTCCAAAACCTCTTTTCTTCCATCGTTTCGTCACAACCCGTTTTATGCAGCGTTTCCAGCGACATTACGCGACATTTGTATACCTGTACGGTCGTTACGGTAGTGGTCATAGAATTCGCAATATGCTGTCACGGTGTATCGAGATCTTCATATTTTGGGGAGTTTTTATGCAGACAATAAGAGATTTGGTAAGAGTAGGCATTGGCTACCTCGTTGGCATGCAGCTTAGCGATGTCTAGTTTCCTTTGCGTGAGTAGCGTTTTTTTTACTATTTAATTGCGTGCGTGCCTTTGTGACAACTATGTGGTGATCCGATCAATATTTTCACCACCCATATCTCGAACATCCATAACTCTTGAGACACCAATCACGTGATCAATCTTGTTTCTGTCTTTGAATCTGGGGATATCCAGGTTGCCTTGTGGGCATCTTTATGCAGGAATCTGGTTCCACTTACCATCCTATTTCTTGCCGACCAATCTGAAGCTAACCAATCTGACATTTAGAAAAAAAAGAGAGCCAAACAACATTGTATGACTTCTTTTTGCCCACCTTGCAGATAATAAAAATTTTATTACAATCGGTTCAAAAACATGACCGATTTCCCAGCGAGACGTAATTCAAATGAACATAATCAAAAAACAGAATCGAAGTTTTTCATTTAGAAATGAGAGCCAAACAAAATTGGATGACTTCTTTTGGCCCACCTTGTACTTCCTCAAGGCCCTCATATTTGTCTTCCTTCGGGGTGTGTACACAAATCAGCATAAAGTAAAAGTATTTTTTGGTCAGCGTTTAACCGTGAGACCAGATGTTCAAGTCTCCTGTGGATTATAAATCCACATCCAAATTTATGATTTTCTACATGGCAGCTGCTGATTCGTTTATCGCATTTCCTGTAGGGCGGTGATGTCAGCCTGGTATTTGCCTAGGACATCCCTTCCTTAAGGCAATGTGATCGATGCCAAAACAAATATGACCACGACACCAACATATGGTCGAAATATAAAATTGATAGCTTTAGTGGATCAGCCGTGGCGGGCAGGTTTTGCCTTAATATTATGCATAGCGCCACCTATCGTGTTAAAATGTTGCTAAAGAATTTCGTTTAAGTAATATCAATGAGTAAATTTGAGCCAAATCCGTATACAAATAAGAATTTTCGGTGAAAAAAACAAGCACCACCTATCGGGTTCAAAAGTATCATATATTTCAGGCTGAAACCAATTTTACCCACCCACAATTTCACTACAATCAGTCCAGATGTTATTGAATTATAAAACGGAACGGCATACAAAGTTTATGTTAATAACTATTCAACTAGTACGGAAGGTACCACACCCGCCAGGCCAATTTTTAGAAAAATTTCGCATATTAGTCAAAATCTAACTCACACAAAATTTAAATCTCTCATTTGGAAGTTGCAATAATTTCAGCTTGTACAGAAGATGCTAATCCTCCATCTCCTTTAGGCAGATCAGTTGAGAGGTGTAACCCTCTTTAAGATACAAACAAATCACAAATATAGAATATATCCGCGCCACCATCAGGTTTAGTTGATAACCTAAATCATATAAGGACGCACATCAATAAAATTTAAAAAACTTCATTAATATCGGTCATGCCGTTTTGGAGAAGTTCAGTGGCACACGCTCGTACTGAAGAAGTATATATATATAAATATGAGGGACAGAATTTTGCTAACTGACAAGGACCTTTTTCAATATTAATGTCCAAAATTTGTTATATAAAATTATTATAATTTGCACTTCTCACTAAATTTAATAATAAAAACTTTTAAAGTTATCGTTTGCATTGTGAACAATACTTTTTGTGGTTACAAGGACCATATCCTCTTTCTCTGTCCAAAATTTGACTTTTCTAGATATCATAATGTTGACATACTTTTATACGAAAATGTAAAATTTTGCGAAATTTAAAAAAGCAATTTAAAATTCGTGTGCTGCAGAGTCCAATATACTACTTTAAATTTACTTTTAATGTTTATATCTTCAATTTCATATTGCGGACACAAGTAGCACACTTAACTCCTATTTTGTGAACTTTCTCCAGACATGAGGATCTTGTCTTCTAATATTCATTTGCTACACTAGTAACTTTCTTCTAAGCCTCTTCCCCCAACTAGAGTACATATATCTTTCTAGTACAATTTTGAAATTTTCTCAAATCACCCGGTTTGTTTTTTTCCCGTCCTAGACTATAAACTGCTGCACATCGAAATGACATTGAAGATTTATGGCAACACAATTAATCAGTGGAATTGTATGTATCTGTGAGCGTGTGTGTGTGTGCATCATGTTGCATGAATGAATGTGTACGCAAATGTTTACGCGTCTGTAGAGTATATGATCCTTATTGTTGTTTATTTTCTTGATGTCATTGTGAATCTTATATGAGAATACGTACATAAATAAGTACATGCATAAGTACAACAACTTGTATATTCACTATTTTATGTCTTTTGGTGGTAAATGCTGTCGTTGCAATTGTCGTTGTTGCAGTTGTTGTTGTTGTTGTAGTGTTGCCATTGCCACCACAATTATAAATATGGCTGTTATGTTAAATAATTATAATGAGAGGCTGGCAGAAGGAAATGATTACATACATATTTATAATAGAAGGAAAGAACGGTTTTTTTTGTGTGTCCCCGGCTTGTTGCATCGACACCAACAAGATGACAGAGAGGCCTCTAAGGATTGAGTTCAAAAATACTCAAATGTTCAAACTGAGGTAATTGCTGTATCTAATTGTCGAATGTCCTCGACAAATATAAGGCTGACATTATATTCAAACATGAGATCGAAATAAATATATCATTTGTTAACTTTTTATTTCAGTTAAATAGTCTTCGCATAATAACTTTTTTGCAACCTATTTTTTCAGTTATTTACTTAATTTCCCTGTACACCCCAAGAATGAAGTATGGAATAGCTTCTCGCGTTGTTGTGAATTAACACGCTTTCTATTTTTAGATTCACAACTAACGGCATCTACTTGTTAATCGACGAATGGGAACGTCACTGTTTGAGAAGCTCTTACTAGGCATGCCGATTGACTCGACACTTATATTGCGAAGTTGCTGTCAACAACATTCGAGCGGAGCCGACAATGAAAGACATTTTTTTAAGATGGCTGGAGCCAGGTGTTTGACCTGTGATCTCCCGCATGGTAGTCGCGTGTTCTAAACACTATGCCACGGCCATTTTTTTCAGTTAATGCCTACTAATTGGCTAAAATAATCATCTTTATCTAGATTTCCGTCACATACAAATATAAATACGGAGTAATTCTACAAAAACTATTTAAAAACGTTATTAAACTTATTTTATTTTTGAAAAACACCTTACAGCACTTTTCGAGTTTCATCTGTAGACCTCCACTTTCATACACACACAGTTTCACACGCACACTACGCAGTCATAGCAACATCAATAACAACTCCCTTGAAAGAAAAATATCTGAAAATGTTTCTGTGGATTGTGGTATGCGAATGCGAAAGTGCGTCTCTTCAGTGTGTTGCCTCAGTCCTGTGAAAATATGCCGCGCGACAGTGGCGTTAAATTTTCCAGCATTTAATTAAAAACATGTCATTTGCTCTATAATGATCCCCAACAACAATAACAACAACAGCAGTTCGTGTAAGAACAACGGCAATAACAACGCAACCAAAATGGTCATAATAATATCATGTTCTTAACATTGTTGTTTTTGCCGCAATTGCCCCCGAAACTATTTATTTTCGCGTTTTCTTTTTTTCCCTTGAACTCATTCTAGTAAGGAGATTTATCACATCCCCAAGAAGATTTTCATTTTCTTTGGGGAGGTATGATAATACCATTATAATCATCATTATACCCATGAGGGAAAGTTTTAAAGTTTTCGTTCGCTTTTAGCTGTAAAAGTGTTGGGCTTAATAAATGTAAGTTTGGTTGTATACATATGCTAACGGATTAGTACTTTGGTACTTCGATTGGCACTTTTGTTTATAGGAGTTCATCGTTTTAAGAAGGTTAATTTTTTTGTATTAAAGGTTTGGGGAATGGGAGATTTATTGATCGTTCTTCACTGGGGAATAACCAGAATCTCGCTTTGGAGGCCCCCAATTTGCTCTCAACGTCCGAGAGATCAAGTATTCCACGGGCAATGCCATTGAACATTGGTTCAGTGGTAAAAACGGCTCTCTTAGTGGCTTTGGCAGCCCCACTCTCCTAAAACAAACAAATTATTATGAAAACACGAAAAAATAAACCAGTAAGAATGTTTCAGTCGGGAAACCCGACTTACATGGGACGGAGTGGTGCATTTGTAAGTGAGGTACCAGATGGGGCGTGGCTAGACTTCGAGTTTTTCCTCCAAAACGATATCCTGCTATAGCTTTACTAAATTACGCTAAGTAGGAAATAATAAGTTGTGGCAAGTTTCAAAACATTTGATTGCGACCTTCGATAGTTATCGTGCGTACCAGCCGGACAGATGGACAGACTCAAACGACATAAAAAGTCAGGAATCGAATTTGGGGTCAAAGAAACCTAGGGTCTAAAGTAATTCCTTCTATGTGTTACACTTTTGGGTCGTGTCAAATGGTATATACACTCCTATCCGTAGGGTGAGGGTATAAAAATAACCCACCCAGTTGTTGGCAATCCCAGCAAACGGTATAGGGCCCTGATGTAAAGATATGCATCTAGAAATTCTAAATTCTCTACAGAGATTGTGCCTCTATTCAATTGGCGGATTGCCTCTACAAATACAATGATGACATCACTGTTGTACAGGAAATGCGATGGACGGGACTGGGAAGCACACGACGAAAGAACTGTGACATATTTTTACACCGCGCTGATTTTTGTACGTACCCCCAAGGAAGACAATGAGGAGGACATTAATGACGTTTTCAATAAGCACTTGGAGAAAATATATGACCGCTGCCTGATCCGCGACATTAAAATTGTTATGTGAGATTTTAAAGCAAAAATATAAAGGGAAGATGCTCTTTGTTCAGCAGTCGAAAAATTCAGTCTACACAATAACACCTGAATCCGTTATCGGGATTAGCTTCGCGTCGGCAAGAAACATGGTAATGACAAGGCAACTCGGTGTTCTTGACCTGATCATAATACAAAAAACTAGATTGATGACGTGGTAATTGATGGAAAGCATGTCTCGAGCGTCATGGACGAGCGTGTGATGCCCGGTGAATATATTGGTTCGGATTACCACCTAGTTGCAGCCAAGGTAAGCACACGTTAAATCAGCACTAAAAACGCTCGTAACCAAACGCATATGAAGCTAGACATCACAAAGCTGCATACCACCGATATAGCCAATGTCTACTCCAACCAACTCTATCAATAACTTCAAACAAAACCCCCCAGTTCTGAAGTTCTCGACACACAGTGGCAGCATATTGCGAATTCTATGACCACTGCCGCAACGACCGTACTGGGTTATGAAAAACCACGCTCAGACAAGCCGATGATGAATGTCGCGAAATGTCTGAGGAAATAGATGCAGCATTCAAGGCAAAACTGCAGCCAATGGCGACGAGTGCGGCGACGGAGCTTTATAAAGAGAAAAGGAGGGAGATGAAACGCCTGTTCAGGCGGAAAAAACGTCTGTATAAGAAAAGACAGAGCCAGGATATCGAAAACTAAAAGAATAGAGGTGAAGCCCGAATACTCAACCTAAAGGTTAAAAGCAAAGGTTTTCTAATCTCCACCTGTAAGGACAGAGACGGAAATCTGGTCCCGGACACTCAGAGTGTGCTGCAAATGTGGAGGAACACTTTCGATCTCTACTCTTTCCCGAAGGCAGCATAAGTGGCGGAATCGCACCAATCATAGACGACGGAGTAGATTGTCCTTCACCGAGGCAATCGAGATCAGCTAGGCAATTACACGGCTTAAAAACAATAAAGCTGCGGGAGGCGATGGATTACGCCGGCGACGTGCATGCACCAAATGATAAACATGATATGCCAAAAAGCATGCATTCTCGTTGATTGAAATCTAAGTGTTCTATGTCCTGTGCTTCCGAAAGGTGAACCAAGTGTGTGTACCAACTATCGCAGGATTAGCCCTTACCCATCGCATACATGGTATTGTCTAGTGTGCCCTTTGGAAGACTAAAGCCCATCCTAGCAAACCATATTGGTCCTTGTCAGTATGGCTTAAGACCTGGTAAATCTACGATCGACCAGATGTTCATACTACGACAAATCCTGGAGAAGATCCAAGAAATGCAGATCGACATATACCATCGGTTACAAAGCTGCATGTGACAGTCCGATACGAGCGAAACTATTAGATGCTATGGCTGAGTTTGGTATCCCCGCGAAGCTGATACGACTTTACGAGATGACATTGGCTGACACGAAGTCTTCAGTGAAAATAGCAGGAGCTGCGATGAGTGGACACCCAAACTTTGTTGGATGATCCAGTTGAAAGAGCTGTTATCTAAGCTTGGTGTGAAGAACTGTGTACGGTGGGCAAAAGACCGAAGCGCTTGAATTATATGAATTTCAGTTGCTGCTTCGATATTATAAGAAGAAGAATGGACGAATTCAATGTGCAACTCAGCCCTAATGATACCAACTGGTAAAGTACTATTGGTAAACTAGAACTTGGTAAATGTCCAAAAAGGCGAATTGTATACGGAGATATGTGCATCCAAAAATCTCGTGAGCGGAAGAACATTGTTTTCGCATAAAACGGATGACCTTGCCAAAGAACACCAGTCAATATCAAAAACACAAAAAAACGGCGATCTGTACTAGATAACAGCACAACTGCAAAATAAAAAGATTTGCATCGTTTTAACCGCTAAAGTACAAGATTACGTCAAAGACAGCCCAATTGGTTTTATGGACGGAACCTTACAAGGGCTATTAAGTTGCTCAGCATGATAAGCAACGTTATTGCAAACGAACCCAGCCGCAAAAGGAAGGCCTTATAAAAAAAAAATCATAAACTGTTTTAAGAAACACACACGAACACATCCCTCGTTGCCTTTTCTTTTCATGCCTTCTAAGAGAAGGGAGGCGGAATGTGAATTCAAATCATCTAAAAAGTTTATTCTCGGAATATTGCAGAATGAAAGGAGAACGCCTTTTTTCAGGCATGTGAAAACAAGGCATTGAAGATATGACGTTCGGATGTCTTAGAAGACCTTGTTGCATGCCTGCTTGAAGAGGCCTTGCTAATTTCGCCTCTGGGTACTAAACAAACAATTGAGGTTTTCACCCAATACATACGTAGCGAACACGCAAGTTTCCGCTCCAACAAATCCGGTGTTTATCATATAAATAGCCTGAGAATAATCGGTACAATGGCGATCACCCTTGTACATCACTGTGCCATTTGGAACGGACTTCGCTGCAAAGGCGAGGATGCTACAAGCAGTCCAATAATTGTAAACGTAGGAGTTTTCCTAAGATGTCCAATATCGCCTTTACTGTTCAATGTGGTGAAAGTAGCATCAGCAGCAAGAGTCACCATATGGCGTCTTTAAGGCCGTCTGGAAGAACTTATTTCTCTGGTTTGCACAGCTAGCCTCATATGTTACATTTTGTCGATTTAGAATTAATGATGGCAAATTGTATTGTTTTTGACAGATTTTCTAAATGTTTGTCAGTTGTCGCACAAATTTGATGACTTGCACCTTGAACTAAATGAAATGAATATTGACATATCCAAGATCAAAAACAATGCTAGTTTATACTGCAACTACAACAAATAATTTTATACTACAATAACAAGAAATCGAAGAAATCCAGTCGTTTTGCTATCTGGGATGCATTAAAACATCATCCGGTGGATCTAAAGAGCACGTAATATATAGTATCAACAAAGGCAGGCAAGCTTATGGTCAACTAAAACAGATTTGGAACTCACATTATTTTTCGAGACGTACCAAATGAAACATTGAAAAGCTGTGTTAAGTCAGTTGCACTATACGGTTGTGAGTCATGGAATGCTGTTCTTTGCGATCTCAGAGTAATTGAAATTTACATTAACCGATGCCTTCGTCGTATCCTAAAATTTGTCTGGCGAAATACAATTCGCAAAGCTCAGCTCTGTGCACAAATAGTCAAAACTGCATTTTACAGTCCCATACATCATGGCTGGGTTTGGTATCGCAGCGAAGCGATAGGCAAAAAAATTTACAGCGCTTGGAATTTTTGTACCTGCTAGTGTTTTTGACCCGAGAATCCAAGCCAGTTTTTTGTTCCGAATCTCGGAAATGCGAACCGGGATTACCCGGGATTTCATTACTCATATTTAATGAGTTAATATCAAAATGTTTGATAAGTTAAAATCCACTAGGACCATCAATTATTTAGCCAATTGATGGCTATTTTCTTGACCATCTCTATGGTCTTCCGTCTCTCGCCGTTTTCATTTGCTTTCATATATAGTGGAAAATTCGAACGTAAATTCGAAAATGGATCAGCAATACCATGTCAATGAGTCGATGAGTTAGTGTATTGGGTGATTGTACCTTTAGGTGTTTGGTCTGAGCGATGACTACACTTTTCCCATCTTTATCCCATTGAGTACGAATCTTACAAAATTCTTTCATATTTCACAATTACCCTATAAAATAAGCGTTAAATTTAATTGTCGCGATTCCACCTTTAACCATTTGGTCTGGGTGATGGTAACAGTTTCATCCCATTTCCGGTTTTGTCCTTCTAAAAGTTCGCAATTCCTAGATATCGCGCAAGTGGTCCATTAAATAAATACTCCGCTCCATATTCGATATTCTACCTTAAGGCGTTTGGTCTGGGTTTGGTTAGATTTTTCTATAAGGGTAAATATTTTGAAAAATCTCCTCATGCAGCTCTCTAATTCTATAAGAAGCATTCCCATATAGATTTATGCGATTCTACCTTTAGCCGTTGGTCTGGGTGATGGTACAAGTTTTACTTCTTTTGGGGCATTTTTTAGCACTACAGAACGAATTTTGAAAAATGCCTTCGGGTAAGGATTGGTGCGATTATAGCTTTAGTCGTTTGGATTGGGTCCTTTTTACCCCTAAAAGCACAAATTTCCAAAAATCACTTCGTGCAGCTCTCTTATTCTATAAAAAGGTAGCTCAACGGTACCGGTTTTATCCATTTTTTGGTCATAAAAAGTACGAACTTTTGGTCTTTTTACCCCAAAAAATACGAATTTCGCAAAATCCCATCGTGCAGCTCTCTAAGTCTATGACGAGTTTACTCATACACAGGTTTCACGATAATAGATTGTCTAAGTATTAACAAAACCATAAACGAGATTTTTAGAATTATGTTTATGCTTCATTTCATATTTGTTTGTTTGTATTAAAATAAAAACTAATTTTTAATAGAAAAAAGCATTTTCATACCATCAACCTTAGGTATGAGGGTATATCATTTGATACGACCCAAAAGTGTAACACATAGAAGGAGTCACTTAAGACCCTAGGAATCTTTGAACCAATTTCGATTCATGACTTTTTGAGTCGTTTGAGCCATGTCCGTCTGTCTGTCTGGCTGTCCGGCTGATGCGCACGATAACTTTGGAAAAACGCAACCAAATTTTTTTAAATTTAGCAGGAGTTAATATTTTCCAAAACTACTTACGGTATTGTAAATGGGCTACATGGCCCCGCCCCTTCTGGTACCTCCCATACAAATGCATCATTCCTCCAACTTTAGAAATCGAGTAATAAAAACAATACACCCAACGAGATCGTACCCAAGCTATAACAGGATAAAGTTTTGAAAAAAAAAATAGAAGTCTAACCACGCCCCTTCTGGTACCTCCCATACAAATGAACCTTTCCGCCCACTATGGAGACGGAGTATTAATGTCAATAAATCCAAAGTGATCGTACCCAAATTCTGTATTTAAAAATGCTTTAAAGGATAAAGTTTTTGAGAAAAAAATTGGAAGTCTAGACACCCTCCATCTTAAAAATCGATTAATATTATTAATATACCTAACGTGATCGTACCCAAATTCTGTATTTAGTAAAGCTAATACAGTATAAAATTTTGGAAAAAATTGGAAGTTTAGCCACGCCCCTTCTGGTAGCAAATGTACCTTTCCGCTCACTATAGAGATGGAGTAATAATATCAATAAATCCAACGTGAGAGTACCCAACTTCTTTATTAATTAAAGCTTTAACAGTATAAATGTTTAAACAAAAAAATATTGAAAGTCCAGCCATGCCCCATCTGGTACCTCCCATTTGGTACCGCACACTTTATAAATCGATTAATATTATTAATAGACCTAACGCGATGGTGCCCAAATTCCGTATTTAGTAAAGTTCAAGCAGAAAAAAAGTTTTAGAAAAGAAATCTGGAAGTTTAGACACGCCCCTTCTGGTACCTCCCATACAAATGTACCACTCCGCCCACTTTAGAAATCGAGTAATAACATTAGCATAATAGAACATTTTTTGTTTTACTGAGGGTGATGGTATATGTAAGTCGGGTTGCCCGACTGAAACTTTCTTACTGGTTTAATAATTTTTTTGTTTTGAACCGGTATTTCAAGGATCCCGAGAAAATTAAATAAAATTCCCGATTTTCCGGGAAATAAAAAATGCCGGGAAATCAAAATCAGTAGATAAAGCTGTCATCTTTGTTGAGATGTAAGTTACAAATTTTTTGCTTAAAATGAAAAAAAATTGTAGCGCTTACAAAAAAATTATTTTTCACTTAATTTTAGTAAATTTTTTCATGTTTGGCTATTATTTTGTATTCCTCTTCTTAGACAGGTACACGTTGCCCTCAATACCAACCATCTAATTGCCAGATTTTGAATATTATAGTAACAACTACAAAATCTACCACAAATGTGCAAATAAATGCGCAACCAAGTGAAATACATACCCTCAATAGGCAATAGGCTTTTGTGATTATTTACAATATGACATTAATTTGTATTTGCAATTAAATATATCCATAACAACCGAACCGTCATGTACCTATTAATTTTTATTATGAAAATATTCCTAAACAGCTTTATTGATTTTAAATGCAATAATAAATGAAATCCCAAAATAAATGTAAAAATTTGTATAATAATCGAATTGTAAATAATTATCATAATTTGTTTGTAAACTAATCCGGCTGCAGAATACCAAAAAAAGTCATATCACACGTATCATATGAAAAAGGTGTTTTTTTGCTACGTTCACAGGAAATTATTTAAAATATATTTTTAGGTAATATAGAAATTAATTATGTGTGTTGGAATAGGCTGTTGTTGTTATTTGCATTTTTGTGTGAAACGCAATGTTATTGTTGTTTTTTTTTCCAATTTGGCATATGTTATCAATAAATAACATTTAAAGTTTTCGACAACAGAAACTAGAGCAGGGCAGGAGGGAGAGAGAGAGAGAGAGGTTTAATACAAAACAAAAAAATATTCGAAATATTTCTGCAAAACATTCTCGAATTTCGATCTATACACAAGTATTCGCATGCCCATTACAATTTTAGGTTATATGTATGTTGTATTGCGTTTACAACATTTTGTCCTATTTAATTTGCTAAATTACATCCTGTATGATTTGGTTTCGGAACTTAAACAAAAAATGCCAGAATCGTTTACGATTTCCTTGTATCTGTAATTTAATATAATTTATATAGTAATACAACTACAATGGTATTAGGATTGTAAAACTGAATGAGGAATATTAAATAAAATTTACTCTTGTTTAAGTGAAATTTTAGACATTAAATGTTTTGTTTTTTGGATGCTGGTATTTGTATGGTGTTTGTATGTATTTGGTGATATTTTCTACTAAATAAAGGCTGATTTTAGCTGAAGTTGCAAATTTTTCTAGTGTTTGTAGGAAAAGGTGTCGATTGAAGGAATGACAAATTTCAAAAATGGTTTTTACTTAAAAATATTATAACTATACCCTCACCCTTAGGGATGAAGGTATATAAAATTCGGTACAAGAAAAAGTGTAATGCATTAAATGATTAAACGAGACGAGTTGGGCCCCTAGTTACTTAAGACCCAATTCGTTTAAGAACTTTTTAAGATGACTGAGCCATTTCCGTCCATCCGTCTAGCTGACTGGATGGCTGGTGGGCACGATAACTTTAGTTAACCTCCACTGATCCTTATAAACATTTAACAGAGTCAATATGTTTTAAAATAATGCTTAGCGATTGTTAATAGAATTCATCTTGTCACCATAGACAAAACCTCACAAAACCAAACCAATTGCCACACCCCTACTGGTACCTCCATACAACTGACCGAAAACACCCCCACCTGGTATTGTTGTTGTTTCTTAGTATCAAGAGATAAGTTGGTGTTACTAAAGTGCTGCCGCAGTCCGTAATGACTTCTATTGACGACCACTATTCTCCATTTTATTTCTTGTCTGACATTATTTTCCTGATTGACGGAAGATTCATCTCAAACAATAACTTTCAAAGTTCACAGTGTGACCCCATCGAGAGGATTCTGCGTTTGTCGAAATAATAATTTTTTTCTTGAACTCGTACTCATTTACCGCTAAACCCATTTTTGCTGACTACTTTTTCAAGGATGAGAAAACTGCAGTAACATCCAGCAGATTTCCGCCAATGATGTCAATATCATCGGCGTAGGCTAGTGGCATGTGGTTCTTATGGAATATGGTTTCAGACATGTTTGTACCAACCTTTCTCATCATCTTCTCCATTACTTTATTAAATAGTTTACAGGACAAACTGTCACCTTGCCTGATTTAATGGTTTAGAGAGATCCGTATTTCATTCACAACAACGCGAGAAGCTATCCCATACCTCATTCATGGGGTACAAAGGGAAATTAAGTAAGTAAGTGGAGATCCGTATTTAATGGTTCAGAGAGATCCTTACCAATCTTAACCGACGATTTAGTATTTCCTACGGTACATCTGCAAAGGCGTATTAACTTGGCAGGAATACCAAACCCAGACAAGATTTCGTAGAGTATCTTCCTTATCAGAGAATCAAAGGCAGCTTTGTAGTCGACAAAGAAGTGGTAGATGTCGATCTGCTTTTCATGAATTTTCTCCAGGATTTGTCGTTAAGTCAGCCACACTGATAACGTAAAATGAGATTTTCATCAAGTTATTTTTATTTGTCATTTACTGAATGGATTTTCAAGGCCCTCCTCCTTACAAATGTAAATACAAAGATTAATAATTAATTTTTTCTTCTTTTTTCTTTTTCTTCAGGGAATTTTTTTATTATATATTTATATATTTTTTATATGTTTTTTGTACGCAATAGGTATCAGCTTATTCCACGAAAGTTCTTACATTCTCCATTTATTCTTGTATATGGACTGAGACTTCAATCCCCGGACATCTTACCTCTTGCCATATGTTCTCGATGAGCTGGGGTCTAACCAGCTCCCCTCAACCTGCTTTTAAGGCGGGATATTGCCACCGGTTTCTCGTTCAGTCACGGAAGTGGGCAGTTTATACCAACATCCTGGATTGGAGTGGGGTACTCTGGAGTTGTGACCCTAATCAGTAAATTGCTTGATGTTGTTGCAAAGCTAATGCGTCTATGAAAAATTACAAGTGGCGTGTCTTCTTCGGCCAACAGAATGAGATGGCGATGTTCTCGAATCGTCATGGATAGTCATTATATACTCACCACTGAAAGATAGTGTTATTATTGTAGGTTATTGAATATGTAAATAATTAAAAACTACGAAAATAGCCTGAATACTTATAACGACATATCACGGCCCTCTCTTGAGTTTATCGTGTTCATGGGACACTGCTCTCATATAAATAATGAAACACTAAGCGCTCTGCAAATGTGCCAAAAAGTTCTCCCTCACATGACACTATGGATCATCAGGATGTTGGCCAAACTCGTAGGATAGAGACTTATCTTACAAGTACAATCGGTTAGGTAGCAGGATATTTCAGGGTATAGAGTGACCTCAGATAACATTCTTAGTACTTAAAATACCATTTAGGACTTGCATTACGCAGATTGGCCCCTCAACATATACCTTTGTCATAAGATGCCAGTTAAGGAATTAGCAATTAGCAAGGACCTATTTTGACTGAGAATTTAGAGCTCTTTGCACAGCGGTCATACATTCTTGTGGCAAGGACAAACGGAATTGGTCCTCATAACTCACAAACCAAGCAAAGTCACCGCTAACTTCAGAGACCTCTACGACATCACCTAAAACTTGAGGTCAAGAACAGACATTGTACAGATCCAATACGGGATCCGAAAATTACCAACTCAACATGTGGCATGAACGCTTTTCGGAGATTCGTAACTGCTCTCCTCAAGTCCAACAATCCGAACAAATAACCTCGACGCTTGTATTTTCAGCAGATGAGCTCCGTCAATAAGTCTGACCTACAGACCAAAATGGATCTTCTTAGCCAAAACGTTCAAGCTCTGCATATTAACAGCAACAAAACGAAATTCATCTCTATCAGCGATTCCGACTGCTGCTGCAATATGGGTAGTGTAATTAGCCTTGAAGGCGGTACCACACTCGATGTCATTTTCCGCATCAACAAAGAAAGATAAGCATTCGACATGCTGAAAAGTCTGATCCTTAAAGGAGATTTCCCTGATTTCTACGGATGTGAGTCGTGGGCGCTCATGGCTGTGATGTCGCGTAAGCTCTAGGCCTTTGTCAGCAGCTTTCTGCGGAAAAGTCTGGGAAATTTTTGTTCCAACACTATATCTAACCAGGACTTATTGCTTCCTTTAAACGAACATTACCATCAAACAGCACCGCTTTAGATAGTTGGGACATACACTTCACAAAGACGACGAAGAAATTAGCCGCCATGTACTATGGTGAAACCCACAGGGTATAAGATGTCTTATACCCTGTTGTGAAGTGTATGTCCCAACTATCTAAAGCGGTGCTGTTTGATGGTAATGTTCGTTAAAAGAGTGCAATAAGTCCTGGTTAGATATAGTGTTGGAACAACAATTTCCCAGAATTTTCCGCAGATAGCTGCTGACAAAGGCCTAGAGCTTACGTGACATCGCAGCCGAGTGCGCGATTGATATTATTATCAACGACTTACCACTTACGCTCCTAGCCCACATATACCGATAAAAACTCACAGGATATATACACAATCTTTTTGTAAACAGCTAACACTACTTTAATGCATTAGACAGCAGTGAGGGCCTAGTCTAAAAATCACATTCCAAAAAGCATTCTAAAATGGACTAGCCAAGCAACATAATGAATTGCACACAGTGAAAATGTTGTGTTCCAACAATCGTTGAACATTGTTTCTCTGTCTGTTCATTGTTTTGGTGTTGAATGTGAAACAAGTGCTTTTATAACACTTAAACCGACTGAATCAAACAAAACTTTTGAGTACGTGTGAAGCATTTTTTAGGTAAAACAACACGAAACTACCCTCCTCCAGTCATCTACATTTTTTTCATTGCCGGTCCCCCTTGATGTTGTCGACAGCAACGTCGTATCATAAGTGTCGAGATAATCGGCATGTCTAGTTCAAGCTTCTTAAATAGTAAAGTTCGCATTGGTCGATAAACAAGTAGGTGCCGTTTTTTGTGAATCTCAAATAGAAAGCGTGTTAATTCACAATAAAGCTAGAAGCTACCCCATACCTCATTCATGGTGTGTAAAGAGAAATTACGTTTTTTTTGTTTAAGTCGATGCTCAGTAGGCCAGCGATAGTGTTGTATGGAGATCTTTTGTAACCAGATTTGAATTCATATCACGCCATAATTTTGTGTGGTTGGAAAAAAAAATCATTAGCCAAAAAATGGGGGAGGTTAGGTAGGATATGGCTGTGCATCGTGGTGAAAAGTTTCAGGGAAGCTGTAAAAATCAACAACAAGACCCGTAACTGCCGTGAATTTACTCCTAGAGGTGTAAAATGTATGACCAGTCATTTTTTCCTCCTTAATTTTTTCCCAAAATAACCTAACCCCCATGATCATTCCCTCAAGGTGCTCCTATACCAAAATCAAATTTTTATAAAATTTGCACCCATCGCTCTAACTGCCCCAAAGGTGCCTCTAGAGGTGTCAAATGACACCCCCCAATATTTTTGCAACCACAAATGTTTCTTAGAACATATCTACCCTCTACTTTCAAACCTTAAGGTGGCCCCCATACATAAAATCTTAATATGTACATGTAGCCGATAAAATCCAATAGGGAAAATATCGGAAAATGCATTAGAAGCCCGGAACAACGATTGCCGCAATTTCCTAATATGTACAATTTAGATCTTGATGCATGCACTTTTGTGTTCGTCATGTCCATTGATTTCTAATTAATCTAACCACAGGGCAACTCAAAAAGAAGGATGTCGATAATGATGTTTTACAACTTTTGCCAGAACATTGTGTACCTTACCCCTTAGATTCATCTAGTAGTTCCGAATCGGAATAAAAAAGTGTTATTTCTATTGCTATTTTTTGCATTATAATTTTTTTTATATATAAACGATGTCAAATATATGAAAAAAAGATGAAACATTCACAATAAAAAAATATAAATTTATCTATATATATAAAAAATTGTTGCATGTGTGTTGTGACTTTATAACTTACGAACGGCTGGACCGATTTGCATAAATTTTTTTGTATGCGTTTGGGTGGCGCCCCGTGTGGTTTATATTTACAATTCGGTCCAATTGGACAAAGGGGCGTGGCACCGCCCATACAACTTGAAAATCAAAAGGGCTGTATCTCATGAACTATCAGAGGTATGAAGATGTTGTTGGAGCAGTATTAATTACAGCCAAGGTGGAAGTGGGCGGTGCCACGCCCCCTTTTCAAAAATCGCTCTAACGGCTTTTCTAATAGACCGATTGATACGAAAATTTTACCAAATGATACTGTTGACCTGTTGATAGTCCTTGGCTATAATAGATTGTGATTGGATAAAGGGGCGTGGCACCGCCCATACAACATGAAAATAAAAAGGCTATATCTCATGAACTATAAGAGGTATGAAGATGGGATTTGTTACATATGTTGTTGTTGCAGTATAAATTACAGTAAGAGTGGAAGTGGGCTGTACCATACCCCTTTTAAAATAAACAGTTATAACTGTCAAAATTCCACAGTATATTGCAGTTCGCCTAGAGATATGAACAGTAAGGTGGGCCGGTTTTTTTATTCGCAAAAATTGTAACCAAATCTACGATGAATTGTTAGAAAATGTCACAAATAAACTTTGTGTGTAATATGAATTCCTAGCTTGCACTGGGAAAGCTTAATTTAGTGCAGAAAACTTAAATTTTGATAAAAGTGTCTTAAAGCTGAAGTCTGTACGCTTTCAATAATCATGGGGCAACGAACGTCACTTCCAAAAGAAGCGCAAAACGGAGTTAATAAACGAAAAATCCTTTTATCTTAAAAAAAAAGTATCAGCTAGGATTTTGATTCATGTGGAATTTTAATGTACAATTCACACCCAACAAAACCCCATTTATCGTTTTTGTTGCCATTTTAGGTCAACCAATTCGTCATTCAGGCGAGGTGTGTGAAGTGTAGTAGGCTTTTATTGAGACTTTTTTTGAAAAATCACCATGTAAAGACTACACAAGAACAACTTTTACAAATCTTGCAAATTTATTTTCAAAATGCGCGTTCTGTTTGCCCTTTGTGAAGTTTATGGTGCATATACTCATCCATCTGAGCAGCTAATAAAAGCCATCAACGCTGTATACGTAAGTGTGACAGGGGACTCGAATTTATCGAACAGACGCCGTTCTCAGCAACTCGGTCTCTGCAAATGCTGAGGAAAGATCTTGGCCTATATTCATATATCCAAATGGTAGAAGAACTAAAACCAGTGGACGATTAAATGTTTTTTTTATTTATCATGTCATTGCACATTATTTGAAGGAGAAATGGTTCCAACACGACGGCGTAAAATGCCATACAGCGCGTGAGATCATCACTTTGTAAAGCCAAACGTTGGTGACCGAATTATCTCATAGAATGGTAATACGAGTTCAATACAAAGATAGTATTCGGAAATATTCTTCATCCATGTGAGAAGAAGACATGGCAAAAGAGGTTTTTATGGCTAAAGGCATAAAGCTTCAAACGAAATTTCCATTTTCGGTCAATAGGCGGAGAAGGCATGTCAAAAGTGTTTTTTACGCCCAAAGAGATAGTTAGTATACCGCTACTACATTGAATTTTGATCTTAAACGGAATGTCTGTTTCCGATTTGTAAAAGATATGACTTTGCTGATGAACTATTTACTATCGTCATAGAGCCTATGATATTTAGAATTTAAAACAACAACACTTAATTTGTTAACTTTCATGTTAAGGAGTTGCTTGAAATTAGTTAAATAAGTTAATAAACTCAACATATCATTATCGAGCTTAAGTACCGTTTTCAAAGTACTTTGTAGACCTAAATGTGAAATATATTACAAGTTAAAATGCAATAGCGAAGCATTATATAATAATATAATAATAATATTCTTAAATATATTTTCAATCAATAAAAAATATTACGGACACAAAAATTTCCTAACCGCTGCTAATTAAACGCCGCTAGATGAGACTTTCGCCCACTGTGTGTCGTCTATATCGTGTGATATTACACCTTTGGATTCTGTTTCTTTGGGGGTAATGTGAACTTGTTGATAATTCAGCTACGATTTAAGACATGCGTAGAAGGTTCGACCTTTGGCGTATACCACCTACGGCGTAATCGTGGATAATATTTAAGTGAAATTTTCTATAAAAAAATCAATGTCTGATATTGGTCTTTATGTTCTTTACAAAGATTCCGACATTGAATTCTATTTTAGGTGGTTTATTAAAAATTAAAATATAAAATTTTAAATGAATCAACCTTTATTTTATTAACAAAATTTTAGTTAAGAATAAATGTAAATTTTTACTCATTTTTACCAAGTGCACTTTATTTTTTTAACTGGAAATTGAGCATTTAAGCAGAATTTGGGGTTAACTTCACGCTGATATTATTTTTTTAATTATAGCGAACGTAATGCCAAAATACGGCGATTTCGGAAAAAATTCAAACAATTTTTTTTTATTTTTCTCCAATTTATGAAAATACAAAACATTGAAGTCTATGCGGAAATATTGCAGAAATAATATTTTAGTATTTTATCGTTTTTTTAGAATTTACCTTTTTTCCTTTACAATATACAGAAACATTTTTCAATACCCCATCGCCAACACCCTTTGAAATAGTTTGCAGTAATCCTACATCATTTGCGGTTTCAGGGCATGCATTTTTTTCTATTTGATTTTTCACAACCATTCCTCCCTTACAAATTTCACTTTTGAAATGTAAAACCATTTTTAAAATATTTATAGGGCGGGCGTTTACATATCATTCAGGGATCTCGCACAGAGTCATTTTAATTTGATTGCATTATTTGTAATTATTTTGTTTTGTTTCTGGTGGTTTTCACTGGGCAAAATGATGCAACGCCAGCAATGGTAGTTACTGCATAATGTTGATGCAACAACAACAGCAGCAGCATTAGGAGTAGCTGTGGCAGCATCATGTAATTATTTTATTCTCTAATTACTTTTAAACAAATGCTGAGATTTGTTAACAATTACTATGATACGTGTGCGTATGCATTTTTAAACAAATTTTAAACATTTATTTCCCGTTTGTTTTTTTTTGTAATTGCCGTGTGATTTGTTTCTGTTAAATGGCTGAGAGAGAGAGGAGTCGTCGAACGAGGGGGGTTATGGCTGGGATTTGTATATGATGGCGGGGGAGGCAATTTGGTTGCTTATAGTGTGTTTAACATTTTGAAATATTGACTTTGTAGTTTAGGAAATTGTTAGGGATATTAGGAGCTTAAAATATGGTGACACGTTGAAGTCGAATTTATTACAGATAGTTGAATTCTAAGCGACCAATGGGGAAGTACATAGAAATAATATAAATCTTTACAATTTGAAGAAGGAAAGACTCAATAACAGTATTGTAAGCGAAAAAAGGCTATAAGACTACTTTCCCTATGAACCTCATGTAGTAGGTATGCGATACCTTCTCTCGTTGTTGTGAATTAACACGTTTTCTTTTTTTTTAGATTCACAACTAAAAATAGGTGTACTTGTTTATCGACGAATGCAAACGTCACTGTTTGAGAAGCTTTTTACTTGACATGCCGATTGACTCGACACTTATACTGCGAAGTTGCTGTCGATAACATCGAGGGGGCCGGCAATGAAAATAAAATGTAAATGACTGTAGGAAGGAATCTTACCCGGGATCTCTCGCATGATAGTCGCAACAATATCCAACATATCATATGGTGTGTAGAATTAAACTTCTAAGCCCATTTTTCCCAATACCATCCGCAAAACTAAATCTCAGTATACTTTCAGTATACATATAGTAAGAAGAATTTTGTGGCTGTAGCGGAAAGTGGCAGAGCACTCGATTTCAACATTCTTGTCTGCAACAACTGGGCAAAGTATAGACAAATATCTTGGTTTAGAGTAGTGTTAGTCATTTTGTAAGCTCGCAAGGCCGGCAACAATACTTCTTTACACACAGACACGATCGGAAGTCCACACGTACTTGAAAGTTGTGTTTGATTCAAAACAGTTAGTCTTTGCTTCAATGTTATGAAAGCAACAGCGCACACGCTTGTTTTACATTCAACACAAAAACAGACACAAGTAGAGACAGAGTACAGACATTCGAAAAATGTTGGGAGATCATGAGAGCACAATTGTAGAGTGAGCAGAACATTTCTATCGAATACAATTCGAGAGCGCTGACGATTCTTGTGCGACCGCACACAAATATACCATATTGTTTGGTAATGCCTACCACTGGTGTAGAGGCTTATCAAACTCAATTTGTAGAAAAATGTAAGCAGAGAGACATCAGTTAATGCTTAATGTCATTCAGCGGTTTCTAAATACCCCACTTCGCGTTTCGGATCTGGCAAATGGTTGCTGAGATCATGTGACTTCATACTCCGTATTACTCTCGTTGGGGTTATGCCTTCTGCAAGGGGGTCTCTTCGGAGGCCTTTGGGGAGTATCGCCCCCACGGACCATAGAGAAAACCATCAGTGGACCTCTTTCTGGCTCTGTGGTGGCGAAAAGAGGAAGTAAGGAAGAACATCTTTACAAGCTCCGACTAAGAAATCTAAAGATGGTACCACGGGCGGCCAAGATTGCCTAAAAACTACCTTCCTGGCCGAATGGGTATGAAAAAGCTTGTTCTGTGTCTCGTGAGTTTGATGTTAGAGAGTAATGGGGCTGGGTGTCAATTGATTGTGCGTCAAACAATATCTTGGTCGAAAACATAACAAAGAATGTTAGATAAATTCGAACCTCTAACAAGGGTACACTGTACATAATACCGCAGTAAAGTACGTACTTTGCGACGGTGATAAATTCCTATATGCGAAGGGAGGATATAATTGTTTATATCTTCTTTGATCTACAAACAGGTGTCAAATCATGTCAAATTTCAAAATGTAAATGTGTGTGTTTGTCATACTGGTACAATGCTTGTATTTCGGAACCCCCGAAAGGGGTGGAAGAAATACAAGTGAGAATAAGGTATAGCTGGAAACTAATCCGATAGATGTGTTAATTCACTCGCTGACGGTAGTGGAAGAAAATGCTTGGTATCGATGGAAGCTAGCCTGACGAAGTGTTAATTCACTCGCCGATGGTAGCAGAAGTGTTTTGAATTTGGTCCATATTTGGATTCAAAACAGTAGAAATGTCATATGTAGGCCGGCCGGATGGGGAACCTCAGTTCCTAGCTGATGGCGCCGTATGCGTCACTTGCGGCATGTTGGATGGAGAGTAGACATGATTTTATTTTAGTACATGTACTTACAGTAGCAAACTTGAGCTTGTGCTTGTCAGTCAATATGGTACCCTCACAAAAGAAATATAAACAATTTGAACATCCCTTCAAATAGAAGAATTAGATCCCCGCCTTAACAGCGGCCAGTAGTATGTTTCTGTGGGGTTGAGCCCACGGTGAAGTTAAGCCCTCACGGGCAGGTATTTACGTAAAGCACAAGGATATCTGGGGTTATGCTAAGTCAAATGTATTTATTGAACTTGTAAGCCAGTAATACTCACATAGTTCACTAGATACCGGAAACAATGCCAAAAAGAGTGTTTGAAATGATGAATTATCTTTATTTAAAAAGTATCTGGCCCTTGCCGGTCAAAATGAAGAATCCGACATCTGTTTCCATTTTAAGAGTTTTGTTTTAAATTAAAATAAAAAGATCAAAAGGAATCACTGTTTACTATACTTTCTGTCTTATTATCCTTTGCATCCCATGAATGAGGTATGAGAGATCACAGAGAGCATTTACATAAGTTAACACGCTTTTATGTTTAGACTCACACAACGGGACCTACAGTTTAATGAGGGATCCGAACGTCAACTGTTTGGGAATAGTCGCGTGTTCTGTACATCATGCCACGGTCGGCATTATTAAGCTAAACAGCAAATCGCAAGCCAAGACTATAAAATCATTGCTTTTGAAACGCAAAATTAATAAACAATATATAAATTTGTTTATTCTATATTTTATTAGTGTGTGTTTATACATAACTGTAACATTTTTATAATTTTTGTAACTTCTACCCATGACTAGAATTCTAATCAATAAATAATTTTCCAAACGTTCAAATATAATCCCCACCTACACCTAACCTAATTATCCCACAAATACAACAATTACTTGTCTAAGATTCCCTCTGACTATTCCTTATAGTCGCTATAAATGGCCGCTCCTCCGTAGGACATTCGAAATCCACAAATGGTTCACTAAATGCCGACTTTTTCTTGCCCCAAGCTTGCAACATATTGTTCCACAGATTATTGGCCAATGCCGCATGACCCAATTGACTGAAGTGAAAACAATCGCTGGCAAAAAATTTCAAATCCGTATAGCCATTGGGTAAATAGGGGACCGATATATTGGCTGTAAACGATTGGTAGAGTACTGCAAAGTCCTTAGTTTGAAATTCTGGCAATGATGCAACAGATTCATCAACATGTTGCCAACGGCTAATGAATTCCGATGCAGTGTGAAAATATTTCTCATCAAAGCGTTGACTAAAAATGCAATGACAGCCTATACGATGAATGATGTCACACTGTAGTGGTACGTTACGTATGAGACGTATGGTCTTGACCATATTGGCAACCGGTATCAAATTGACCATCAAACGGGGCACATTGTCTCGTAATATGGTAAATGCCCGCCTAAGGTCTTGTTCATGCTGTTTGAGGAAATTCCAGATGTTATCATGATGACACATATCGGAGCAGATATCATTATTGCCCACAAAAATAGTCAACAACTTCCAATGATTTTGCATATCGATGCGAGGATCTTTTTTCATGCGCTGTATAATAATTTGAACTTGATATACCAAATCTCGTGACATTATCATAGGTTCGGCTATATTGAGGTATGAATTTCTTTCTACCACCACTACATCATCGGTGGCAAAACCATAGAGATTTGGGTTGAAAACTTTTAGTATATTAGGCAATGTTAAGACCGTTCTCCAATCGGCTCTTCCTCCACCCGAAAAAGACATACTTCTAAACTCCATAGGAACCTCCAGAATAGTTTCAGACATTATACCATTACCGGCGGATAAAGAATCTCCAATGGCTGCTATCACATCTATATCACCGGGTCGCACTCTATCCACTGTCGTTGGAGGCACTGCAGACTTGGTGCCGTTCAGGGTACATGGGAATTCTGACCATTTACGTGTTCTTTGTAGTTTGCCCATTCTACGATTGTAGTCATACAAACGTGACCAATTCTTGATACCGTATTTTAATACTACCTGTCGTAGAAGCACAAATATACCACGAGCATCATCTAAATTTGTCACCAGTAATTTGCCATTTCGTCCTTGACTGATGTGAAAGGAAGTTTTCTTTATATCGGATTTTTTAAGAAAATAATCGATGGCATCTTTTTCACGGCCTTCGGTGTTAGTTAGTGGAGATAGCAGTAGTAGGATATAAAGAAAATTTATAAGGAGTTTCATTTTTATGGTAGCTAATGGATGTTTGAAGATTCTGAAACGAAAAACATATTTTGTTTTTAATTAAAATTTTAAATCATTAACAAATAAAAATGCTTATATTATAAGATTCCCACGTTGGCACCTAAGGTTTACTGAATAATCCAAACTTTTGAAAAGTTTGATCTAGACATGCTTAGATGCCTAGACTACTTAGAAGATGTAGTCAACAACTTGTAATAGGCCTCCGATCAAAGAAAAGTAGATGGCTGTGACATGGCTCTAACCCCAATCACCCGCATTATAATCACGTGATCTAACCATCATCCCAATATCGTCCCTATAACGATTATACTTGTCGATTCACATGAGAACTCTCTTGTTATTTTGATATGACGGAAACAACAGATATTCATCCGTCTATAACAAACAAGCTACTATCGCTTCAGTAGTATTAGCTTTGTAGGTAGTTCGTCACACTATGTTTAAAGAACAACTCATTAACCTAGTCCATCCATATATTTTGACCGCCATCTCCTGCGCCGCCCTTCATTTATTGCTGAACGCTATGTGGGATTATCCATAGACCAAGAAAAGTTAGTCCCACAGAAGCAGTTCAATTTTTGGTTGTTGAGAGAGTGCTTTGTCATTTTGGCGGAAGTCCTCAAAGAATACAAGGCTGACATAACCGCTGTACAGGAATTCCAGGGGACGGACGGACAGACGTGCGACATCTACTATAGTGGCCATACGAACAAGTATGAGTTTGGATGTGGATTTGTGGTTGGCAAAAGATTGCGACACTTAGTCTCACGGTGGAACCCGTTGTGTGAAGGAATAGCCACCATAAGAGTCAAGAGAAAGCTTTTCCACATAACACTCATATGTGCCCATCCTCCGACAGAAGAAACAAGCGATGAGGACAAAGACGAGTTCTACGGGAGTCTAGAAAATGTATATGACCGTAGCCCCAGCATTTGAGCCTACCATCGGAATATTCAGGCTGATTTCTCTGCAACAAGAAATATGGTGGTGAGCAGCACTACATATGACTATGGAAATATTCATAAGGCAACATGGTTATCTCCAGATCAATTGTCGAGGAATCAGATGGATCACGTGGTAGTCGATAGAAGGCACGCATCGAGTGTTCTGGACATACGAGAGATCAGGGGTGCGAACATTGTCTCCGATCACTACGTTACCGCAATTAAGGTAAACACAATGCTAAACATGACGAAAAACTTACGTAACCACGCACAACGAAAGCTGGACATCGGTAAACTGTGGACCACAGAGGTAGCGGAAGCCTACTCCAACCACCTAACTCATTGCTACGGAATTCTCCAACCTATGATAATATTACCTCGCAGTGGCAATATATAGCCGACTCCATAGAAGTGTACTTGGGTATTCAAAGCCGTTTCAAGAAGATGCCTGGTACGATGATGAATATCGCAATGCTACGAGAGAGACTAATGCTGCATACAGGGCAAAACTGCAGCCAATGCCAACTAGAGCTATTCGTGAACGGCACAGGGAGAAGAGGCGAGAGGCAACTCGTCTTCTACGACGGAAAAAAAGGAGCTGAAGAAGAGACAGGATGGAAGCTCGAAAATTCTACCAGAGAGTTAAGACGAGAATGAGTGGAACAGGGTTGTACTCCTGCAAGGACAGCGATGGCCAGCTAGTGGATAACGTTCTGAAGATATAGGGAGACCATTTCAGATATTTAATGGATACGGACACCACTCCAGAAGACCCCGCTCCAAACTATGACGATGGTATTAACTGTCCACCTCTTAGCTAGAGTGAGATACGTGTTTTAATATCCCGCCTTAAAAACAACAAAGCGGCTGGAGCCGATGTTCCCCCGCTGAAATTTTTAATACAGGTGGGGAGGAGCTGATTAGGAGCATGCATCAGCTCATGAAGAACATCTGGCTAGAGGAGAGTATGCCCGGGGATTGGAGTCTCAGTCTGTTATGTTATGTCCCATATACAAGAAAGAAGATCGTAGTGAATGTTAGAACTACAGTGGAATAAGCATTTTTATTACAAATTGCGTACAAGGTCCTTTCCATCATATTGTGTGAACGTCTAAAGCCAAATGTAGAAAAACAACATCAGTGCGGCTTTAGACCTGGTAAATCAAATATCAAATATTCACATTACGACAAATCCTGGAAAAAACTCATGAAAAGTAAATCGACACCTACCACCGTTTTGTCGACTACAAAGCTGCCTTCGACTATCCAATAAGGAATAGATTACATGAGGCTATGTCTGGATTTGGTATGTCTGCAAAACTAATTTGACTTTTTAGAAGTATTTGGAAAATACCAAATCCTCGATTGAGATTGGTAAGGATCACTTTGAACCATTTAACACAGAAAAAGGTCTCAGGCAGGGTGATAGCACGTCCTGTACACTATTTAATATAGTTATGGAGAAGGTGATGATAAAGGCTGATGATGTAGACATTATTGGCCGAAATCTGCGGAATGTTACTGAAGTTTTCTCATCGCTAGAAAAGGTGTCAGAAAAAATGGGTTTAGCGGTCAACGAGGACAAAACAAAAATAATAATTTCGACGAACAAAGAGGCTTTTCGATGGGGACGCACCGTCAACGTTGAAAATTATTGTTTTGAGGTAGTAGAAGAATTTGCCTACATCGGATCTTCCGTCAACAAGAAAAATAATGTCAGCCAAGAAATCAAGCGGAGAATAGTGCTCGCCAATAGATGTTTTACGGACTTCGGCAGCAGTTTTGTTACACCACCTGATCTCCGAATACTAAGAAACAGTTGTACCGGGCGTTCATTTTACGCCTTCTGTTGCATGCTGCCGAATAATGGATGCTTACAAGAACGGACATAAAAACCCTGGAAGTATTCGAGAGAAAAGTACTCCAACAAATATATGGACATATCTGTATCGACGGCGAATTTCTCTATAGGATAAACCATGATCTGTATGAGCGTTACCGTGACATCGACGTAGCTAAAAGAGTCAGAATCCAACGATATCGATGGCTGGGGCATTTTGCCAGGATGGATGTAAATGCTCCAGCGGGAAAGAAGGCGAACTCGAAGGACGACCCCGAACAGGAAGACCCAAACTTCGTTGGAAGGATCAAGTGGTTGGCGATGTGCCACCATCTGGCAGGACTAACTTGAGAACGCACGCAGACGATCGAAGCGTGTGGAATTCTTTAATACTTTAGGTCTCTAATTAATAACCCATATTCGTAAGTTAAAATGGGCTTTACATTCGATAACTAGAAGGTGTCGATCTGCATTGTTTTCTTTATAGGATTGTGGCAGTGCGAATAACAGTCGCTCATAGATTTTCTAGGTCTAAAGCCTGGGTCCAATCAGGTTCGTTAGTTGGCAAAAAAAAAAAAAACACTTCACAGGAACAGGTGCAAGCACGTTATCGGTTCATCTTCTCCCGCATTGAAAAACTCTGTCAGGGGTCGATTTGCACCGCCAGCCGTAATCGCCATACAGACCTCGTTTTAGCTAAGTGGTGGATAGTCTACTCTGTTAACGACTTGCCGCAATTATGTTGTAATCCGAGTCTATATTGATTACCACACTGTCAATTCGGTGACTGATTCGTCAATTAGGGTATACCTTTGTTGCCTTGTGGATATTTTTGTGTGTAAATCTGATTCCAAATAACTAACTAAATTATCCGACTGATAAGACCTTTACATATTCCCTTCCAATTTAAGCATTAAAATCTCACTGAACAATTTAATTGTAATGGCCAGTGCAGGGATCATATATCTCCTCCAGGCGCTGATAAAATGCATTTTTAATTTTCTCGTATTTTTCTTCCGTCGAGGTGACTACACAATTCAGCGTGATGAGAAAATATTTTACTTTGATGCGGATAGGGTGGATTCGAACACTTTTTAACAACTAAATACATGATTAATTCTGTCCCGTGTTATAAATATTAATTTCGGATATAATACACGATTTTTTGAACCGAATTCTATTAATTTACTGAATACTCGTCAAAAAAATCGTCAAAATTTGTTTAAGGATATAGACGAACCTTTGTGAAGTATAAATTTATTTATGTTTGTCACGTTATTGGTTTTCAGCTCTTTCCAGGTAATTTACAGAATATTGACACAACTGAGTTATTGTTAAGAGATGACAGCACCACGAAAAAGGACACAATGTATGCCTTGTTCAGTATGTTTAATGAAATGCTATTATATCGTCAATTCTACATTATCCACGAACTTAAATAATATTTCTTAACTTTTGAGATATGTTAAGCCACAAAAAGACGTTCTTAACACTTCCGCTTATTAAAAACAACTAAAGATGCTGATAATGAACGAACACGTTATACACAATGACCTTTCTGTATTTGTTAATATTCGTTAACAAAAAACAGAATGAAATAAAACTGGCAATTAAATGTAATGGGATGAATATAAAAAAATCAATAGAAAAACAATTTAAATAACATCACAAGCCCGTTTACAACTTTGATCGGCAGCGTGAAGTGGTGATGACCTGTCAAAAAAAATATCAATAAAAATGGACAACAATATGATGCTTGAAATATATTATAAACGCATTTATTACATTTTTAAAAAGTACTACAATAAATGGTTTCTATTTTATGGTGCGCTATTCCGTGAAATTCTAAGTGATGTACAATGGTAAGGCATCAGTTGTTATACACTAAGAGCTCACATCTTATTACTTCTACATATCATTCGAAATCAAGTGGCTGTAAAAGCATTTTAGTTCTCATAGTAGAGTAAAACAGTTAGGGCGTTATTCAGTACACAATGGCGAAACAAGTGTGTGTTCCAAATACCGCGGGAACAATCTTTTACCCATAGCATGTCCAGTAGAAATTGATTGGACCTAATCGATGTGAACAGATATTAACACTGCGACATATCCTTGAGAAGACCCAAAGAATGCATATCGGCACCTACCATCTGTTTATGGAATACAAAGCTGCATTCGACAGTGCGACAGAAACCATTTGATACTGTGGCTAAGTTTGGTATCCCCTCAAAGTTGATGCGACTTTACGGGATGACACTGACTAACAAGAAGTCTTCAGTGAAAATAGGTAAAAAATTGGACAGAGCCTTTTTCTTTATCTTTTGTCCGTCATGGATTTTTTAAACATGGATATGGAGCTGATCATGGGGAAGGCTGCAGTAAACGCGACTGGTACAGTCACATGCTACTCGCGTATGCCGATGTGAAAGATATCATTGGCCGATGACAGTGGGATGTTACTGCGGTCATATCAAGCATTGGTAAGCAGTCGGCAGAAGTGGGCCTGGGGATAAATGAGCAAAAAACACAAAAACTAATAAAGAGTCTACTCGTTTGGGATGCTGCGAGAACGTTGGCGCCACTTCAAAGTGGTAAATGATGGGACCGCCGTAAACAAAACTAAAAATGTCAGTCTGGATATTAAGAGACGAGTATTGATCGCAAACCGCTGCTACTAGTAGCTAACCAAGCGATTTAACGACATATTCCTCTCTCGACGAACAAAGATCCAACTGTACCACACACTATGCTTGATTACCTAGAACGTCTTCTAGCTCGCTGTGTTAATGAGGGTTATTTTCCGAGTTATTGGAAAATGGCTAGAGTGATTGTTCTTCTCAAGTCTCCCGATAAGGTTAGGAGCAATCTTAGATCTTATATGGGGCATCAGTCTCCTCACAGTGCTTGAAAAAGTACTGGAAAGGATTATGGTCAATCGGCTTGAGGGAATAGTGAGTGATTGCATGTGTCCCTGGCAGTTTGGCTTCAAACGAGGTCGAAGTGTTGACGAAGCGTGGATGTATGTGAAAGTTGTGTCTGTGACAACCTGTAAGTAAATGTTAAGAGTTTTTGTAAATTATAAAGGTGCGTTTGATTACCTAAGTTGGCCCAGTATGGCTGTCAGGAAATGGAACTCTGGATGAGTAACTTTTCTGGCAGGCGTACATGTGTTTTGGGTGTAAATGATACTGTGTGTCTGGATGTGGTGCATGGCTGTCCGCAGGGTTGAATATGTGGTCCATTTATATGAAATCTCATGCTGGACCAACTATTGCGGCTGTTAGGTACAGAGTGCAAGGTATGTGCATATGCTATTGACTTGCTAATCATGGTTGAATCCTAGTCTCGCTCTGCTGTGGAGGAGCTGGCTAGGAGATTTTTGAGCAGCGTCCTCGAATGGGGTAGGAGAGTAGGAGTTAGTGTGACGATGGATAAGACCGAGATGATGTTCTTGAAAGACAAGTTGTCTGCGAGTCGACCTCCGTTGTCACTGACGATGGGGTCTCGCTCATATATTCTACTTCGGTAAAGTATTTGGGCGTGACGGTGAGCGAAAGGGTTAACTTCGTCCCACATTTGGATAGGGTTAAAACCAAGCTGACTGGGGCAAATCCGCCGGATGATGAGGTCTGACTGGGGTCTAAGCAGGCGTGCTGTACGTACCATTTATGGTGGCTTATTCGTGGCATGTGCCACTCATGGAGCACCAGTATCGTGCGATGTAGTGAAGTTTGCACATGGCCGTAGAAAGATTTTGTCATGCCAGCGAGTCGTTCTGCTAGCGTGTGTACCTGTTTGCCGCACAGTATCCACGGATGCTCTGCTGGTACTTATCGGTGCCCATTCTCTTGATCTTGAGTGTATTCGACTTGGTGTCTACTTCGAGGTCTGCGGGGTTTGGCATTGCAGTCCGAAGATTGGTTGCATGATGCACCAATCAATAGTGTCAGCCAGAGTATTGACAGCGTCAACTGGGAGTTCTGGAATCAGGTTTCCAGAGTTCACACAGTCATCACGGAACCTCGGATCCTAGTGGGGTGCGTCAACTGGGAGTTTTGGGATCAGGTTTCCAGGTTTCACCCAGCCATCACGAATCCTCGGATCCTAGTGGATGCAGACAGGCTAAGCCTTAATATATGGTTGCTGTTCACCATCGTCGAGCGGAAGGGGTTTGGAGTTCTCTCCCGTCTAGTACCAAACCGTTTCCATCTATCCGGGGTGCTCATTTGCAAACATCAGTACCTGCGGATATGTAAAAATTCCATGTCTGCTCTCAGCGATAGGCGACCAATCCTGTGAAGAATGGTTCATTAAATCACAAATTGGTAGTAGCTTCACTACGAAAATCCAACCGGTGAGTGTGACTGGTAGCGTGGGGATCTGGAGCCCCGGGACATAGTCTCCCGCCTGGTCGTTGGTTGTAGGCCCTCTTGTGGGAGCATCACGTGGGTTGTAGTTAAAACTGAAATCGCTGGTAGAGTCTTCGAAGACAATTACTGTAGCTTGCTCCCAAAATTGTCTATTCCTATTCCTAGATGGTTCAAGCTTGCATGGTCCTTCCCAGGGGGTCGCTGGAATGTCATTATAATATGCCCATTGTGTTTAGCGCACCATGGGTAAGGCCTGCACGGCGAGATTCATGTAAAACCATGTGGACTCTATACCAGACACTGATCCTACCTGCCTTGCTCTACAGCTCAGAATCCTGGTTAATGACACAATCGGATTAATCTATTCTGGGTGTCTTCGAGAGAAAAATACTTCGCAAAATATTAGTACCCATCATCGTTAAGGCGTGTACCGTCTATGAAAGATTCTTGAGCAGTATGAGCTGGACAACGACATCGACGTAGTCAAACGCGTTCAAATAAAACGAATGCACTGGCTTGGACACGTTGTAGGAATGGACGAAAATGCTCCGGCTCGAAAAGTCTTCGGCAAAAAACTCGATGGGTGGCGCAAGAGGTGAAAGAACTGTTATCTAAGATTGGTGTGACGAACTATCAACAAAGCGTTCGTCGCTCTGAATTTATAAATAAGTAAGCCAGACAAAAAACCGAAAGCCGAGTACGATTCGATTTAATGTTTATTTAAGTTAAATTTTCAACTTAATTCCCCAATAGAATAATTCCCCGTAGAATACAAACCTCTGATCAATCATTTTATTTACCTTTCATACTTCTACAAACCTCTACATCCATCCATTCAAATGAAACACAGCCATACACCAATACCAATCAACCTACATCCGTTTATTACTATTTCTCAGTGTAGCTATAAATGGTCTCTCCTGCGTAGGGCATTGGAAATCCACAAATGGTTCTATAAATTCAGATCCTTTCATGCCCGGTGCTTGTAACATATTATTCCACAAATTATTTGCCGCAGCAGCGTGGCCCAGCTGACTAAAGTGGAAGCAATCACTGGAGAAAAATCTCAAATCCGTATCGCCATTGGGTAAAGTCGGTATCGTGATGTTTGCTGTGAACGATTGGAAGAGCACAGCAAAGTCTTTCGTTTGAAATTCCGGCAGAGATGCCACAAATTCTTCTACATGTTGCCACCGGGTAATAAATTCCGTTATAGTACGGAGATATTTTGCGCTATAGAGGTGACTGAAAACACAATGACAGCCCACTCGATGAACAGCATCACATAGAAAGGGAATATTGCGCATTTGACCCAACGATGTTACCAAATTAGGCGCCGGCACCAAATTCACCACCAGCCGGGGAACATTATCGCGTAGTACCGTAAATGCTCTACGTAGATCTTCTTCGTGTTTTTTCAAGAAATTCCATAAATTGTCATAATGACAGATGTCCGAGCAAATGTCATTATTACCCACAAATATGGTCAACAATTTCCAATGATTTTGCATATCAATGTGAGGATCTTTCTTCATGCGCTGTATTAATATTTCGGCTTGATAAACTAGATCTCGTGACATTATCATAGGCTCTGCTATATTAAGATGTGAACTCCTGTCCACAGTCAACACATCATCGGTTGCGAAACCGTAGAGATTGGGGTTGAACACCTTTAGAATGTTGGGCAATGTCAATGCAGTTCTCCAGTCGGCTTCTCCACCACCCGAAAACGACAGACCACGAAATTCTTTAGCTATATCAATGATTGTTTTAGATATTATACCATTTCCGGCCGACAAAGAATCACCAATGGCTGCTACCACATCTATGTCACCGGGCCTCAGTTCATCTACGGTTTCTGGAGGTATTGATGATTTCGTACCGTTTAGGAGGCAGGGAAATTCTTCCCAAGTGCGAGGTCTTTGTATTTTACCCAATTCCCAATTGTAGCCATATAAATATTGCCTGTGATAATTGCCTTGTTTCAATAGCAGCTGACGGATTAAGACAAAGAAATTTCGAACATTATCCAGATTTGTCACTAGTAATCTACCATTGCGAGCTTGGCTAAATTGAAAAGGTGTTTTGCGTATGCCAGATTTTTTAAGGAAAAAGTTTACATCATCTTTTCGATAGCATTCGTTGGTAGGTAAGCAGTTGATCAAGAATAAGATGCCGATGATAAGGTTAAGGACTTTCATACTCGAGCTTAGAGTAGTTGGCAGACTCAGTGGCTGATGATTCTAAAATGTGAAAAAAACGGATACATAATTAAATATACATTGATACATATTTGTAAAATTTACTATGTAATATCAAATACGATTGGAAAGGTTACTAAAAAAAGCTTTACCAAAGTCTTACCAAAGTTTTTTATATTCGTCATTTACCGATACCCAGCGGGGGATCGCACTGCTTTTATATGCATTTTATATGCGATCAAGTCTGGATTGCCGCATAAGGCAAAAAGTGCAGTGCACTATATGCCTAGTGGAGAAGCTGAACAATCTGAGCATGAGCATGAGCCTTGTAAGGTTAAGGTGAATGATTATAATTCTTTTAACGTGACATAAGATAGTATGACATGGTTTAAGGAGGCACCACATTAGAACTTCTGAAATTCGCGAAAACCTTTATATGGGCCCTAATCCAATCATTAAATATATCCAGTATCTAAAATTCAACTGCTTTTTCAGTGGCACTGTTTGATATTTAATTAGAAGATTTTCAAACGAAAAAGTCTGAGCTGTGTACAACAAATATAATTCAGAATACATCGACAAGCAACAACGTACATATAGGATATACTTGACAAGTATGCTTTAGAATAAGAAACTTTTTTATGTAGAGCCCAGCCTAAGCGAAACTAAATGTGAAAACTGCTATCATAATAGAATAAAATGTTTTAATTATTTAAATTAAATATGAAAAGTGAAAGTAATAACAACAGCATTAGCTGTTTTAGAATATATATAATGCTCTTGGATTTCTTTGAGAGTCACCAGGGCGGGAACCACGCAATAAAATTTATAAAAATTAAAAAAATCTTATAAAAAATTGTATATTCAATATTTTTATTTTATATCCTAAAGAACTTAATATTTAGTTCAGTGAGTCACAACTTCCCCTTGATCGAAACATATTTATTAAATTAAATTTACGTTAAAGTGTATCACAAATGATACATCAAATTCGACTTACGATCAGAAAAGTGTTTTTTATTGTTTGATATTAAAGTTATTTAATAAGTTGTCCGTTTGGAAAGTATGGGTGTAATGTAAATTTTCCAAAATGAGTTAATTTTGTATCGGAGGTACCAGAAGGTGTCAGGGTACATCTAACCCAAAATTTTATTGAATTAAATGTACTTACAATAAACATATGTATGTAAAAGTATGAGGGTCAATTCGGTCATTTATATGGGAGGTACCAGAATAGATGTGGCCAAATGCAACCCTTTTCTAGTATAGTGTTATCTTGCCCACCAGCCTACCGAAAAGACGGACATGGCTGAAACGTCTTAGAAAGTCCTGAAACTAATATTGTTTTTAGGTACTTGGTGTCCCATACTTTTTCTCGAATCAAGTGATACCCATATACTTAAGGGTTAGGGTATACAAATGGTTAGTCACCTTCAATGCTAAAGGCAATATAAATTTGTTTCCTAATAAAAATTTAAACTTAAGTTCTTGGCTTCCCACGAATGTGATAAAAGTGAACTTCGTATGATTGTGTCATTTGAACGTTTCTGTCCTGCAAGAACAGCGATGGCCAGCTAGTGACGGACACGGACAACGTTCTGAAGATATGGAGACATCATTTCAGAAATTTACTGGATACGGACACCACTCTGGAAGAACCCGCTCCAATCCATGACGATGGTATTAACTATCCACCTCCGAGCCAGAGCGACATACGTGTTGCAATATTCCGCCTTAAAAACAACAAAACGGCTGGAGCCGATTGTCTCCATGCGGAATTGTTTAAGGACCATGCATCAGCTTATAGAGACCATCTAGCTAGAGGAGAGCATGCCCGGGGATTGGAGTCTCAGTCTGTTATTTCACACATTGAAGAAAGAAGATCGCAGTGAATGTATGAACTAGCGTAGAATAAGCCTATTAGCAATTGCGTACAAGGTCTGTTCGAGTAAATTGTGTGTGCTTAGTGCGGCTTTAGACCTGGTAAATCTACGACGGACCAAATATTCACCTTACGACACATCCTGGAAAGAACTCATGAAACGCAGATCGACACCTACCACCTCTTTGTCAACTACAAAGCTGCGTTCGACTCTCCGATAAAGAGTAGGCTATATGAGGCCATGTCTGAGTTTGGTATTCTTGCAAATCTAATTTGACTTTCACCAAATCCTCGGTTAAGATTGGTAAGGATCACTCTGAACCATTCAACACGGAAAGAAGCTTCAGCCAGGGCGATAGCTTGTCCTGTACGCTATTTAATGTCTGGCACCATATTCCACAAGAGTCACATATCGCTAGCCTACGCCGAAATCTGCGGGATGATACTGCAGTTTTCTCATCGCTAGAAAAGGATTCATCGAAAATGGGCTTAGCAGTCAACGAAGACAAAACAAAATAAATGATATCGACGAACAAAGAGTCCTCTCAATGGGGACGCACGGTGAACGTTGACAATACCTACTTCAGATCTTCCGTCAACAAGAAAAAAAATGTCAGCCAAGAAATCAAGCGGATAATAGTGCTAGCCAATAGATTTTTTTACGTATTTCGGCGGCACTTTAGTAACACCACCTTATCTGGAGATACGAAGAAACAGCTGTTCCAGGTGTTACTTTTATCCTTTCTGTTGTATGCTGCCGAATCGTGGGTGCTTACGACAACATACATACAAAACCTCGGAGTATTCGAGAGAAAAGTACTCTGAAAAATATATGGACCTACCTGTGTCGACGGCGAGTTTCATCATCGGATGAACCATGAGCTGTATGAGATTTACTACGACATCAACGTAGCGAAAAGTGTCAGAATCCAACGACTACGATGGCTGGGATATGTTGCAAGGATGGATGTAAATGCACCAGCGAGAAAGATGTTTGAAGACGAACCTGAAGGACGGCGCAGAGCAGGGAGACCCAAACTTTGTTGGAAGGACCAAGTAGTTGGCGACGTGCCACCATGTAGTACGCAGAAGACCGAAGCGTGTGGAATTCTTCAATACTTCAGGCCTCAAATTTATGAACGACGTTTGTAAGTTAAGTAAGTAAGTAAGACCAGTTTTGTTATCGAATAGATAATATTTAAGAACGCAATAATAACTTTAAGTTACACACACATTTTTAAGGATATTAACAGTGGACAAGTTCCTTAAAATTTCGTTACTGTTGCTTTAAGGCTTCCCGCAGGGGGGTCTCCTCCGGGATCCCTTTGGGGAGTATCGCCCCAACGAACCTGAGAGAACCACTAGTGGACCTCTTTCTGACTCAGCGATGGCGAAAACAGGGAGTAAAAGTAGTATCATCTTTTCGAGCTCCGATCAGTGGGTCTAAAGATGGTGCTACGGGCGGTCAGGTGAACAAAGTAGTCTTGCCAACTACCTTTTTTGCCGAATAGGTATGGAACAGCTTTTTCTGTGCCTCGTAGTGCTTAATGGTTAACACACAAAGTTACGCGAATAGACTAAGTGTTTGATGTTCGAGAGAAATGGAGCTGGGTGTCCCTTGATATGCGATGGGAGGGTATAATTGTTTATATATTCTTTGAGCTACAAATAAATGCAACATCATGTCAAATCTTACAAATTAAATGTTTGTTATTGACTTGCTGGTGCCTTTATTGGCAAATGAATTGGAAAAGGCTTGTATTTCGGAAACGACCGAAAGGGGTGGAAGCAATACAAGAGGTAAAATGGTATTAATAGAAACTAGCCTGATGGAGTGTTATTTCACTCGCGGATGGTAGTGGAAGTAGATGCTGGGTATCCTTGATTAATTCACTCGCCGATGGTAGCGGAAGAGGTGCTTGCGAAGATGGTGTGAAAGTCAGTGTTAAATATTTTGGTCTATTGCATGTTACTTAAAGTAGCAAATAAGAGTGAGAGCCAAATCGGACTTGAGCTTGTTACTCGTATTATCAGTCAAATGGTAGCCTCACAAAAGAAATATAAACATTTGAACATCCTCTTGATTTTGTTCTATAAGAATTATAATATTGTATTATAGTTCGGTTAAAGATCTATTCTACTGGTATTACTTACTTACTTAATTTCCCTTTGCACCCCATGAATGAGGTATGGGATAGCTTCTCGCGTTGTTGTGAATTAACACGCTTTCTATTTTTAGATTCACAACTAACGGCACCTACTTATTTATCGACGAATGCGAACGTCACTGTTTCGAGAAGCTCTTACCAGACACGACGATTGAATCGACGCTTAATACTGCGAAGTTGCTGTCAAACAACATTCGAGGGGAGCCGACAATGAAAGAAAATGTTATTTATTTTTTTCTTTTTAAGATGACTGGAGCCAGGTTTGAACCTGCGATCTCCCGCATGGTAGTCGCGTGTTCTAACCACTATGCCACGGCCGGTCCCATTTCATTCTACTACTATAACATTCTACTGGTATTAATTAATGATTATTACCAATAGGTTTTTGTTCAAGAGTTGTGAAATGTATTGTAAGACAGCGTGCAAGGCGTATAACATTATATCGGCATTCACTACGATGCCTCGTCAGCGCCCTGTGTTGTTGAGGAAGAGTTAGAACATAGAGATCATAGAGGAATTTTATATCAGAACTTTTTCCGACGACTGAGTCATGTCCGTCTGTCTGCATGGTACTCTAATAGCTGGTACTCCGTTTGGAAATTTATCGATTGTAATATGGTCTGACGTCATGAACGACAAATACGAATAAAAATATCCTAACACTTTTGATATTGTAAATATCCTGAAATAAAATGTTTGCCTGGCTGCACAAATGGGACAACGATACCGTACGTTAACTTTCACGAATCCGTCTATAACTTTTCAAATATGCTGTACTATTTTTTAAATCGGGATCTGACATTAAAATATTTTGGATACGGTACAAATACTCCACTTTCTTAAAATCTAAAAATCGTCTCGGCAAACTTTTCCAGCAATATAGCTTAAAAATGCTACAAATCCAACAACAAGAAAAACCGACTTTAGTTAAATTTAAAAAATCCGTTATGAATAATTTTCTACTTTTTTACCACTTTAATAAAATTCACATTTTCAATATTCTCATCAGTTCACTTACTCAAAATTCACTCCAATTATAAAATGTTAATAATTTTGTATCGCTTTTAAACGTTCTAAACTCTTTCGCTTATTATTAACAACTGACATTTTCGCCTAAGATGAGCTTAAATATTTCATTAAGTGACAATTCTTTTGAATTTTGTTTATACTCGTGAACAGAAAGCAAAAACAAAAAAAAAACATTTAAGAACTTGACATTAAACTATGAAAATAAACATAAAGCCCAGCACTGACCGAGACATTCAACAGAAAACAAACTTACTATAAAGTTCCCCCTCCCAAGTTTTGACAGTCATAAACAGTTTAAGTGCGAAAATAACAAACGTAAAAAGTATATATGGTATATATGGCAATATAATAAAATAAACACATGAGAAATGGTGAAGAACATAAAGAAAACGAAAAAGCACTGCAAACAATTTCATGAAGATGTAAAACATTGATCTTTAACGTAAACTTAAGATCACCTGTTCAAAAGTAGTGTGATAATGTTCATGCGCATGTGTATTTAAGCATTTAAACGAGGGTTCTGTGAAAAGTACTTATGGGTACATATATGTACACCAGAAAAGTCGCAGCAAATTCAGCTGTTTGTATAGAAAGTTTCTTTGTTTTTAAAATAAACTGACGTTGAGGTAGTCGAGAAATATGGAGAAATATATTGGGTTTTATACTTATATCGTATTTATGTCAATAAAATATAAGTAAGATTCGTTTAAACACAGCCAGATATGTCTCGTCATGAAGTGAACATGGGTTCGCGCTCTGTAAAGCTTAAACCAAATTGTGTACACATATAAGTACTTTCATTCTATTTACTGCACTAGGAAGTTTTCATACGACTCCCGTGTTTTTATATTGAGGTACGCATATCATGTTGAACTATGAAGGGGGATTTTGACAAAAATTTATATATTTCATATCAGGACGTAATTAATTGTTATGTTTAACAATGACTCACAAAATATATTGCGAGACACTTAGTAAGCTGAATATTCTATATTTCTGTTCTTATCTATATATATATAAATTAATTGCTGTGCGTTAGCCTCGCTAAAACTCAAAAAGGGCTGGACCGATTTTCAAAATTTTTTTTTTATTTTGTTCGTTATAGTTTCCGGATAGTTTCAAAACAATTTTTTTCTAAAAGCGGGCGGCGCCACGCCCCCTTTTCAAAAATCGCTCTGACGGCTTTTCCAATAGACCGAATGATACGAAAATTTTACCAAGTGGTACTGTTGACCTGTTGATAGTCCCTGGCTATATTTGGTTGTGATTGGATAAAGGGGCGTGACACCGCCCATACAACTTGCAAATCAAAGGGGTATATATCATGAACTATCAGAGGTTTGAAGACGAGATTTGGAATATATGTTGTTGGAGCAGTATTAATTACAGCCAGGATGGAAGTGGGTGGTGCCACGCCCTCTTTTCAAAAATAGCCCTAACGACATTTCTAATAGACCGATTGATACGAAAATGTCACCAAGTGGTACTGTTGACATGTGCATAGTCCCTGGCTATATTTGGTTGTGATTGGATAAAGGGGCGTGGCACCGCCCATACAACTTAAAGGTTGAAAAAACTATATATCATGAACTATCAGAGGTATGAAGATGTGATTTGTTACATATGTTGTTGTTGCAGTATGAATTACAGTAAGTATGGAATTGGGCTGTACCACACCCCTTTTAAAATAAACAGTTGTAGCTGTCAAAATTCCACAGTATATTGCAGTTCGCCTAGAGATATGAACAGTAAGGTGGGCCAATTTTTTTATTCGCAAAAATCGCAACCAAAAGCGGAATCTACGATGAATTGTTAGAAAATTTCACAAATAAACTTTGTGTCTAAAATCAATTCCTAGCTCGGAAGCATGAAGATTTCAGATATAGATTTTTTTGTTGTAAAATGAGCACAAACCGAAAACTTCAGATATATATTTCTGCGTAAAACTGACTTCCCAACAAACTAAATGAGGTACTACAGAAACATATCTATGCATGGTTAAAGTTATGGCCTTTGAGAGTTGGCATACAGAAATTAAGTTTTTAAAAATAATTTGGCGGAGGTGCAGAATATTGGGCGGGATCCAAAACAATGTCAAAAATATACCATTCTCTTCGTCTTGGCCTCCAAACATCGGAATGGTAGGTAAAAATTAGAGCCGGGACCCATAGGTCTGAAGTTTTCTTTATGCTTCTCAGCGCGAACTTGGAATTGAATTTAGATATATAGTTTCTTAGTGAATTTTCTAAGCATTCATCGTAGATTCCGATACTGGTATACGATAACCACCTTTTTTTGTAGACGCAAACAAATTGATCCGCCCTAATGAACAGGCTATTTGAAATTAAATAAGTTAAAAGTGCCAATGCTTTTGACTTTTAATCTGTATCTGGCGGTTGAAAACACATACTAGCTGCGCAGACTACAACAGTGATTTGTTTTTAATTTACTTTAAAGGTATGTATTTTTTAATTACTTTTCAGGAGAGCGAATCGGTAATAAATCTTATAGATAGAAAAATTAAGCAATATTCATTGTAGTTATACTGGAAAACAACTTTTGTTTGATTGGGGCACAATTTAAATTTTTATAGTATTTCAGAGGTAATATTAGCAAACATTTGTAACTAACCTATGTATGTGGTATTTTTTTGACGTATTGAACTTCTGATAGGTATAAGTGTAAAACTAGCTGTCATACTAATGAAGTGTGATATACTTTCTTTCACTATACTTTGGAAAACTACCATGTAAAGACAAAATGCGCGTTCTGTTCGCCAAACTTATGGTGCCCTTTGTGAAGTTTACGGTGCATGTAATCATCCAACTGAGCAGCTGATAGAAGTTGTAGACGGAAGTGTGACAGGGGACTTGAATTTATCGAACCGACGCCGTTCTCAGCGACTCGGTCTCTGCAAATGCTGAGGAAAGATCGTGGCCTACATCTATATAAGACCAACTGGTGGATGAATCAGAGCCAGTGGACGATTAATTGATTTTGTTATTTCTTATGTCAAATCTTATGCAAATCACTGGGAGGAGAAATTGTTCAACTCGACGGCGTAACATGCCATATAGCGCGTGAGAACATCACTTTGTTCAGCCAAACGTTGGTGACCGAATTATATCAAAAAATGGTAATACGAGTTCAGTGCTAAGATAGTATTCGGGAATATTCTTGATCCGTGGGAGAAGACATGGCAAAGAGTTTTTTTTTATGGCTAAAGGCATGAATCTTAAAACAAAATTTTCATTTGCGGCCAATAGGCGGAGAAGGTGTTTTTTACGCCCAAAGAGATAGTTAGTACACTGACGGTTCCCGCTAATACAAATAAAAATTGAGCTTTGAACGTTAGCGGAATGTCTGTTTCCGATTTGTGAAAGAAGTGGTTTTTCGCCTACATACAGACAAAGCTTATTCTACATGTCGGCACTATAGATATGACTTTGTTGATTAACTTTTTACTATCGACATAGAGCTTATGCCATTCAGCATTTAAAACAATAAAACTTAATTGGTAAAATTCCATTATCAGGATTTACTTGAACTTAGTTACATAAGTTAATAAACTCAACATATTATTGTCGAGCTAAGTACCGTTTCAAAGTACGTCTACCTATATATAAAAAGCGTTTATATAGCATTTAGGATAGTAAGAAATGTGAAATATATTACAAGTTAATATGCAATAGCGAAGCATTGCCGGGTCCAATAGTTATAAATATAAAAGGGATATACGTTTTGTGATAGAACCTAACTTAAAAACTTTAAAACGAGTAAGAAAGTTTCAGTCGGGTAACCCGACTTACATATGCCCTCAGTAAAACATAAAATTTTCTATAATATTTATACTCGACTTCTAAAGTGGCAGGAGTGGTACGTTTGTATGGGAGGTACCAGAAGCGGCGCGAATAGACTTCCCGTTTTTTTCTCCAAAACTTCACCCTGCTTAAGCTTTGCTAAATACCGAATTTCGGCACGATGTATCCTGCTATAGCTTTACTAAATAAAGAATTTTAGTACCATCGCGTTGGGAGTATTGATATTATTACTCCATCTCTAAAGTGGGCGGAAAGGTACATTTATATGGGAGGTATCAGAAGGGGTGTGGCTAGACTTCCAATTTTTTCCAAAACTTTATCCTGTAATAGCTTTACTAAGTACAGAATTTGGGTACGATCCCGTTGGGTGTATAGATATTATTACTCGATATCTAATATGGGCGGAATGATGTATTTGTATGGGAGGTACCAGAAGGGGCGGGTCCGTAAGTAGTTTTGGGGAAATATTAACTCGTAAAAAATTTCAAAACATTAGGTTGCGTCTTTCGAATGTTATCGTGCGAACCAGCCGGACAGCCAGACAGACGGACATGGCTCAAACGACTTAAAATGTCATAAATCGAATTTGGTTCAAAGAAACCTAGGGTCTAAAGTGACTCCTTCTATGTGTTATACTTTTGGCTGTGATGGTATAAAAACACTTTTTACTACTGCGTATGACGTCTCTTATTTTGAATAAGTACAAAAATGCCTTTCGGTCATACTATTTATCAGGGTTATTGGGGTTGGACTTTCTAAGGATTCCGAAACCGCTATTAGCTCTGAAACGCTATGGTATTGCCTGTTGTTTTAGTACCCTTTATGAGCAAGTAGTCCCCATACATTTTAAATCGGATTCATGTCATGTAAACACGCTGTCCCCTCTAAGACTTCAACGTTTTCTGACCGAACACAACCTTTTGTTTCCTTCTTGCTGAAAAATTTAATTTGTCTCTTGGATTAGCTTCAAAAAGTGCAATAAGCTCATTTTATATATGCCTCTTCGGAGTTCAAACTCTTTGGAATTCATGCGACAGCATGGAAAGGCTAGCCCCAAAGTTCAGTTTTCAGAGAATCCACCCCAAACCAAACGGACCCAAGCCCAACGGCCCCCAACAAACTTTGCGACTTAGATTGCTCATGTAGGTATCTGCGCAGAGACCCACGCTACTTTTCTAAGATAAACTTCTGTGGTCTGTCGTTTAATGGTTTGGGGTAGATTCTCTAAAAAATTAACTTTATAGCTGGCCTTTCCAAGCTGTCACATGAACTCCGGATAGACAAACTAAAAATGAATTTATTGCCATTCTTGAAGGAAAACCAGGCGATAAATTATATTTTTCAGCAAGGGGTTGAGTCTAGACACTCCAGTAAGGAAACAAAAGGTTGGGTTGGGTCAGAAAACGTTGAAGTCTTAGAGGGGCCAGCTTGTTTCCTTTGCATGAACCATATTGAAAATGTATGGAGCATACTTGTTCATAAAATGTACTCCAAAAAACAGGCAATACAATAGCGTTGCACAACTAAAATAGGCAGTAAATGCGGCTTGTGACTCCTTAGAAAGTCCAAACACAAAAACCCTGATAAATAGTATGACCGAAAGGCATATTCGCACTTAGGCTCCACGAAAAGCCCCCCAATGAAATAACTCCCAAACGAGAAATGAAATATTCCCCAAATTTTTTTCATACATTTTTGGGTGTTATTTCATATGAAATAACTCCCAATTTTTTTGGGCCGTTTTTCATTTTTCTTTCGGAATTATTTCGTTCCTCATTTGGGGTTTTCAAATTATGAAATAATCTCCAATGAAATAACACCCAACCAATTTTTTAAGTTCGGGGCTTGTTTCATACCATATATAATTTGGGTGTTATTTCATTTTTTATTTTGGGGGTTATTTCATTTTTAAAGCTCTTGGTTTTTAGGGGTTATAATTACATAATTATATAAAAATAGGCCTTTTACAAGAAAACTTATAGCCTGTGAATATATTACAATATCTTTCGAACGTTTACATATATTTCCATTTGTGTTCATATTGACGGATAGAAAATCAACAAAATGCACCGAGCATTTTTCATTTTGAGAATGATATCTTAGAATGGAAATTTTTTAAATTTGTAAGAGTTCTTCACAAGGAAGAATTCAATAAAAGCAGAGAGCTTGATTTGCTTATGAACATTGGAGGTGGTTGTATAAAGGTCAAACGTAAAAGGCAAATTGTGTTCCGAACTGCAAAAATAGAGCAGGGCTACAACGATCTACGATCCACACGATTCATTTCAATAATTTTGGGACTTTGCTGTTGGTCCATATTAACTAAATACAATCCTTGTTGAAACTGACTATTTTATGCATTTTGGGAATAATTTCATTTTTGTTGCAGATGGGGTTTATTTCATTGGGGGTTATTTCATTTTCATCATTGGTTGTTATTTCATATGAAATAACTCCCAAATATTGGGGGTTGTTTCGTTTTCGCTTTGGGGTTTATTTCATTTATTTTTGGATGTTATTTCATTCACTGTTTTTGGGTGTTATTTCATATTTTTTGGGGTTTATTTCATTGGGAGTTATTTCCTGGGCGTTATTTCATTGGGGGGCTTTTCGTGGAGCCTCGCACTTATTCAAAGTAAGAGTGGTCATACGCATTATTAAAAATTGCTTTTTATTCTAAATTTGGTTTTTGTTTTAATAAAAAAGTTTTACTTCGTAGTTAAAATCCACAGCGTTAAATTGCATGATCACCGCATAATGTAAAGAATTGCAAAAAACATTAACTTAACTTAATACAATTTTGTTGTTGCTAGATGTAAAAGTGTAGTTTTTGATTCTCATTCATTGCTCATATTCGGTTTTTGGATAATGACCCCTTAAGTACATCTGCATCGAAATATGTTGCTGTAGAACCTTACTTAAAAAAAAACACTTAATTTCCTTTTACAACCCATGAATAAGGCTTCTCGCGTTATTGTGAAATAACACTCTTTCTATTTTTAGATTCACAACTAACGGCACCTTCTTGTTTATCGATGAATGCGAACGTCACTGTTTGAGAAACTCTTAGTAGACATGCCGATTGACTCCATTGACAATACTTCAAAGTTGCTCTTGACGACATCGAGGAGGTCGGCCATGAAAGAAAAATGTAGATGACTGGAGGCGGGAATCTATACCGGGATCTCCCGCATGATAGTCGCATGTTCTTACCATCATTCCACTATAATGCATATAATAATGAAGCAGTAAACTTATTGTGAAGTTTTTGAATAACATATTTTAATATAAATTCAGGCAACTACCATCTGTTCACAGAAAAAAAAAGTAAAACGGTTAACCCTTAAAATTAGTCGATAAATTTCAATAGGTAAGATAAAACCAGATTTTGGTTTATATCTCATAATCCTAAGGATACCTCTTAGAATAATCAAAATTTTAGAAATACGAAAAAAAAGATAATTGCTAATGCCCATAATTTTAAAAAAATTTTTAACTAAATCTCTTCATTCCAAAATGTCCCCTCTTCATTACTTTGTGTGTGTGTGTTAATGTATTAAACACATTCTATTAAGCTTCAAAAAACAAAGTCTTTCTTATGTCACTGTCAAAGATTATGATCAGTTTTAGCCATATTTTTTATGTGTATTTCATATCTCTATGAACGAAAGTAACCTCAGCATTTTTTCTGAGTAAGTTTTGGTGCTCACTCATTCCTCAAATTGTTAGTACTTGGGTTTAACAGGAAACTAGCTGGAATCAAGTTTTTAATTGTTTTAAAGCAAAATGTTGTACTTTATAAATATTTACTTAATGGTTAGTTATGATATGTAGCTTTTATTTAACTCACATTTCACTTACGGTTGTATACGGCGGAAGTGTTAACGAGCGACGAAACAAAGCGATGCTATTGAACTTTGTTAAATAAATAAAGATATATGATATTTTCAAAGTAGATACTTGTTGGAGAAAAAAATTATACTTTTTGTTAGATAAAAGTTATATTAGACAATTTAAAGAGCTGCAATAATACTTGAAGAGGCGAGGCAAATTTTACATCCACATTGGCTGTATCACTGTTTTATTATACAATTTTTTGTTTGTTGAAGTAGTTTTTTGCAGCTTAACCGCGCATTAACAAATAAATTACTTTTAGTGTCTTTTTATTACGCAGAGAGTGAAGTCTCCCGCACAAATTATGGACTAACCAAGTTTGGATATGTTCAGTGACATGCCGCTTACTCCGAAACGAACACTTTGTCAATATGTCGGACTTTGGTTAGCTAAACATTTAAAAATAATAACAACATGTTCTTTTTAAATAATTTTTATGGTTTTGTATTGCTTTGAAAGTGTATAATGGCTTGAGCAGTGGTGGGGAAATTCAGAATTTTGTAACATAGTGGTTAGAACACGCGACTTCCATGCGGGAGATCCGTAGTTCGATTTCTGGTTCCAGTCAACTTCATTTTTATCCCATTGTCGGCCCCTAGATGTTTTGGACAACAACTTCGCAGTATAATGTCTAGTAAATGCTTCTCAAACAGTGACGTTCGCATTTGTCAATAAATAAGTAGGTGCCTAAAAATAGAAAGCGTGTTACAACAACGCGAGAAGCTACCCCACACCTCGTTCATGGGGTGTAAAGGGAAATTAAGTTAAGTTAAATTATTTAAACGATGCATTCACATTGTTTTTTTTTCATTGACTCCCTACGTTTCATAATTCTTTAAATTGTTACCTTATCAATTAACCCCAATTTTACACACAGTGATATAAACAAAATATAAAACTTTGCGAACTCTTAAACTACTACATTCTTTCTTAGCTCAGAGTTTACTAAGAAGCGGTAAAAACAGAAAAATTATTCACAATTACTTCCCATTTGGGTGAATCATAGTCTTATTTGAATTGAAGTAGTGTATTGCTTCAAGTTCGTAAATAAGATATTATTATAATAAATTGGCCCCTGTGACAGGAATCGAAACCAGTTTCCTGATTAATAATCATAAGTTTTCATACCATGGTCGGCCACATTTCTTTGATCGGCACCCCTTCCATTTTGTCGACGGTATCTTCGCAGTGATCTCATATAGCTGAGTACTTTTTGGGTCCATGATAGTATTCATTTACTGAATAGAAATTACTTTTAGTACTGGTATTTTTATACCATCACCCTTAGGGATGAGGGTATATATCATTTGATACGACCCAAAAGTGTAACACATAGAAGGAGTCACTTCAGACCCTAGGTTTCTTAGAACCAAATTCGATTCATGACTTTTTAAGTAATTTGAGCCATGTCCGTCTGTCTGTCTGTCTGACGCAACCAAATGTCTTGAAATTTTGGACGAGTTAATATTTCTCCAAAACTACTTACGGTATTGCAAATGGGCTACATGGCTTTGCCCCTTCTGGTACAACCCATACAAATACATCATTTCGCCCACTTTAGAAATCGAGTTATAATATCAATACACCCAACGGGATCGTACCCAAATCCTGTACTTAGTAAAGCTATTGCAGGACAAAGTTTTGGAAAAAAATATTGGAAGTCTAGCCACGCCCCTTCTGGTACCTCCCATACACATCTGCTACCGCCCACTTTAGAAATCGATTATTATTATTAAAAGAAATAACGCGATCGTGCCCAAATTCTGCATTTGGTAAAGCTAAAGCAGGATAAAGTTTTGGAAAAAATATCAGGAAGTCTAGACATGCCCCTTCTGGTATCTCCCATACAAATGTACCACTCCGCCCACTTTAGAAATAGGGTATTAATATCAATACACTCTATACAATCTAAATTCTGTATTTTGTTATGTCATAACAGGACAAAGTTTTGGAGAAAAAATTGGAAGTCTAGCCATGCCCAATCTGGTACCTCCCATACACATTTGGTACCGTCACTTTAGAAATCGATTAAAATTATTAAACGACCTAACGCGATCGTGCCCAAATTCTGTATTTGGTAAAGTTCAAGCAGGATAATATTTTGGAGAAAAAATCTGGAAGCCTAGACACGCCCCTTCTGGTACCTCCCATACAAATGCACCACTCCGCCCACTTAAGAAATAGGGTAATAATATCACGATCGACACGATCGTGCCCAAATTCTGAATTTTGTTATGTTATAATAGGACAAAGTTTTGGAGACAAAATTGGAATGTCTACTGACGCCCCTTATGTTACCTCCCATACAAATGTACCTTTCCGCCCACTTTAGGGATGTAGTAATAATATCAGTACACCTAACGCAATAGTGCCCATATTCTGTATTTAGTAAAGCTATAACAGTATAAAGTTATGGAGAATAAATCTGGAAGCCTAAACACACCCCTTCTCGTACCTCCCATACAAATGTACCACTCCGCCTACTTTCGAAATCGAGTAATAATATCAATATAATAGAAAATTATTTGTTTTACAGAGGGTAAGGGTAAATGTAAGTCGGGTTTGCCCGACTAAACTTTCTGACTGGTTTTAATCAATATTGCATACTACCACCGATGCGTCTAAGGAGTAGGTAACAGACGTTACTGAAGCTCAACAAAAATGCTCTATTAGTGGCTTTGGCAGTCCCAAGAATCTAGGATCAGGTGCGTGGCCTAATTAGCCACTATCCTTAAATAAACAAAACAAAATTATCATAATAACACGAAGAAAAGAAACAAACAAGAACCCCCCAAATGTTGATGACCCCTTCAAATGTTTTATGAATCATGTTTTATGAATATACAGCTGGATTTAAGAATATGCACCCTATTTTAACAACACCTCCGACCACGGATTTAGACTAGTTAGCTGCGCATTGGTAAGATATATAGTAGTAAGAGGATGCAGACTCCAGCATAAAGATGTCCACCGGCAACCTAAATATTCCACGTTCAAAAGCAAAAAACCAGATTGACCACATGGTAATCGATGGAAGGTATGTCTTAAGCCTTATGAACATGTGTATGATTGCTAATATTGAATCGGATCACCACCTAGCTGCAGCCAATCTACGTACGAGTTTAAGGAAGCGAGAGATCATACAGTTGCATATCACCGATATAGCCAATGCCTACCGCTCTGATTCTGATGTTCCCGCTGCACCGTAGCACAATATTACGTTTTCTATGATCACGGTCGCAACGACAGTACTCGGCTATATGATTGTTAATATTGAATCGGATCACCACCTAGCTGCAGCCAATCTACGTACGAGATTAAGGAAGCGAGAGATCATACAGTTGCATATCACCGATATACCCAATGCCTACCTCTCTGATTCTGATGTTCCCGCTACACCGTAGCACAATATTACGTTTTCTATGATCACGGTCGCAACGACAGTACTCGACAGTACTCGGCTATAAAAAAATCACACACAAATAAGTCCTGGTACGAACAGGAATGTCGCGAAAAATGAATGCATGTCAGATTATTAGACTCTTAGTATTATTTGTCCTATCCTTTAAAATGGCGTGTTTGTACCAACCAGCAGGGAATCAGTATATTACCCATCGCACACAAGGTCCTGTATAGTGTGTTATGTGAAAAACTCAAGCGCATCCTAGTGAACCTGATAGGACATTATCAGTGTGTCTTTAGACCTTGTAAATAGGTCACCGACCAGATATGCATATTACGACAAATCCTAGAGAAGACCCAAGAAATGCAGATAGTCACCTACTATCTGTTTATCGATTACAAAGCTGCATTCAACACTATTAGATAAAACTAAACTATTAGAAACTAGTAGATAAAAACTATTATAGCTGAGTTGGAATCTATGCAAAGCTGATACGACTTTTCGGGGTGAACAGACCGATACGTAGTCTTCAGTAAATATAAGGCAAAATTCTGACTGAGGCATTTTCTACCAAGCGAGGCATTAGACAAGGAGATAGTATGTCTTGCGATCTCTTAGAAATCTTAATGGAGATGATCGTCCAGAAGGCTGAAGTTAACAGGACTGGTACCATCTTTAAAAAAATCACAAGCTGCTGGCGTATACCGACGGTATAGATATCACTGGCCGTGGATTGTTGGATGCTACTGCGGCCTCTTCGAGCATTAAAAAGCAGTCATTGGGTATTTTTATAAATGACGACAAAATATTTGTTTCAACAAACGAAGAGTCTTCTCGTCCGGGACACTGTATGAACAACTATAACTTTGAAGTGGTAGATGATTTTGTCTACCATGGCTCCACCGGAAACACAAAAATAATGTCAGTCACGAAATCATGAGACAAGTATTGATCGCAAACCGCAGCCTCTATCGGGTTAGCAAGCGATTTAATGTCAAAGCCCTCTTGCTCCATACTATAGAGTCTATTGCTTTATGTTATAGTGTCTTTTGCGCAAAATCCTAGGATATAACACAAGCGGATCTTTTTATTCTGGGAGTCTGCGAGGGATGATTACTTCGCAAAATATTTGGGCCCATCATCATTATCGGCGAATACCGTCGTCGAATAAACCATGAGCTGTACAGCGACATCGTTGAAAGAAATCGAATGCGCTGGCTTCGACACATTGTGCGAATGGATGACAATGTTGCAGCTCGAAAAGTCTTCGGCAAACAAATCGATGAGAAACGCCGGAGGGTCTGACAAACCTTCGTTGGATGGATCAGGTGAAAGAGCTGTTGAGCTTGGTGTGACGAACTATCTACGGAACGCAAAAGAACGAAGCTCTTGGAATTATTTTCTATGTGGAGCTACTGATGCATGAACTTTTGTTGTTGCTGCCATATAAGAAGGGAAGAATGTTTTGCATTTGTATCACTGGTGACGTTATATAGGTACGTGTTGTGACATTACTAGGAGCTGTATTGAACGAGCTGTAGTAACGAGCTCTTGTTTGTATCTCAAGCCGTGGGGATCAGTGCATGTTGAACAATAAGGTTTTAAAATAACTTTTGTAATGACCTATTTGAAAATGATTACCAGAACATATTCGGAAGAGCTTTATCACTGTTAAAAAAGACAGTTTAAGCAAACTAAACTCACAGTTTGTAACATAACTATTTTGTGCTTATAAATTTCCCTAGTTTTTTCTCCTTCACATCATTACGACTGTCAATTTCTTTCCCCATCATCACGTCTTTGCATTTCGATCTCTATGTGACTTTAGTCTTAAGCTTAGTTTGATTAACTTCACAGTGCTCGCCCCAAAAATCTCAGTTTCAATTAACTGATGATATCACGTCTGACAATTGTCATCATACAATGATGACAACAATTACATTTACGATGACATTGTGCCACTGGCAGAGGTTAGTTGTTGCTTCGTGTTGTGCATGATGCTTTCGAATAATGGCCAACACAATTTGCAAATTGGCAACATAACACTCAAGCCAACCCCTTACAGTCAACTTACTTGCCCCAACTTATGCACTCTTCATCTTCATCCATCCTTTCTGGGCGCAAATATATATGAAACAAATGATGAAGCGAACGAGAAAAACAAAAATAAACATAAAGTGGAAAATATAATTTACATGAATGCTGTGAATATGGCAGAAAAAAAAAACAATGAAATTGTTACGCTTCCTGGGAAAGTTAAAAAAAGTGCCGATACAAGTTAGTGCAACTGAAAGATAAGTCTTCCCAGGGAGTCAGTTTTATGTGGAGTATTTAAAACTCCGAACACGTAAATCTAACAACCAGTAGCTGGTAGGGTAGCAGCGTTGGCAGCTACAACTTTGTACGCCTGCTTGCCATCAACCGCAGTCGCCACCAGCCATACAGCATACCACAGCTACGCAGATAAGCAACAGTTACTTGCCATTCATACCCAGCACAAGACCTGTTGTAAAAGCGAATATAAAAAGTCTATTGCTTTTACCATAAAAAAATATGAATCCTTGAGGTAGCTCTTATGGTTTCTAATGTTTAAGATAAACACTGTATGAGTGGGTGGATAGAGGTCTTGTTCGCCGGTCATATGCAGATTATGGATTCTGTGTGTTTGTGGAGAGAATGTCTATGACGATGTGTCAGGTGGCGCGTGTCCATTATACGCATTGTCATCTTCCGCAATTGCATTTGATTTTGCGTAGATGTCCCATATTTTCTAAGGCTTAAAGAACAACACCTTATCATAAGGTATTCACACTTTATAATAAATATTATTGTCATACCATCAACCATAGGCATAAGGATATATATTATTTTAAAGGAGAATTCTCCTAGGACATATTGATTAATCTGTGACTACAATGACGGGTTTCGGGGCTAAAGACGATTTTAGATGATCATTAACTTTACTACCCTGGACATATAGAGGTCAAATAGGACAGGATCCCATAGGTACTCGGAAACGTGATAATTCAGTTACCCGATTTCAGGCAATCGGGAACTTTAGGATGCGCCCGGGATATTTTGATGTAATTTGCGACTACAAGGACGAGTTTCGGGGCTCAAACCGATTTGAAATGAAATAGAGGTCAGATAGGACATAATCATATATGTACTTGGCAACGTGATATGATTGTTATTTTCGGCCATTCAGCTTATTATCGGCAATTCGGGAACGAATTCGTGATTCATGTGCGTCGGAATCTCAGGCACGATTCAGTAGTAACTCGCGGTCTTATTGATTATTCGAGTTTGTTGGCGATTCGGGAAAATATCTGTAATTCCGCAATGTATTTATGATTCGATTATGCAATTCGGGAATATATTGATGATTCAGGGTTATCTACAAGTGAGGATCTTATCAGTAATACGGTATTGTCTAACTTATTTGGTTTTGTAGGTTATTCAGACCCATATCAACAGTTCGGGAAAATATTGATGATTCAGAGTTGTCAACAATTGAGATTCATATAAGCAGAATGAAATAGTTTGATAATTTGGCAGCCCAGCATCGCGTATCTTTATCTAAGGATCTTTTTGTTACTTCGGGTTTGCCGCCAATTGAGCTTCGTGCCTGGATCTCGGGATGGTGATAATAATTCTGATTCAACCGTTGTTCAGTTTCGTTTCAGTAGCTCAGGATCGCATTGATTTGAATTTCATGCTTGAATTAATATTAGTAACTGACGGAATTTTAGTTTTAAAATGCTGCGATGCTAATTTTCATACAGAGTACCTATGTGTGTCAAAATGTCCGACCGGTGTCTATATAAATCAACCGAAAATTAGTTTGATCAACCGAAGTTGAATACAACACACCGAAGTCAGATTAAACCGACCGGAATCAAATTAAGCAACCAACATTGGATTCAGTCAACCAATTTTAGATTCAACAGACCGAAGTTAGATTATACCCGCCACAGCTGGGTTAAGTCAATAGAAATTTAGTTCAACCAACCGAAGTTAGATGCAAAAAAACGAGATCCGAATAAACAGACCGAAGTCGAGTTAAACAATTCGAAATTTGGTTTAACCAACTGAAGTTGATTTAAGGATATGCACCAGAAATGTTAGAACACTGTATAGACCAGATGCCTCCATCCAACTGGCAGAAGTCCTCAAAGAATACAAGGCCGACTTAACCGCTTTACGGGAAATCCGATGGACGGAACACGGGTGCTCGCGCATGAAGACGTGCAACATCTACTGTAATGGCCATGCGGACAAGCAAGAGTTTGGACGTGGATTTGTGGTTGGCAAGAGATTGCGAAACCTAGTCTCACAATGTGTGGATGTATAGCCACCATAAGAGTCAAAACAACGTTTTTCCACATAACACATATTTGTGCCCATGCTCCGACAGAAGAAAAAAGCGATGAGAACAAAGACGAAATTGTACTAGACGATTTTAATGCTAAAATAGGCAGGAATCCGCATTTGAGCCTACCATCGGAAAATCCAGTCTGCACACCGAAACGTCGAACAATGGCATCGAACTGATTAAATTCTCTGCGGTAAGAAATATGTCTCACGGTGTGTGGACGTATAGCCACCATAAGAGTCAAAACAACGTTTTTCCACATAACACTTGTATGTGCCCGACAGAAGAGAAAAGCGATGAGGACAAAGACGAGTTCTACGAGAGCCAAGAAAATGTATATGGCTGTAGCCCCAGCCATGACATCAAAATTGTACTAGCAGGGAGACCGCATTTGAGCCTACCATCGGAATATTCAGTCTGCACACCGAAACGTCGAACAATGGCATCAGACTGATTGATTTCTCTGCGGAAAGAAACATGAAATAAAAATATTCATAAGGCAACATGGTTATCTCCAGATCAACTTACGAGGAATCAGATAGATCACATGATAGTCGATGGAAGGCACGCATCGAGTTTTCTGAACGTGCGAGTGATCAGGGGTGCGAACATTGACTTCGATCATTACCATATCACAGTTAAGGCTAAGAATGGCGAAAAATGGAATGAAAAAGTGGAAATATATAGCCGACTCTATAGAACGGACTGCGAGAAGCGTACTTGGGTACTAAAAGCCGTCTAAAGAAGATGCCTGGTACGATATTGAAAGTCGAAACAGCTGTCAATAGCAACGCGAGCTGTTCGTGAACGACACAGGGAGAAGAGACAAGAGGCAACTCGTCTTTTTAAACGGAAAAAGAAGGAGCTGAAGAAGATACAGGATGAGTGCACAGAGTTAATCCGAAGTAGAGGGGAAGCCCGAAAATTCTACCTGAGAGTTAAGGCGAGAATGCGTGGAACAGGATTGCCCTCCTGCAAGGACAGCGATGGCCAACTAGTGACGGCCCCGGATAACGTTCTGAGAGAACATATCAGCAATCTACTGAAAACTGACACCACTCCAGAAGACCCCGCTCCAATCCATGATTATGGTATTAGCAGTCCACCTTCGAGCCAGAGCGAGATACGTGTGGCAATCTCCCGCCTGAAAAACGACATATCTGCTGGAGCCGATGGTCTCCCTGCTGAATTGTTTAAGGCTGGCGGGGAAGAGCTGATTAGGAGCATGCATCAGCTCATGGAGAACATCTAGCTAGAGGAGAGCATGCCCGGGGATTGGAGCCTCAGTCTGTTATGTCGTCTAAGGCCAATTGTAGGAAAACTAATTGGACCATATCAGTGCAGCTTTAGACCTGGTAAATCTACACGGATCAAATATTCACTTTACGACAAATCCTGAAAAAAAACTCATAAAATGCAGATCGACGCCTACCACCTCTTTGTCGACTACAAAGCTGCCTTCAACTCTCCGATAAGGAATAGCCTATATGAGGCCATGTCTGAGTTTGGTATTGCTGCAAAGCTAATACGACTTTGCAGATGTACCTTGAAAAACAACAAATCCTCTATTAGGATTGGTAAGGATCACTCTGAACCATTCAACACAGAAAGAGGTCTCAGGCAGGGTGATAGCTGGTCCTGTACACTATTTAATATAGTTATGGAGAAGGTGATGAGAAAGGCTGGTGTCAACATGTCAGGCACCGTATTCGAGAGCCACATGCCACTAGCCTATGCCGCTGATATAGACATCATTGGACGAAATCTGCGGAATATTACTGCAGTTTCTTATCGCTACAAAAGGAGTCAGCTAAAAAATAAACAAGAAAAATAATTTCAGCCAAGAAATTAAGCGGAGAATAGTGCTAGCCAATAAATATTTTAACGGACTTCGGCAGCAGTTTAGTAACACCACCTTATCTCGAGATACAAAGAAGCAGATGTACCAAGTGTTAATTTTATCCGTTCTGTTGTATGATGCCGAATCGTGGGGGCATACAAAACCTGGGAGTATTCGAGAGACAACTACTCCGAAAAATGTATGGACCTATCTGTGTCGACGGCGAGTATCGCCATCTGATAAACCATGAGCTGTATGAGCTTTACCACGACATCGACGTAGCTAAAATAGTCAGAATCCAGCGATTACGATGGCTGGGGCATGTTGCCAGGATGGATGTAAATGCTCCAGCGTGAAAGGTGTTTAAAAGCGAACCTGAAGGATGGCGCAGAACAGGAAGACCCAAATTTCGTTGGAAGAACCAAGTGGTTGGTGACATGCCACAATCTGGCAGGACAAACTGGAAAACGCACGCAGAAGACCGAAGTGCGTGGCATTTTTTAATACTTCAGGCCTCAAATTAATGAACCACGGTCGTAAGTTGTAATGGGCCACTTAAGTAAGTAAGTAAGTTGGGCTGGGTATAGTTGTTTGTGGTGATTGTGAAATGCGTTGTTCGTTATGGTCGTGTTAACGGCCCTCAATTCTCGTATATCTTTATAATTTGTCAAAAAAAATCGTCAATGCTTACACACTGTATAGGCCATATCAAACAGGGGATAAATCCGCTTTACAACAAATCCGAACATCAGCTGTTTGAGAAGCTTTTACAAGACCCAACAACTGCGATCACATGGATAAAACCGTCAAACAAAGAATGAGATAGTTATCGAACGCTAGCCCCCGCTCATAGTTGCGTGTTCTAACCAACATGATACGGTCGGCCCTGAATAACATATATTTACATTCAACATATATAAATACATATTCCTCACATCCTTATCAGTGATGCAGAATCAGCGTGAAACCATTTCCTTGTTTGGCATATATGTATTGATAAACTAATACGATCTGAGCAATTATAAAAAAAAGACTAACAGACATGTCAGTTCTACCGATTAATACTCCTCAAAACGGCGTCTTTTGTATTCCCACGTCGATGCGGCCTTGCGCATCAAAGAGCATAAGTGCTTTGGCCGGGATATATTGCAGATGGATGGAAATATAACAGAATAACAAGATTTCGATGCAAATGAAAATGACTTACATTGCCATGTTTTTGAGATGCTATTAAACCAAAGAGTGGCATATTGGAGACGGAGTTCCAAATAGCCAAACATTTTTTAACCACCACCTCAGCATATAAGTAATTTCCACATTAACATCACACTATCATTCCCAGATGTCAACTGTGTTCAAAACTTTTTGTTCTACTTTCCTTATGACTTGCAAATTTCATAATCGCCGCCAACTACCTTCCCAGCTTATTTATACAAAAATTTTGTTTATTTTCCGTTCGAACGCATATTCGGATAATATTTTAAAATTCATTCTTTATTAATACACACAAGTCACATAATTCCGTGTTTGTTTTAAAGATTTCCTCTCCTACTCCTAGAAAAATTAACAAAATCCCTAAAGGAAACACTTAAAACAAAAAACTTTCAAACTTTCTTCTTATCACGGCCACGCGGATATTTGTTCACCTTGCGTGTTGGTTACCACGTTTTTCCAATAGATTATTATGCATTATGTGGAGTATTTAGGCTTAGGCATTCTACAATGCTGTTTGCTTTCTCATCCATTTATTCAATTTGTTCTTTGCCGTTAGACGAGCATATCTTTTAAATCTATCTCCGTCTACTTCTCTTTCTTTCTCTCTCTGTCCCTGTCTTACCCGTGATACACAAAACACCAACTTATCAAGCTATGCGCTGGTTTTTTTTACAAAACTGTGGACCCGAGCAAAAAAAAACATTGAAAGCCAAGTGGCATGAAAGCAAAACCCCTAGCACGTGAACTATTAAAAATCACTTAAGAACAATTCATGTCACGTTTCACAATAGTATTCACATCGCTTGGTATGATGTTCTCACAACATTTGCTCTCGCTCTCTGTGTGCTTATGTGTGTGTGCGTGTGTGTTTGAGTGTCGAGGATATTTGTATGCCTCCAACCATGTCCTTTATCAGTATTATCCATACATGCACTGCACTACCACTAACAACGGACTATTCAGCGATACAACACATCCAGTGTACGTACCAGAGCCACCGACACCCGGATAGGATATTTCTTCTCAATTTGTATCTATATTTGTTCATTGAATATGTAGTCGTCGTACGTATTCCTTACAAATGATTTATCTTTATCATTGGTGGCACATGATATCGATTTTTTCTTCGTTCGCAGCTTCAATTTCACATGAAAATTTCACATCGTGTCAGTTCATTTGGATGTGTGTCGCTGCATAAACTTTCGTATATTTTCCAATTTGAGGATCTTTAAAAACACTTTTTTTTGGTGGTGGTGCAGGATGAGAGCGGGGCCAAAACTTTCCGTCTGCCTTTATGTCTTATAGACGTGATTGAGCATTTACTAAGAGCAGGGAGAAAAAAATTTGTGGAAACTTTTTTCCCGGTAATAGATATTTGATTGAAGGATTATAGACTCGGTATCATTTGTTATGGAGTACAGTAAATGAAATTGATTTAAAGTTGATGCTGAGAGATTTTTTTTATTTCGTGATGTAGCAGACAACAATATCGAAATGTGGAGTAAGGAAAAAACAATGTCATTATAGGATTATTGCAGTTTTATAGCATCATTGTAGGCTACTTATATGTTATAGATGTTGAAAAGGTTTGCAGCTACATATCAGTTAGGGGTTTTTGATTAGTATGTCAAACATTTTAATTTTGGGGAGTTTAAAAATCATATGGTCATGATTTGTACAATAAATTATAGTTAGGTTTTAAATTCGAGAAGTGAAATTATTTTCCACTATCGTAACTAGGAAGCAGTTAACCGTCTGACATAGCCAACACCTCTGATAGTGGGAGAAACTCATAGTAGTTCTTAGATTCTTGAAGTTGGACCGGTTCTGTAATATTTTTAATTCAATATACTACAGGGATTTATAAGATTTTATAGATTTTATTAAGAAGATTAACGAATTTAAAATTAAATTATTTCGATCATTGGTGTAAATTCCAAGTACGACAGTCGAAAAAACAATTTAACCAAGAGTTACATATGGATGTCAGCTTTGGTGGGGAGACTTTATATGGATATGGGGATCAATTAGGCTAGAATATGTCAGGTTGCTTTATTTGTGTTCCTGTGCTTACCGCTCCCCGACTTATATATGAAAGCTACTGCGGCAAATGGGGCATTTGGACTGAGCGAAAGAGACTCTAATCCGTTCATGCAAATCTTCTCCAGTGTTTGAGTAAAAAGTTTACCCCTGCCTTTGGCCATTTCTTACAGGATGTTTTAAGAAGCGTGAAGATTTACGTTAAGTTTTAGCAATTCCGAACAGATCGGAACTGACCTTCGGAGGGAATCTAAATGGTGACTTTATTTCTGTCTTCACTGGTGGATATAAGATGGACCATTATGTGAATGTATCTAAGTTTGAAATATATAAGTTTTTTTTATTTAGGATATACGGGATATAATCCTTTGATATAATTCAACACAGTTGCCAGTAAAATATTGAGGCAAATTTGGTTCAATACCAACAAAAATTTTGTAAAATATAAGTTATTTCCACATCAGGATATACAATGGGAGGTGGGCGTGTCTTCCGATATAATTTCATAAATTTCAACAGTGTTGTCAGTAACATGTCAGAGACAAATCGAGCCAAACCAGCGAAAATTTTAAAAAATTTACGCTTTCTCCATATCAGAATATATGGGAGGTGGGCGTGTTCTTCTTTCTTCTTTCTATTTATAAAAGCAATGTGTACTAACTTTCATGATGAATGAGATTATGTGACATTACGTGAAAGTAACAAGACTTGACAATTTTTTTCGTTTTGGATTTTGCATATAAATAAATTTAATTTTTTAGGCAAATTATGATTATGTAGAGAAATAATAAATGGAATGATAAAAGGAATTTAGGAGTTTAAAATCTTTAAGTCCAAAGCAGCACGAGTTAACATACTGACAAAATTCCAACATCGATTTTTGCAACCACCCTAGTGTATGCGATATAAGGGACTGCAGTTTAACATTGGATGTCCAGAAGCGATATCAGATTCTGATCAGAGTAAAATATTAGTCCCTGAAGGGGTGACTTCGAAAAAGTTTGTGGGAACCTTACTAGCCAATTAAATATCAGAAGCATCACTGATTACTGATGTGTGCGTGACATAGCGAAGCTGCAAATCCCAGAGATAGTCACTGCCTACTCAAACCAGCTCTCCCAACTACAACGACAAAACCCCTCTACTTCTGACGTTCCCGATACACAGTGGCAGTATATTGCGCATTCCATAGCAACCGCCCCAACAAACGTTCTAGGATATGAAAAACGGCGCTCAAGCGAATCCTGATACGATGAAGATTGTTGTATAGCGTGTGAGGAACAGAATGCTGCTTATAGGGAAACGCTACAGCCAATTTCAACTCGGCACAAGGAGACTGTAAAACAGGCGAGACAGCTATTTAAGCGAAAAAAAAAAACGTCAGATGAAGGAACGGCAGAACGAGGCTTCGGTAATGGGCTCCACTCCTATAAGAACAAAGATGGAAATCTGGTTTAGATAAGCAGAGTGTGCTGCATATATGGGAGAACTCTGAAAAATAATAAAGCAGTCGGTGCCGACGGACTTCCGGCAGAGCTCTTCAAGTCCGGTGGCGAGGATCTGATTACGAGCATGCACCAGCTCCTACTCACGGTTTGGCTTAACGAGTGTATGCCCGATGATTGGAATCTAAGCGTATTATATCCAGTGATCCAGCTTTTTACAAGCCTTTTACTTACTTACTTACTTAAGTGGCCAGTTACAATTTACGAAACGTAGTTCATAAATTTGAGGCCTGAAGTAATAAAGAATTCCACACGCTTCGGTCTTCTGCGTGTGTTCTCCAGTTAGTCCTACCAGATGATGGCACATCGCCTACCACTTGGTCCTTCCAACGGAGTTTGGGTCTCCCTGCTCTGCGCCGTCCTTCAGGTTCGCCTTCAAACACCTTTCTCGCTGGAGCATTTACATCCATCCTGGCAACATGTCCCAGCCATCGAAGTCGTTGGATTCTGACTCTTTTAGCTACGTCGATGTCGTGGTAAAGCTCATACAGCTCATGGTTCATCCGATGGCGAAACTGGCCTTCGACACAGATAGGTCCATATATTTTTCGGAGTACTTTTCTCTCGAATACTCCCAGGTTTTGTATGTCCGTTGTAGTAAGTACCCATGATTCGGCACCATACAACAGAACAGGTAAGATAAGCACCTGGTATAGCTGTTTCTTAGTATTCCGAGAGAAGGTGGTGTTACTAAAGTGCTGCCGAAGTCCGTAGAAACATCTATTGGCTAGCACTATTCTCCGTTTAATTTCTTGGCTGACATTATTCGTCTTGTTGACGGAAGATCCGAGGTAGGTAAATTCGTCGACTACCTCAAAACAATAATTGTCAACGTTCACGGTGCGACCCCATCGAGAGGACTCTTTGTTCGTCGAAATCATTATTTTTGTTTTGTCCTCGTTGACCGCTAAACCCATTTTTGCTGACTCCTTTTCTAGCGATGAGAAAACTGCAGTAACATCCCGCAGATTTCGGCCAATGATATCTATATCATCGGCGTAGGCTAGTGGCATGTGGCTTTTGTGGAATATGGTGCCAGACATGTTGATACCAGCCTTTCTCATCACCTTCTCCATAACTATGTTAAATAGTGTACAGGACAGGCTATCGCCCTGCCTGAGACCTCTTTCCGTGTTGAATGGTTCAGACTGATCCTTACCAATCTTAACCGAGGATTTGGTGTTGTCTAAGGTACATTTGCAAAGTCTAATCAGCTTTGCAGGAATACCAAACTCAGACATGGCCTCATAAAGCCTATTCCTTATCGGAGAGTCGAAGGCAGCTTTGTAGTCGACAAAGAGGTGGTAGGTGTCGATCTGCTTTTCATGGGTTTTTTCCAGGATTTGTCGTAAGGTGAATATTTGATCCGTCGTAGATTTGCCAGGTCTAAAGCCGCACTGATATGGTCCAATTAGTTTTTCTACAATTGGCTTTAGACGTTCACACAATATGCTTGAAAGGACCTTGTACGCAATTGGTAATAGGCTTATTCCACGGTAGTTCTTACATTCACTACGATCTCCTTTCTTGTATATGGGACATAACAGACTGAGACTCCAATCCCCGGGCATGCTCTCCTCTTGCCAGATGTTCTCCATGAGCTGATGCATGCTCCTAATCAGCTCCTCCCCGCCAGCCTTAAACAATTCAGCAGGGAGACCATCGGCTCCAGCAGCTTTGTTGTTTTTAAGGCGGGAGATGGCCATACGTATCTCGCTCTGGCTCGGAGGTGGACAGTTAATACCATCGTCATGGATTGGAGCGGGGTCTTCTGGAGTGGTGTCAGTATCCAGTAAATTTCTAAAGTGATCTCTCCATATCTTTAGAACGTTATCCGGGTCCGTCACTAGCTGACCATCGCTGTCCTTGCAGGAGGGCAACCCTGTTCCACGCATTCTCGCTTTCACTCTCTTGTAGAATTTTCGGGCTTCCCCTCTACTTCGGAGCAACTCAGTGCACTCGTCCTGCCTCTTCTTCAGCTCCTTCTTTTTTCTTCTAAAAAGACGCGTTGCCTGTCGTCTCTTTTCCCTGTGCCGTTCACGAACAGCTCGCGTTGCCATTGGCTGCAGTTTCGCCCTGTATGCAGCAACCGTCTCTCTCGTGGCATTGCGACATTCATCATCGTACCAGGCATCTTCTTGAGACGGCTTTGAGTACCCAAGTACGCTTCTCGCAGCCCGTTCTAAGGAGTCGGCTATATTTTGCCACTGCGAGGTTATATTGTCAGGGGTTGGAGCATTCCGCAGCAGTTGAGTTAGGTGGTTGGAGTAGGCGTTTGCTACCTCTGTGGTCCGCAGTTTACCGATGTCCAGCTTTCGTTGTGCCTGGTTACGTACGTTTTTCGCCATGCTTAGTCTTGTGCGTACCTTAACTGCGGTAAGGAAGTGATCGGAGTCAATGTTCGCACCCCTAATCACTCGTACGTCCAGAACACTCGATGCGTGCCTTCCATCGACTACCACATGATCAATCTGATTCCTTGTCAATTGATCTGGAGATAACCATGTTGCCTTATGAATATTTTTATGGTCAAATCTAGTGCTGCAAACTACCATATTTCTTGCCGCAGAGAAATCAATCAGTCTGATGCCATTGTTCGACGTTTCGGTGTGCAGACTAAATTTTCCGATGGTAGGCTCAAATGCGGTTTCCCTGCCTATTTTAGCATTAAAATCGCCTAGTACAATTTTAATGTCATGGCTCGGGCTACGGTCATATACATTTTCTAGGCTCTCGTAGAACTCGTCTTTGTCCTCATCGCTTTTCTCTTCTGTCGGAGCATGGGCACATATAAGTGTTATGTGGAAAAACTTTGTTTTGACTCTTATGGTGGCTATACGTTCACACACCGGGTTGAACCTTGAGACTAGGTGTCGCAGTCTCTTGCCCACCACAAATCCACATCCAAACTCGTGCTTGTCCGCATGGCCACTATAGTAGATATCGCACGTCTTCATGCGCGAGCACCCGTGTCCCGTCCACCGGATTTCCTGTAAAGCGGTTATGTCAGCCTTGTATTCTTCGAGGACTTCCGCCAGTTGGATAGAGGCACCTGGTCTATACAGTGTTCTAACATTCCAAGTGCATATCCTTAAATCATGGTCCTTAATTCGTTTGCGGTGGTCGTCAACATTTTGGGGGGTCCATTTTATTCTTTTCTTACTTCTTTTCATTGCAATAGTTTATACGTCGGTGGCGGGTTGCAAGCCCAGCGCACCACGTCGCAGTTTTCTCCTCCTGCCAGGATTTTATTACAGCCGCCCATTCTGGGTCAGACGCTGACCAGGGTACCGCTCACTCTGAGCAGACGTGCCTGGGTTTTAGGTTTCGCCCCTCACAGTTAGTCGTGCTCTGACGGGTGTCAGAGGCACGCTTCCAGGCGTCACCACGTGGAGGTACTCCGTCCGCAGTAGTACTACGAATACGGAGCTCTGTGAGTAGACTTGAAGTGCAATTGGCAAGGATCACTCTGGGTTTGCCAAGTTAAACCGATCAGAAGCTTTACCTTGCATCACACTTTTACACTTTCACAAGCCTTTTACCCATCGCATATAAGGTCCTGCCGAATGTGTTATGTGAAAGACTAATCCAGGAAAAGACCCAGACCCAGACTATAAAGCTGCCTTCGACAGTCCGATAGAGAAGAAATTACTCAAAGCCATGGCTGAGTGTGGTATTTCAGCGAAGCTTATACGCCTTTGCGGAATGACGCTGACTGACACGAAGTCTTCAGTGAAGATTGGCAAGGACCTTACGGAGCCATTCTATTCCAGACGAGGCCTAAAACAAGGCGACGGCCTATTGTGTGACCTCTGCAACATTGTGATGGATAATGAGAAAAGCTGCAGTAAACACGAGTGGCACGATGTTCAACAAAAAGCCGCATGCTAGTCGGGTACGCTGATGACGTGAACATTATCGGTCGAAAACTGCGCGATGTGACTGCAGCCTTCTTAGGTATACAGAAGGAATCAGCGAAAATAGGCCTAATGGTGAACGAGGACATAACGAAGTTATTAGTTTCAACGAATAAAGAATGCACTCGTTTGGGAAACTGGGTGACCGATGACAACTATAATTTCAAGGTGGCAGATAATTTTATTTACCCATCCACAAAACGGATAATTTCAGTCTCGAGATATGGAGAAAATCCTAAATGCTACTACGGACTAAAAAAAAACTTAATTTCCCTTTGCACCCCATGAATGAGGTATGGGATTGCTTCTCGCGTTGTTGTGAATTAACACGCTTTCTATTTTTAGATTCACAACTAACGGCACCTACTTGTTTATCGACGAATGCGAACGTCCCTGTTTAAGAAGCTCTTACTAGACACGCCGATTGACTCGACACTTAATACTGCGAAGTTGCTGTCAACAACATTCGAGGGGAGCCGACAATGAAAGAACAATTTTTTTTTTAAGATGACTGGAGCCAGGTTTGAACCTGCGATCTCCCGCATGGTAGTCGCGTGTTCTTACCACTATGCCACGGCCGGTCCCACGGATTAAGCAAGCGATTAAATAGTAGAGCCCGCTCTCGACGAACAAAAATCCATCTATAGCAGATACTGGTTCTACCTGTCTTGATGTATGGTTTAGAATCCTGGGCTATGACACATGCGGATGAATCGGTTCTGGCAGTATTCGAGAGAAAAATACTCCGTAAAATATATGGGCCCATCATTGTTAACGGAGAGTATCGGCGTCGTATGAATCATGAGTTGTATACTTACATTGACGTGGTCAGACGTATTAAGGTTCAGCGGTAGCGTTAGCTAGGTCATGTTATACGCATGGACGAAAATACTACAGCTCGAAAAGTCTTCGGCAATGAACTCGATGGATGGCGACCAAAACTACGTTGGAAAGTCCAGGTTACTAAGAACCTTACAGAAATTGTTGTGACTAGCAGGAGAAGAAGCGCAGAAGATCGAAGCGCTTAAAACATTTTTCTACTTGCGGTATTTAATCCAATTGAATTGCAAAGAAGTGTCAGCTAAGTAAGTAAGTTGTATATCTCTAATTTTATTTTAAACTAGCTGACCGGGCAGACTTCGTCCTGCCTAAAGAAGTATTGACTGAAATTTAACTTTTTTTGGTTGGAATAAATCTTCGGGTTGTGTTAGTTTCTTTTGATATTCGCATCGAAATTTAACAAAAATTTTGAGGTATATTAAAAGATAATATAGTTTTAATGTCAGAAATTTATTGTAATGCTTTTGATAATAGAGTATGTATGGAAGAACCAAAGAAGTGTATATATTTTAATCAGTGGGCCATTCTACACGTGAACATGTAACATAAAGGTGTTCATGCGAAAAATTTGGATTTTTCAAATTTGAATAGACTGCCCCTCAGATTTATTGAATGTCATTGCAAATTTTAACCGAACTGGAAACTGTAGTCATTTAAATCTAACGGCAATTCCGTGGGTATCATTGTTATACATAGTAGCAACACTTCGGTTCCCTTATATTTTCTGGGTAAATTAACTTAAGAAGGATAACTCAATCATGTATTGCTTCTTAAATCCTATAATACGCGATCAAGGGGTTTCAACGATTTTTTGTGTGTCATAGTACACTCATCCCTCATTATGATTTGACATGTTTGCAACATTTTTTAACTTGATAACTCATGTGCGGTTCTCTATTCCTTTTCTGCGGCTCTATTCCGCAACATCCAAAACAGCTGCGCAATGCAGGAGGATGCAACAGCCAACGCGATCAAACATTTTGCAAAATTAAAAATATCAAAACCCATGGGTGCAATAAGGAAATAAAATCCTCCACACTCATTCGTAACTGCTAATATTACACTGCTGTATGACGTTTGTCGATCTAAATGTAATAGAATGCAGATTTGAGAAATGTTTAAATTCGTGATTATTCGATTTTTTCTGCCGTAGATCTCAGTCACATACGCCACTGGTCTCAAAAAATTGCATACCAAATATCAAGACGAATAGTGCTACAGTTCTTCAGCTATTGCTTTTTGGAAAACATAATTTGGCAGGGCTACCCCTTATGCTTGATCACGAATATTGGTGTTTATTCCACATACTATTTCAAATCCCCCCCTTTCCTTTAAAATACGTATATTAATGTTAATTGAATCCACAACAAATTCCATAACCATTCGCAAAATTACGTCCTACGGACGGAGCCATGCCTAATGATCTAGGCCATCAGATATTGCACTTTTACAAATTAGGTCCTATGAGTAGGGCCATTCCTACTAATCTAGTACTTCAGATACCGCACTTTAACAAATTAGCTCATTTGAAAATTCAAATATTGACAAATTTAACATTGACATACTATTTAAATTTTCACAATTTAAAACATTTGAACATTTTTTGTATGGGAAAATCGAAAATCGACTCAATAAATGGACCACATGATTCAAATGCAATGTTTAAGTAACCTATAACGATCCTCGAAAGATTGTCTTTCTATTGATGCCGGTTTGTTGCACATCGGTTGGGTGGTTTTGAAGTCTATAGTGGACATACGTAGAAACAAATGTTCACTTTTATATATATAGATATTTAAAATAAACAATATTTCTAAAAATATAAAAAAAAAAAAAATACTGAAATTCCAACAACGAGTTAGATTTGAACATTTTTATGCTAACGGCATGCCATTCCTCATACAAAAAGTATGAACATACCCAAGCATGTTGCAGTTGACGTGCATAATGCAGTTCTGCTGTTGACATAAAGGTTAAGAAAACTATTAACGCTGGTAACTTTTCATAAGGGTCAGTGAAGGTTATTTTTCGAGTTATCGTGTCCATCTGGAGCGAACGGTATCCGAGGCTGAACTCTGGTGGTGGTTCACCACCAAAAGTGAGACCGGCCGTGACATGATGGACTATCATGCGTGAGATCCCAGGTTAGACTCCTGGCTCCACTACTATACTTTTTCTTTTATTGCCGGCCCTCTCGATGTTGTTGGCAACAACTTCGCAGTATAGTGTCGAGTCAATCAGCATGTCTAGTAAAAAGCTTCTTAAGCAGTAACTTTGTCATTTGTCGATGAACAAGTAGGTGCCGTTAGTTGTGATTATACCATCACCCTTAGGGATGAGGGTATATTTCATTTGATACGAAAAAAAGTGTAACGCATTAAAGGAGACGAGTTAGACCCTAAGTATTTTTAGATTAAATTCTTGTACCTCCCATACAAAATAACCTATTTTTGGAAAATTTATATTTCTTCCATAACTTCCAAACGGACAACTGGAGGATGTTTGAATTTAGTCAGCTTATTTATCTTGCAAAAGTAGACAACCCCTAAGAAAACCGAAACCTTCGCCACACCCCTTCTGGTACCTCCCATACAAATGACCGAATTAACCCTCATAGCTTTACATACATAACTTTTTTGTTAGTAAACTGAATTCACTCAAATTTTGCGTATGATGTTCGCTTATGAAAAGTTGAATTAGGACTGAATATGGACTATATCGGTTCACGCCTTCTGGTACCTCCCATACAAAATTACCTATTTTTGGAAAATTAATATTTCTCGCATAACTTCCCAACGGACATTTGGGGGGTAATGAAATTTGGTCGATTAATTTATGTTATATATGGGACCGGCCGTGGCATAGTGGTTAGAACACGCGACTACCATGCGGGAGATCGCAGGTTCAACCCTGGCTCCAGTCATCTTAAAAGAAAAAAGTAAATACATTTTTCTTTCATTGTCGGCTCCCCTCGAATGTTGTTGACAGCAACTTCGCAGTATTAAGCGTCGATTCAATCGGCGTGTCTAGTAAGAGCTTCTCAAAAACAGTGACGTTCGCATTCGTCGATAAACAAGTAGGTGCCGTTAGTTGTGAATTTAAAAATAGAAAGCGTGTTAATTCCCAACAACGCGAGAAGCTATCCCATACCTCATTCATGGGGTGCAAAGGGAAATTAAGTTTTTTTTTTATTATACGACGCAAAAGCCAAGAAAACCTAACTATTTGACACACTCTTCTGGTACCTTCCATACAAAAGACCGAGCTCACCCCCATAGTCTTACAAACATATTTTTTTAAGTACAATGAATTCAGTCAAATTATGCGTAATTTATACGCTTATGAAAATATGAATCGGGAGTGAATATGGACTATATCGGGCCACCCCTTCTGGTACCTCCCATACAAAATGAAATATTTTTGGAAAATTAATATTTCTTCCATAACTTCTAAACGGACATTTGAGGGATAATGAAAATTAGTCGGTTAATTTATATTGTGATAGGGGGCGATACCTCAGAAAACCTAACTATTTGACATACCCCTTAAGTGAATTCTTAGAATCCAAGCCAACGCGAATTATTACTTATTTTTTATTATAAAATATCATAATATTGTAAGTTTTTATTCCCTCTACAAAAATATAAAGCTTCATTACAGCAAAGTTTACAATTCCTCAGTTAGATGCCACTTGATGTAACCTATATTTTAGTGTAGCTATCTGCTACAAGTAATGTATGTTTCTAAGCCATTATTCAATGCTACCGATCATATTTGAATGTTTTCCAATAATTTTCTTCAAATACTAAAAACTACCGGAAATTCCAATAATATGACGCAGTATCAAATTTAACCATCTGAGCCAGACATCTAACAAGAAAAATAAATAAAATGACAACATTCTTGTCGACATTTCACATGAATACAATATGAATTCTAAGAAGAAAAGATAAAAGGCAATAGCCGCAGCATCGCATGTATAAATCGTCTCAGGAGTTTGACATTTCTGGGGTACCTTCATTGGTGCCACTAAAACAATTCGTACAATGTTGCAAATAATATGTATTATGTTTCGTTAGTATCTTTACATTTTCCTGTTCTAAATATAAATATGCGGCAGGACATGTATTTTATATTCAACGAGATATATATTTAATTTAATTTCCATGTTGATGGAATTTTTATTAAAAAATATTTTCAAAATATCATAACTACGTACTACACCACCTACCACCACCTATACACTCTGACAAGTGTAATCGCTGCAGGAAATATCAATCCTTTTGTGAGTTTACATGTGATGATACTGGGAGAGAGGTACTTCAGAGTCATCACCATCGGTGAGTTTTATAAATTACTGAAAGTGCTGTCATTCTTTCATATTACTGAGTTATGCCCTCTATCTCATTCCTTTAAGGAAATTGCTCTGTACAAAAGTATAATTTTTGTTGTTGTTTGAACTGTACACAGGATACTCACCCCGTTTCGTTCTTTGGTATGCCGACATTTGAAAAACCGTTTCATTGTAGACGTTTGGAGAACACATCGCATATCATTTACATTAATTTTAATTAAATATTTTAACAAAAAAAAATTAAAACTCCACCTCTTAAAGGTTCTCAAGTGTATAGTTATGACATTGAAGTGGCATAATAATTGTACGGGTAATTGTTAAAAGGATGTTGTTGTCTTATTATTTGTTTATGTCATTATGATGCCCTAAAGTGTTTGTAATGAATTTCTTTGTTACAGGAGAGCGCAACAAATCAGGACAAGTAGATGGGTAGCATTCCTAAATTAAAAGTGTGGAAATGTGAAATTGGGAAGGGTTTTTTTTTTATACAATTGAGGGTATAGGTATGTAATGAATAATGTTAGTATATTTGAGTATATCGGAGCTAATGGGGGGTATACATCTAAATCTGTATATATGAAAAACAAACATTGTTTCTACATATGTCTTTTATAGACTTTGAAACCTTTCAACCGATGTGCCCCAAACCGGTTTCATAAGAAAGGAATTAATGCCTGGAAGGTTTTAGACCACTGGGGAATGGGGGATTTTCTAATTTAAGAATTTCGATTTTTATTAATCTGGGAATAACCAGGATCTCGTTTTGCAGGTCCCCAAGCAGCTCACAACGTCCGAGTGACCACATATTCCCCGGGCAATGCCATTGAACATCTGTTCAGTGCTAGCAAATGTGAGAAGAATGGCATGCTCCCACCGATGTGTCTTAGGAAGTTGGTAACAGAAGTTACTGAAGCTCAACACTATGACTCTCTTAGTGGTAACAAGCCACTCTCCTTAAACAAAACCAATTATTATGATAACTCGATGAAAGAAAAAACAGGAACCCCCCAAATGTTGACGACGGAAAATTCAGTCACCTCCGATCACGGATTCAGACTAGTTAGCTTCGCGTCGGCAAGAAACGTGGTAGTGAGTGGAACCAAATTCCCGCATAAAGATATCGGCACGGCAACCTGGATATCCTCTGATCAAAATACAAGAAGCCAGATTGATCACTTGGTAATTGATGAAAGGCATGTCTCAAGCTTTATGGACGTGCGTGTAATGCGCGGTGCAAATATTGACTCGAATCACCACCTAGTTGCAGCCAAGGTACGAACGCGATTACATAGTGCTAAAGGAAGCTATACATCACAAAGCTGCATACCGCCGAGATAGCCAATGTCTACTCCAATCATTTCCCTCAATTATGAGATGACACGCCTCTGGAGGCGGAAAAAGCGCCAGGATATCGAAAATTACAGGGATAATGGTGAAGCCTGAAAGTTCTACCAAAAGGTAAAAAGTAAAAGTTTTGGTTCATGGATCCCCACCTGTAAGGTTGGAGACGAAAATCTGGTCACTGACATTCAGAGTGTGTTGCAAATATGGAGGGAACACTTTCGATATCTATTCGTTCCCGTAGGCAGTATAAGTGACGAAATTACACTAATCATCGACGATGGAGTACACTGTCAAAAAAACTGGAATCTCAGTGTTTTATGTCCTTTGCTTAAAAAAGGCGATCCAAGTGTGTGTACCAATTATCGGGGGATCAGCCTTTTAGCCATCGCATACAAGGTCCTGTCTAGTATGTTATGTGGAAGACTAAAGCCCATTTTAGCGAACCTGCTTGGACCTTATCAGTGTGGCTTTAGCCCTGGTAAATCCACGACCGACCAGATATGCACACTACGACAAATCCTGGAGAAGACCCAAGAAATGCAGATAGATACCTACCATCTGTTTATCGACTACAAAGCTGCATTCGACAGTCCGATACAACAGAAACTATTAGATGCTATGGTTGAGTTTGGTATCTCCGCGAAGCTGATGCGACTTTGCGGGATGACACTGACTGACACGAAGTCTTTAGTGAAAATAGACACAAATCTAACAGAGGCATTTTCTGCCAAGCAAGGCTTCAGACAAGACGATAGTCTGTCTTGCGATCTCTTTAATATCATAATGGAGATGATCATGCGGAAGGCAGCAGTAAAGACGACTGGCACCATCTTTAACAAAAGCCACATGCTGCTCGCTTATGCTGATGATATAGATATCATTGGCCGAGGACTGCGGGATATTACTGCGGCCTTTTCGAGCATTCAGAAGCAGTCGGCAGAAGTGGGTCTGGTGATTGATGAGGACAAAACTAAGTTATTTGTTTCAACGAACAAAAAGTTTACTCGTTTGGGACGCTGCGTGAACGTTGACAACTATAACATTGAAGTGGTAGATGATTTTGTCTTCCTCGGCTCTGCCAGATACAATAATAATAATGTCAGCCTGGAAATTAAGAGACGATTATCGATCGCAAACCGCTGCTACTATGCGCTGAGCAAGCGTTTTAGAGATAAAGCCGTCTCTTGACGAACGAAAATCCAACTCTACCAGACACTGATCCTGCCTGTCTTACTCTACAGTGCAGAATCCTGGGTTATAACGCAGACGGATCAATCTCTTCTGTGAGTTTTCGAGAGAAAAAAACAATGCAGTATATTAAAACCCATCAACGCTAAAGGCGAGTACCGTCATCGAATGAATATTGAGTTGTATGAGCTGTACAAAGACATCGACGTAGTCAAACGCGTCCAAATAAACCGAATGCTCAGGCTTGGACAGGTTGTACGAATGTACGAAAACGCTCTGGCCCGAAAAGTCTTAGGCAATAAACTCGATGGGCGGTGCAGGAGGGGGCACCCAAAACTCCGATGGATGGACCAGGTGAAAAAGCTGTTATCTAAGTTTGGTGTGATGAACTATCAATGGGGCGCGAAAGACCGAAGCGCTTGGAATATTTTTCTACGTGCGGATACTAATAGACAAATTTCTTTTGTTGCTTCCATTAAAGAAGAAGAAAAAGGTTTTAGACCACTAAAATAATTCATAAGGCGCATTTGGTCCATTAATAAAGTCAACTTTCGACTTTGTGTATATTTGATGCTTATAGAAAGCCGTGACATAGTGGTTAGAACACGCGACTACCAGGCAGAAGAACCGTGGTTCGTTTTCCGACTCCAGTCATCAATATTTTTTCTCCCATTGGCGGCCCCTCGATTTGGGCGACAGCAACTTTGCAGTAAAGTGTCGAGTCAATCGGCATGTCTAGTAAAAGATTCTCAAACAGTGTCGTTCGCATTCGTCGATAAACAAGTAAGTGCCGTTAGTTGTGAATCTACAAATAGAAAGCGTGTAAATTCATAACAACGCGAGAAGCTAACCCATACCAATCATTCCTTAAGTAAGTAATGTTAACTGCGTATATAGGAGACTCTTTGCATTGTTATAAACAAATCCCTTTATATAACACCTCAGCATCAAATTTTCCGAAATCCTTAGGTCTTCTACAATATCACTCTCTACTCTTTTTCTCTTCTTCATTTCCTTCTCTCTCACACTATCGTTTTCCTTCTTTAAACTGAGGCATAAGGATAGAAAAAGCCTGTCATTGTCCAATCCTCAAAATTATGACAATGCTTATTTATGTCCACTGACACATGTCATATTGGTCTCATAATCTCATTTATTTTTGTTTTCTCTCTATCTGCCGGCGTAAGAAACCCCAAATGAATGCATTTATGGCGTAGTAACACAAACACAAATGCGACTTACGTGTGCACAACTCCTTAGGGAATCTGCAGCGAACACCCCAAATGTTATCCCAAACTCAGCATCTGAGCATGAGAGCCGTTCGGTCGGTCTCAGTTGCAGTTACAGGAAAAGTGATTTTCACAAATGAAAATAATGTCAAAGTCAAAAATGAATTGTAATGTCCTTTTGCATCTGATGGCTGCTGCGTTAGTGGTAATGTGCTTTGTGTGCGTTTTTGTTTTGTTTTTGTAGGTATGAAATTTAATGGAAAATTGTGAAAAGCCAACCGAATTTTACTTTTTTGTGTGTTTGATAACTGTTTCATTAATCACTTTGATGGAAAGTTAAGCACGTACGCAAACTGAACAGAGTTTGTAGATTTTGATCAGTAGGTAAGTTTAAATAAATGGAAGACGAGAAGGGAACATGACTGCTCTAGGATTAAGATATATTGGGGTTGGCGGGTAGGGTAATTTAAAAATGGCCTTATAGTCAATGGAAGTAGTGGGGGGTTACAAAAAAGAAGAAATTAACTGTTTTGAATAATTTTTAGATAAAACGCCAATGTTTGTAAAATGCTTAGTTGCTGAAAATGTGTAAAAAAAAGATTTCATTAAAATAAATTGATGTTACAAAGCCAAGTTTGTAAGGCGCGACTGACAGCATTTATAATTTCTTAATGTATATATTGTGTTGTAGTTAAGGGCCATCTTCGAAACGAACTTAAAATGTAAAAAATATTGATTTGATGTTTTAGTTTCTGGCCTTGGCAAATTAATTTTCTATGAAATTAAAACTTTTGTAGGTTTCAGAATTATTTTTGAACATATTTCGTTTATTTTTCACCTTTTTTTCAGATGAACAATGACAGTTAGCTGATATTCCAACTTCTATTTCAGCGCAGATCAGATCATTGTATCTACCCCACTCATTTACTTAGACTTCCAGTACTCAAAATCTGTATCAAATATTTAGCTTTACCACACAACACCCCAATAATTACACACGTATATGTGCGTCTATGTGCTTTGAATTTCATTTAGTCTTAATGTCTTTAACAAAATCATAACAATGCTATAGAATTATACCAACAGACAAATAAGTTCAAGGGAAGGGAATGGGTAATTAAAAACACCTCAAAGGGATTTTTTTCCCTTGATTTAAAGAATTCTTCTGCGTATTTCATTATGTGTTACCCTTGGCCAATTTTCAAACGCAACTAACAACAACAGCAACAACGAACATCAGTAATTTTCCACTTTCTCCAAACACCCTTCACCGGAAGGACTTTCGCTCGCACTCTCCCCTCTCGTTTTCCTTCATGGTATTCGTACTTTTCAAATGCATTATTTTGTTTGGAAAATGAGAAGAAAAGTAGACGAGTGTGGCAACAATTAAATTTCCACATGAGCTGCATTTAATGTGCTACTGATTTTCAACATCTGTTTTAATTTTTTTTCCTACTCACGCAATGAGATTTTCATCTCTCTGCTGGATGCTGCTTCTCGTGCTGATTCTACTAGGTTTGTGCTTTGTGGCAGAAATGTGATTTATTTTAAAATTGGTGTGATGAGTATTATGAGTGTAAAGGGGGGATGAGTATGGCAAATTGTGCCATTGTGTATTACAATTGTGAAATATGTGTATTAATCAAAATGAGAAATGCCAAGTAAAGTAATTTCATGGTAAAAAAAATATTTGCAATCCCAATTCTCGTCTGCTACATTTTCGGGAGGTATATGTATCTTATAAGTTTGCGTTAGAATATAAATCATTCTAAAAAAACGTGTACGTAAAATATATTCATTTAAATATGTGTGTAAGTTCCACCTCGCATCTTCATGGCATTGGCATAACATTAACACTATTCAATACATTTTAATATTATACATACCAATCTTGTTTACCCTTTACATCAGCAAATACTACTACTACTACTGCTATAGTTATTTCTCTTACCACTATCGTTTTGTGTAAAATCATAATTACTATATTTTCACCCAAAATTAGAGATTTTAAAGTCATCGCTTCAAGGGGATGATGCCTGGGAAAATTTGATAGTAAACACAACATGTGTAATCATTAAACACATATAGGTTATTGCCCTACTTAGTTGTATACGCAGCAAATAGTAATATATGTACTTTCATTGTATTCTGCAATATATATATACATAATACATTTAACAAATTTTTAAAGAAGAATGTTGAACGTTTTACGATTTTATATGTCATCCTTGTGCATGAGCTATGCTAATCTTCTCTGAGTTTGATTTCAAATATCAGAAATAGTAGACGTATAATACCGTAGTTAGGTTACATTAGGTTAATTCGGCAGCCTAGTGGCTCCTAGTATGACCCCCGTTGTGATACCATTACCAAATTTTTGCACTAAATATTCTCTTCGGTCAACGTCGCTTTCAAGCCATACCGTTGCTCTTATGAAGGCATGGATGTTCCGAAAATCGTCTACTAATAGACAGATATTGTCCAGAAGTATCCGATGACCAAGCTTTTCATATCACAGGTCACAAAAGCAGGGCAGTGACATAGAAGATGCTCCGTGGTCTCCTCTTCTTCCTTCTCATTGCAGCTTCAATAAAAATCGTTGTAGGGTAGTTTCAACCTCTTAGCGTGTTTACCAACCGGCCAGTGACCGGTTATTACAGCTATTATGTTCATCAGGTGGACTCTGGACAGGTTCAGCACAAATCGTCCTCTGTATAATCATTGAAGCTCAAATTTGTTAGCAATGAGGTTCAGTTTCCCTGCAATTAGTTGTTTTGCCCTTGTGAGAGGGACACCAATGAGACCGTAAACTTCGCCCGAATTCACGGTTGTGGCGGTCCTTGCCAATGTATCGGCTCTTTGGTCCCCATATATCCTTGCTCAGGAACCCATGTAAGGGTAACGGTCGAATGTCTCGCTATCACCTTAAGAGGCGACCGGCATTCTCGAACATTTCTAGAAGTGGTGTACACGTTATCCAGGGATCTGATAGACCCTTTACTATCAATAACAGTAAGATTATAAATATTGCCGCCCAATATCCCACGATACTGGGATTCTACGGCTTTTCTATAGGCCGCTATTTCGGCCTGAACTATGCTATCCAGTAGTCTGATTAAAAGTTGAAATTCAACTCCTCAGAAAAGATTCCACAACCTGCTATTTCGTTTAATTTTGAACCGTCCGTGAAAGTAGGGATGACATCCTCCCCAAAGTTTAGGGAATCATCATTATCGTCATAGTGAAACCTATCCGGGATGTTCGTTATAAAACCCGGATCGAATACAGGGTCTGGTATGGTGTAATCCGTGTGACAACTCACATTGATAAAGTCAAGAATTTGGGATGGCCATAGTTCCTGTGCATCCGTGCTTTTGTGGCGTCTAAACGCATTGCGGTGTTTGCTGCATCCTTGGAAATATTTGACACACCCAGATTGGATCTAATGAGTCTAATTTTTAGTAGTTTAGCAACTAAGGAGATGACCACTGGGTTAATCTATTATTTCTTAATTCGTATATTGGTATTCCTTGTAGTTCAGGGACCTTTCAATGAGACTTGTTATCGAATGTAAAGCAGTTTTTGTGGATTTGCCCCTCGTGTATGCATGCTAAGCCATGGATAGGACTTCCGGTTACCTCCTTTAGGGATAAGTTGTCCATCTCGTTGGAATGTTGCGACAGCTTCAGACTACTTCGATATTCTTTTGTAGGTCCGCGGGAATAATTCTATTGGGTCCCGAAGATTTAAAAAAGTGGAAACTTTTGATAGCTCTTTGAACACGATGTTCAGAAATCGGTATGTCGGAAATATCAAAGTTATAGCTGACCGTTAGTTAATACTTCAACAGTAGAGTCCAGTGTAGACTTATCATCGATAGAGGCCGGATACTTGGCTAATTTACTCTCTAGAACCCTCTTAAAGATAAGCCAGTTTGTTATTCTTCTATTAATATAACTATCTCTGGAATCCACCTCGAAGTCAATAAATAATAGCAAATGTTCACCAAACATTTATATAATAATGATCGAATACGTTCGGTTACAAACGGCTCTAAATTAACTTTTTAAGCTATGGTTTCTTTGACAAATTTTCTTGGAAGGAGCCATAGAACAAGAATCGCTATGCGCCTTTTCTGCAAACAAATTACCCACCCTAATTGACGCACATGACAGTTTGTTGCAGAGAACATTTCTTTGCGGAAAACTAGGTTTAGTAGGGACCTGCGAAGTCCTGCCGATGACATTAAATTAGATCTGGAAGATTTTAATGCTGAAATAGTAAACGTGGACTTTTCTTTGGCTGTGGTAAACTCAATCTCATCCAACCTTACGAAATGAGAACACCACTTGTGGTTTCCGGACACAAGTGATTTTCTGGACTGATTTTCTTGTGATACACTTGTGGTAGAACTACGACAACAAACTGATTGGTTTACGACAACAAACAAGTTATTTCGGGCTAAATCCAAATATCGGGGCTGAAGAAACTTGCGAGTCGCTTTCAAAACTCAATAACTATTTTATTAGCCCAGTACCAGTACGATTAATTGCATTCTGGCAGAAGGTCCGGTTAACAGGTTCGGAGGCCAAATTCGTAGGATCACCTCGAGTGTTAGATTTGAATAGCTGGCTTAGGGTCGTGGAGTAAGCTCGAAATCGTGGAGAAAGCTCAGGATCGTGGAATAAGCTCGGGATTGTCGAATAAGCTCAGCTGTGATTGTTGGGTTGTAGAATAAGCTCGGCTTCGGTCTACAACTTACTGAACTGGGAACAGACAACGGAAGTCGCTGTGGGGAAACAAAAAACCGAATTCGCTGTATGTAGCAAAAGACAGCAGAAGCAGTTGTGTGGGGGAACAGAAAACAGAAGTCGCTGTGTGGGGGAACAGATAGCCGAATCAGCTGAGGGGGAACAGACAAGCGAAGTCACTGTGAGTATGTATTATCACCAGATCAGAAGTTCGGAAAATAACTTATGGCTTATTGGGGAATAAATGGGACTGGCCGTGGCATGAAGGTTAGAACACGCGACTACCATGCGAGAGATCATAGGTTCAACTCCTGGCTTCAGTTATCTAAATAAAAAATACACTTTTCTGTCATTGCCGGCCCCATCGATATTGTTGTAAGCAACTTCGCAGTATAAGTGTCGAGTCAATCGGCATGTCTAGTAAAAGCTTCTCAAACAGTGACGTTCGCATTCGTCGATAAACAAGTAGGTGCCGTTAGTTGTGAATCTAAATTAAAAACCGTAATAGTTTACAACACAGGCCGAAGTTCGGCAACGATATAAAGAGATGAAGAGGAAGATGAAACGCCTCCTCTAGCGGAAAATCGTCATGTAAGGAAAGAAAAGATTCAGGATATCGAAAATTACAAATAAAGAGGTTAAGCCTGAAAGTTTAACCAAAAGGAAAAAAGCGAATGCTTTGGGACAGGGATCCACACCTAAAACGGCAGAGCTGGAAATCTGAACACGAACAGGCAGAGTGTGCCGCAAATAGGGATGGAACACTTTCTTAGACTGCTCGTTCCCGAGTGCCTCATAAGTCACGAAATCATGTAAATCATCGATGGCGGAGTATCATGTCCACCACTGAGCCAAAACGAGATATGCGCAGCAATTGCACGGTTTAAAAACTATAAAGTTGCGGGATCCTATGGACTGCTGGCAGAGGTTTGTAAGGACTGCGGCGATAAGCTAACAACGTGCATACACCAGCTCATAAACACGATTTGTATAAAAGAATACATGCCCGATGATTGATGTCAGAGTCTTCTATGTCCTTTGCTTAAGAAATGTTATCCAAGTTGTTGTACTAACTATCGCGGCTTAGCCTTTTACCCAACGTATACAAGGTCTTGAGTAGAGCGGTATGTGTAAGACTAAAGCCCATCATAACGAACCTGATTGGACCTTATCAGTGTGGTTTTAGATCCTTTAGTCAAATCCTGAAAATACCAAGATATGCAGATCGACACTTACCATATGTTTATCTATTACAAAGCGATATGATACGACTTTGTGAAAATAGGCAACATTTTAATGGAGCAATTTCCTACCAACCGAGTCTTTAGTCAAAGTGACAAGTCTGTCATGCGATCTCTTTTCATCATAACGGAAGGCTGCAGTAAATACAACTGGTACCATAAATCTTAGATGCTGCTTGGTTATGCCGACGATATAGACATCATTATCCCAAGACAGTGGGATGTTACTGCGGCCTTTTCAGGCATTGAGAAGCAGTCGGCTGAAATGGATCTGGTTTGGGAGGCTGCGGTAACGTTAAGAACTATAACTTTGAAGTGGTAGATGATTTTGTCTACCTTGGCTCCGCCGTAAACAAAAATAATAACGTCATTCTGGAAGTAAATAGACGTAAACGTAAGCAATCGACAAAGCCCTCTCTCGACCTAAAAAGAGCTAACTGAATCAGACACTAATCCTAGAATCCTGGGTAATGGCGCAAGTGGGTCAATCTATTTTGGGAGCCTTCGAGAGAATAATATTTAGTCAAATTTTTGGACTCATCATCGTTAACGTCAAGATACTTGATCAAAAAGGAAGATAATGGAAGCCACACAAAAAGAAATCAAATGAAGTTCGTTAAGATGACTTTGGTCTTTGACATAAAACACTCGACAGGTCCTTGTAGGTGATGTGTAATAGACTCTCTTACATTAATCGCCTCTCTTTGGCACAGAACATATAACATCCAGGTTCCAATCATCGGTCATGTATTCTTTATCGAATTTTCCGCCTTTATAAGCTCTGCTAACCAGTTTAAGTCCTTAAACAAATGGATTGTTGTGTAAATTGGATTTTTCAATTGTTAAACCAAGAGCATCTTCGCGTCCTGTTTTAGCATTAAAATCGCTTAGCACAATTGTCATACATTTTTTTTAGGCGCTCTTAGAATGCATCTTTAGTGTCCTCATGTTTCATTGGGTAGTGTTATCAAATCAGTTGAGTGTTTTATGTCACAGACTAAAGCCCATTTCAACGGACCTAAAAATATTTCAGATTCATATGGATAGCGGCGACTTGACAACTTACAGTGTTAACCCGCGAGATCAATTGTCAAAGTTTCTTGCAAACATTAAATCGACATTTAAATTCGTGTGCATAGGCATGGTACGGGAGAAGAATAAAAGGATGCACATAGTGATCATTCTCCATACTGGCGGCAATTTTTGTAAGCTGAATGACACATTACAATTAATCTATGTAATTGCTGTTTCACTATCGCCAGCTTATTTATATGTATCTCCATAAGTGCATAATTACAAAAATACCAAAAATATTCTGTTTGATTTGAAGAGACCATAATTTCAATGTTGATTCTAACTATTCCTTAATTCCACAATCCCTTTGACACATGTAAATAACTTAGCCCTTAAATCTTATTTACACCAGAGATTTTGCATATGCATTTTTCACGAGAATTCCATTTGTTATCCTCCCCACACCTATACGGCTTTTAATTCATAATTACTATCACATTCTCGTTGTCGCAGTTTCTCCGGGGGGCTTCTTCTTATAAATTGATGAAGCATAAATGTAAATGAATGTTTAACATCCTTTACAAGATTCAAGAATTTTTCTTTAATTTCAAAGGAAATACAGAACGAATTACAGCACCGATTGCAACAGCAACAACAACGGCAAAAGTAGCAACAACATAAATATCGACAGCATAAGAAAACAGAATTCTTTTAATAAAGTACTGTGGCGTTAATTAGCCGAGCTGCAAATGCATTTAATATGAAATTATAACACACACGCTTGTGCCTCATCCTCCTTCCTAGCAGTCAGACAGTGTGGAAAAAAGAAAAAACACAAAATGCAACACATTCTGCCACGCAATAATGCATGTGAATTACAGGGAAGGATTTTAACGGCTACGCAGGGGCCCTAAAGAGATTTTACATCAGCAGGCGACAATACAAACTAGAATTTGATATTAAAGGACTCTGGATTTGTAAGGGTCCTTGCAAATATTTCAAAAATTTGAGATTATTATGACTGGGACGTTTTAGGTTTGTGTTTGATTTTACCTCGACGAAAGTCAATAAAGTGGATTTAAAAAATTTAAATAATAGTTCAGACGTTGTTAACTGAATTTCGTTGTGGTCGTACCAGCAATAGGGACGACGAACAGTTGGGTCGCTCCAAAAATGTCATCGTGTAATGATATTGGAAGAGCAAAGAATTAAAGTATAAGAGGTGGCTGAGGGTGGGTGGCAATAACATTTGGCATGAATACTTTGACATGAAAAAACTACACACGACCATACGCTTAACCACTTCATAAGAGTATTCTGCAACATTCAACCGCATTCCGAAGAAGATTTTATGCCTTTTTTAACTGTGGACGGAAATAGGCCAGAGACAATGTGTAGGTAACGTATGACCTGGTCGGATCATTTTTCTTTAAATTTCGTACACTGATCTTAAATTAATACATATTAAATTGCAAGACGAATGGTGCTATGTCATTCAGATATTTCGATTTAAAAGTTAACGCACTATAGGCGGAGCCTCGCCATATCTTATCCTTCCTATTTTTTGATCAAACATTTGATCATTGCTGTTATATGCATCGACAAGTCCATTTGATGTCGCTCAGGGCAATAGGTTAGGTTGTAGACACGTGTAATCTCCCTACGGGAAAAGTGGTGTTAATTTACCTGAGTGTACCTATCTCAGGATGGGTGAAGAGGGGATGTGTCACCAAACTGGTTCTAAAGTGTTAAAGAGAAGTCAATTTGACTGATCTGTAGTATTCTGCGGCGTTGTGTTTCTAAAGGCGTTGTTTATAAATAAGTAGAAAAGTCAGAAAAATATAAAATATAAATAACTAAGTATTTTATCAAAAAGATTCATTTAATTTTTCACTTTTATTTTGGGGCAAATTAACAAAAAAATAGATATCATAGTTAGGTGACTGGTTTGTACTGAACCTGTCGTAGGGGTTGTACTGTTGAACCGGTTCAAGACACATCACAAAGTATCATTTAGGTGTCAATTGACACTTCAGTGGCCAACCCCATACAAAACGTACCGGTTCTCTACATACAAAAGTTCCGGAACTGAAACCGGTTCATGCACCCCAGGGAACCGGCCCCGTGACTGGTACTGTACCGGTTCATTTTCCCGTAGGGCTGGTAAAAACCATATCACACTACACACCGACATGGACAATCCATTGTCCGTTATAGAAGGAAAAAGGAAAGGAAAAACAAAGAGAAAGGGCAGGGATAAAGAAAGAGGAACTAATCGAGGTAAACCCCAATAACCATGGCTAAGTTAGCCATGAAAGCCATCGTATGTAACCTATTTAATAGCCTACTCCTCAGGAGAGAGACTCTATAGGTCCTCTATATAAGTTTTCCCTAAGTATCTTAGCTACAAAGAAGATGTTCCATCGTCTCGGACTCCTTCTTGTCCTCACACAAACGGCAGTAGTCTCATATTGATTTATCCCATTTGCCTGTCAGGTGCGTGATATTGCAGTGACCAGTCAGAATTCCACAGACCAGTATCAAATCACTAATGCACTGGCCAACCATGTACCCCGATCGGGACCTGCTATATTCGAACCACAGAATTTTAGCAGTTATGCAGTCGGTTCTGGAAATCCAACGTTTTCTGGCTGTTGTACACATTCAATCTTCCACTTAGACAAAAGCGTAACAAATGTGCTGATGAACATCTCCCAGACAGTCATGATCAGGCATACTATGGTACAGCCTCCTCTGGCCAATAAGTCTGCTGATTCATTACCTGGGATCTCACAATATCACAGAGGCTGACCTCCAGAGGATTTAGTCTGTCCAACTTCACCTTACAGTTCCTTACTAACTTTGGTTTATAAAATGCAGCCTGCGTATAAACACACAGATGGATATCGATTCCCCATCGGATAATAGCCTCCGCTGCTTTCTGAAGGGCCATTGTATCTCAGCCTGGAATACACTGCATTCATTATGTAGCCTGAAAAAGAGGCTTAGCGGCAGGTTTTTGTTGTAAACACAAGCTCCTGTGCCATATTTCAACTTTTATCCGTCAGTAAAGACAGAAATGGTCATAGTAAGGATTTCCGCTGTTATTTAATTCCGATCTTTAGGGAAATTCAACGTATACTTTACGGAATTTCGCATGTTTCGTCCAAAAATCGGTAAGAAGTGGCAGATGGAAAGAGTCGTCTTTACCCAAAAGCCGGAAATTATTCGCATGACCATGAACCAGATGGTCGCCAACTACTTGGCCCTGCCAACGAAGTTTGGGTCTCTCTGCACTGTGCCGTCCTTCAGGTTCGCCTTCAAACACCTTTCTTGCTGGATCATTCACATCCATCATGGCAACATATCACAGCCATCGTAGTCGTTGGTTTTTGACTCTTTTAGCACATGGTTCATCCGGTGGCGAAACTCGCCGTCGACGCAAATAGGTCCATATATTTTTCGGAGCACTTTTCTCTCGAATACTCTCATGTTTTGTATGTCCGTTGTCGTAAGCACCCACGATTCGGCAGCATACAACAGCAAAACTAGCTCCTGGTATAGCTATTTGTTAGTGTCCCGAGATAATGTGGTGTTACCAAAGTGCTGCCAATGTCCGTAAAAACATCTATTGGCGAGCACTTTTCTCCGCTTGATTTTTTATTTGACACTATTTTTCGTATTGACAGAAGATCTGAGGTAGGTAAACTCATCGACTACCTCAAAACAATAATTGTCAACGTTCACGGTGCGTCCCCATCGAGAGAACTCTTTGTTCGTCGAAATCATTATTTTTTTCCATTTTTGCTGACTCCTTTTCTAGTGATGAGAAAACTGCGGTAACATCCCGCAGATTTCTGCCAATGATGTCTATATCATCGGCATAGGCTAGTGCCGTGTGGCTCTTAAGAAATATGGTGCCAGACACGTTGACACCAGCCTTTCTCATCACTTTCTCTATAACTATATTAAATAGTATAAAGGACAAGCTATCACCCTGGCTGAGACCTCTTTCCGTGTTTAACGGTTCAAAGTGATCCTTACCAATCCTAAATCTGCAGAGTCGGATTAGCTTTGCAGGAATACCAAACTCCGACATGGCTTCATATAGCCTATTCCTTATCGGAGAGTCGAAGGTAGCTTTGTAGTCGACAAAGAGGTGATAGGTGTCTAGAGTTTTTTCCAGGATTTGTCATAAGGTGAAAATTTGATCCGTCGTAGATTTACCAGGTCTAAAGCCGCACTGATATGATCCAATTAGTTTTGCCACAATTGGCTTCATACGTTCACAGAATATGCTCGAAAGGACCTTGTAGTTAGTTCTTACATTCACTATGATCTCCTTTCTTGTATATGGGTCATAACAGATCAAAATTCCAATCCCCGGGCATGCTCTGCTCTAGCTAGTTGTTCTCCATGAGCTGATGCATGCTCCTAATCAGCTCCTCACCGCTTCCCTTAACAATTCAGCAGGAAGACCATCGGCTCCAGGCGCTTTGTTGATTTTAAGGCGGTGGAGCGGGGCCCTCTGGAGTGGTGTCCGTATCGACTAAATTTCTGAAATGATCTCTCCATATCTTCAAACCGTTATCAGGGTCTGTCACTAGCTGGCTATCGCTGTCCTTGCAGGAGGGTAACCCTGTTCCACGCATTCTCGCCTTAACTCTCAAGTAGAATTTTCGGGCTTGCCTTCTACTTCGCAGCAACTCTGTGCACTCATCTTGTCTTTTCTTCAGCTCCTTCTCATTCCGTGTTAAAATAAGAGTGTTATCTCGTCTCTTCTGCCTCTGCCGTTGCTGCAGTTTCGCCCTGTATACAGCATCCGTCTCTCTCGTGGCATTGCGATACACATCATCGTACCAGGAATCTCCTTGAGACGGCTTTGAGTACCCATGTATGCTTCTCGCAGTCCGTTCTATAAAGTTGGCTATATATTTCCACTGCGAGCTAATATTCCAGATTTTGGACCATTCCGTAGCAGTTGAATAAGTTGGTTGGAGTAGGCGTCCGCTACCTCTGTGGTCTGCAGTTTACCCATATCCAGCTTTTGTTGTGCCTGGTTACGTACGTTGTTCGCCATGCTTAGCCTTGTGCATACCTTAATTGCGGTAAGGTAGTGATCGGAATCAATGTTCGCACCCCTGATCACTCGTACGTCCAGAACACTCGATGCGTGCCTTCCATCAACTACCACGTGATCTATCTGATTCCTCGTCTGGATATAACCATGTTGCCTTCTTAATAGTTTTTATGGTCAGCTTACATCAGCTAACATCAAGGCAATAACATTGACGTACAAGTCCAGGGGCGGAAGGCACATGAACACATCCAAAGCCGCTTGCAGTCTAGTCGCAGTAATCCCATTTGCAGCCAAGCTTTGGATCTTTCTAAGCATTTTAAGTAAATTACTCTAAGAATTTTCAGTAAATTTCTCTTTTTTAGGTCCTCCCACCAAACCAAACATCCATATGTAATAATTGGCCGGACTACCACAATATACAGCGACATTGTCACCTTCGGTCTGAGTCACCAGTTTTAACCTATAGAGTTCCGGTACGCTTTGACACATTGGGCATTGACACTTTTCTTTAACCTCTCCTCGATATTCATTGACCAATTAAGCTTATGGTCGAGAAGAACACCTAGATACTTGGCCTTCATTGGGAGCATCAGTTCCACATAATTCAGTTTCGGTGGCCTGAAGTCTTTGACCTCATATCTACGGGCAAAAAGAGTAATTTCCAGTCATGGCCCGTCGTAGTAGCTTCCCAGGTCAGTTTTCATTAGATCATTCAACGCGGGTAAAAATTTCTCACTTATCGATGTGTCGTGTTTTCGTCCTTTTTTACTGAATGATCTTAGTGCTCCATAGGAGCTGGGGTGGAAATATCCCTCTTGGTAGGAGGAGTTCTCGTTGCTCTATTCTCGCGTAGTTTCTATTAAGTTCTGGCTTAACGACGCAGTTTCCCAGCATACAGTCAAACTCTAACCAATAACAAAGGTAGCAGTTATTCCACAGGAAGCCATATTATTAAAAGCCCCTTGTATATCCAGGAAGGCGTCAAAAATGTACCCAGACTGATCATGAAAAAATGTAAGCGTGTTGTGAAGTTCTGAAATGTTGAGGACTTACTAATCCATCAAAGCTGATCCGCAACCTACTGGATGGGTCACAGGTTATGAATAGAGCAAAACCCTAAGTTGGGTCAGTTGATGATTTATTGAATAAGCTGCCCTTAACAAGTAGCGGGAGAAGAATTGTGATATGGAATAAATTTGCAGTCTTCCTTCTGTCGCGATCTGTACCAATTGGGCCCCGTTTTAAACTACTCCAGTACCCTCTCGTCATGATCTCATCGTTCTCTCTATAATCAAACGCTGCATACTCACATACCTTGAAACCGCGAGCACATCCTCATACGTCTGCCCCTTTACAGTCACTTATGTGAAAATGCACATGTGCATATGACATGTGTGCGTGAATGTATGACTATAAGTATAAGTTGGAGTGCGTGTCTTTCTTCCACACACACACACACTCACACTTGAGAAAATAATAAAATTACAATTTTTATGCTACAGAATACAACAACAACTACTACAGCTACTACAACGACAGCGGCAAGAAGAACAAATTATTAATTGAGGTCGTTACATTGAGTGTAGTATTACTCCAGTACTCGCGTATATACAAGCAAACAGTCATAATATTATTACGGCAGGACATTCGGGGGTAAGGGCAGTGCGTGTTCAGAATGAAACTTCCCTACACATACACTTATTTCTCCCTTGCCGTTGATGTCGTTGTATATACATAGCTCATGCAACTCAGTTTTCTTTTAAGGAAATGAATCTTCATGCATCACTGAGTGATTCCAATCTAAACGAGATTGGGAGGCGGAAAAAAAATTCACCATCTGTAAAGTTTAATTTTTGTATAATTTTTCTGGGGATTTATGCCGAAAACTGATCATTGTTACTATGTCTGCTCTTTGAGTTCATATCGTACGTTTGTGTCGCAATTTGACGTCGTATACAAAAGGCGACAAACTATTTTTAAATTCCGGCTCATGCCACAGACATTTATGGGATATATGAAGTTGCTTTACAGGGGGACTAACAAGTGCAAAGTTTGTTTGGTACCTTTTGAGTATGTATTTTTTCCATTTCGTATAGACAATTTACGATATTACTTGTATAATAGTGTAAAATAGTTGCTCTTTTTTTAGATTTATAATATCTTGTCTCTGCTTGTTTCCATTTCAAGGTTGATTGGATATTTATAGCGGGATATACACAAAATTGATTACTAACGATACCGTGTATTGCTGTTGTTGTGTTATGTGTTGTCTAAGGGCCCCTGAAAGTGTTGAGAACAGGTGATGAGAACAGGGATAACGATGGATATGAGGGCGGTTTCACAAAGGCACTTTATCATTTGAATGTGAAGTCAGTGTAGCATTTCATGTTGTTCGCTGATATATTTGAAATTTTGTTTCCTATCGACCATTTGTTTTTTTTTGGTTGAGGTTCATAAATAACAAATGAGGTGAGGATGTTTTATTCGGTATAGTTTTAGATAAAACATTAGTATGCCAATTAATCAAGCGTTAATTTAAATGGAATTTGTAACAACAAATAAATTGACGTGTATTTTTTTTCTCAGGCTGATGTAGAGTTCAAAAAAGAGAAATGAAGCGTAAAAAATTTTCACATGTTACGATATTCAGCGAGAAATCCATGAGGCCCATAATGATACCTGCATTTCCCCTATAGTAAATAATGACCAGATATCTAGGCAATTCACATTTTATATAATATTCCCTGCAGGTCTTCGGTGCTTATTATATGGTTTCTGTTCTTAATCCACTTAATGATGAGCAATTCAAGATAAGATGTTTCGTTGATTATTCATCCTTCCTCCATTCAACATCTATAGAGAGTGGAGTTTCTATGGCCTAATCTGATGGCAAGACAACGCCAGTTGATTGGAATCTGAGTGTCCTGTACTTAAGAAGGGCGATCCAAGAATGTGCACCATATACCGCGGGAATAGCCTTTTACTCATCGCATACAAGATCATGCTTAGTATGTTATGGGAAAGACTAACGCTTATCCTAGCGAACACTTTTTCCCATTATCGGTGTAACTTTAGACCTGGCAAATCAACGACTAACCATATTTTCTCACTGCGACAAATCCTGGAGAAGATCCAAGAAATGCAGATCGGATTACAAAGCTGCATCCGATAGTCCGATACGACATAAACTGTTACATGCTATGCCGCGAAGCTAATGCAACTTGGCGGGATGACACTGACTGACACGAAGTCTTCAATAAAAATTGGCAAAAATCTGACAGAGCCATTTTCTACCAAGCGAGGCTTTAGAGAAGGAGATAGTCTGTCTTGCGATTTCTTTAACGTCGTAATGGAGATGATAATGCGGAAGGCTGCAGTAAACAGGAATGGTATCATCTTCAACAGAAGTCACATGTTGCTCGCGTATGCCGATGATATAGATATCATTGGCCGTGGATTGCGGGATGTTACTGTGGCTTTCTCGAGCATTGAAAAGCAGTCGGCAGAAGTGGGTCTGGTGATAAATGAGGACAACTGCGCGAACGTTGACAACTATAACTTTGAAGTGGTAGATGATTGTGCCTTCCCTGGCTCCGCCAGAAACGAAAATAATAATGTCTGCCTGGAAGTCAAAAGTCGAGTATTGATTGCAAACATCTCCTACTTTGCGCTAAGCAAGCGATTCCAGCGTTTGAAAAAAACTCACAAATGTGCACAAAATGTATGCAAAACTCTTTTCATGAGAGTGTTTGAGAGGTAAATGTGACACAAACTCTGTACCGTTGAGCATGTTAACATGCAAACACATCTTGCTAAGTGTCGGAAAACGATGTTGCTCTTTTTTCTGTCTCCCGTCGTGTGTGCGATAAAGATGACACAACTCATATGTGCACCGAGAAACGAAAATACCCAAACACGGAGTAACACATGAATATTTATATGGAGAAAAAACCACATACATACACATATTTTTACATATACAGCTATATTTCTTCTTCTTCTCTACCAATCTTTTAGTGTCGCTCGTTTATGTGTGCACACCATCTTTGAGTGCTCAGGAAAAAATTGTAAAAAAGAGTTTTGTTATGTGTTGACTCTGTGTGCGGAGCATCTTCGATCATTAAACGCTTGTGTTTTGAGTTCGCCTGCGCACATTACCGACGTTAAAAATGTGTTGAGCAGAGAGTTTTGGAGTCTTTTTAATCCCTGAGCGATTCAATGCCGAAGCCCTCTCTCTCCAAAGTAGTAGATCGTTAAAGTACCGTCGTTCAATGAATCATAATCTGTATAACGACATCGACGTAGACAAGCGGGTTCAAATAGACCGAATGATCTGGCGTGGACACGTTGCACGATTGGAGGAGTCCAGGTGTTTATTATGGCATTAGGTGACATACCTGACGTTGTGTTCATTACCTCAATGCTGATCTTTGAATTTTCGTTAAGGAATTCTGAACGCATTTCTTATAAATGGATTTCCATCAAATTAAGGAACTATTAAAATGCAGTGACCTTTGGATATAGTCCTCAGCCTTTGCCTGTAGCCTCTTCACAGCAGTAAAGAGCTTTTTAACGTTTTCCCCCCAGTGGGTTTCCAAGGCAGTTTGCAGTCGAGAATAATCGTTGGATACTTGAAGTCTATGTCAACTGTAGTTGCACCACATAAGGTGGATAAGGTGAAGCTCAGTAGGCGGGTTGTGTGAATGCTATGTAAATTAAGTTTTCTGCATGTACAAACGTTGGCAAAATCATTGGCGTGGACAAATACCAGGCATTCTGCCTTTTGTGATTTAAGAAGCAGTTTATTATTAACTAATTTTAACTATATAGGTGGAGACGAACACCCTCTGAAATGTCCCATTCAGTTCTGATGGTTCTATTCAGCAAAAGCTTCCCAATTAGGCGATTCACTGAACTGTCAATCTTCAGGTCGTGTAATGATTTTAGGATTTAACTTCCCTTTACAACCCATGAATAAAGTATGTAATAGCTCCTCGCTTCATTATAGACTAGATTTCCAGACTCGCGTTGCTCCCCTACTTATTCGTGGATGTCTATTGTAAGTATCTTCGGATATACCGAAGCTTTGGTACCCTTTATCATTTGTAAAATGGCGACAGATCTGGTTATTTGCACTACAACCCCAAAATGTTGACGACCACCGCAAACGAATTAAGGACCATGATTTGATAATATGCACCTGGAATGTTAGAATACTGTATAGACCAGGTGCATAAATCCAACTGGCAGAAGAATACAAAACTGACATAACGGCTTTTCAGGAAATCCGGTGGACGGGACACGTGTGATCGCGCATGAAATTTTGCGACATCTACTATAGTGGCCATGCAGACAAGCACGAGTTTGGATGTAGATTTGTGGTTGGCAACAGATTGCAACACCTAGTCTTAAGGTTTAACCCATTGTGTGAACGAATAGCCACCATAAGAGTCAAAACATAGTTTTTCCACATAACACTACAAGACCCTAGAAAATGTATATGACCGTATCCCGAGTCATGACATTAAAATTGTACTAGGCGATACTAAGACAGGGAGACTGCATTTGAGCCTACCATCGGAAAATTCAATCTGCACACGAACAGTGGCATCATCCTGATTGTTTTCACTGCGGCAAGAATGTGGGACCGGCCGTGGCATAGTGGTTAGAACACGCGACTACCATGCGGGAGATCACAGGTTCAAACCTGGCTCCAGTCATCTTAAAAGAAAAAATATAAATAAATTTTTCTTTCATTATCGGCTCCCCTCGAATGTTGTTGACAGCAACTTCGCAGTATTAAGCGTCGATTCAATCGGCGTGTCTAGTAAGAGCTTCTCAAAACAGTGACGATCGCATTCGTCGATAAACAAGTAGGTGCCGTAAGTTGTGAATCTAAAAATAGAAAGCGTGTTAATTCACAACAACGCGAGAAGCTATTCCATACCTCATTCATGGGGTGCAAAGGGAAATTAAGTAAGTAGTAAGAATGTGGTAGTAAGCAGCAATACATAATACCATAAAAATATTCATAAGGCAACATGGTTATCTCCAGATCAATTGATGAGGAATCAGATCACGTGGTAGCCGATGGAAGGCACGCATCGAGTGTTCTAGACGTTCGACTGATCATGGGTGCGAACATTAACTCCGATCACTACCTTACCGCAGTTAAGGTATGCACAAGGCAAAGCATGACAAATAACGTACGTAACCAGACACAACAAAAGCTGAACATCGGTAAACTGCGGACCACGGAGGTAGCGGACGCCTACTCCAACCACCTAACTCAATTACTACGGAATGCTCCCACCACCGATAATATTTCCTCGCAGTCGCAATTCACAACAACGCGAGAAGATATCCCATACCTCATTCATGGGGTGTAAAGGGAAATTAAGTAAGTCGCAATATATCTCCATAGAACGGACTGCGAGAAGATACTTGGGTACTCAAAGCCGTCTCAAGAAGATGCCCGGTACGATGATGAATGTCGCAATGCCACGACAGAGACGGGTGCTGCAAACAGGGCGAAACTGCTGCCAATGGCAATGCAAGCTGTTTGTGAACGTCACAGGGAGAAGAGACGAGAGGCAAATCGATTTTTTAGACGGAATGAGAAGGAGCTGAAGAAGAGACAGAATGAGTGCACAGAGTTGCTCCGAAATAGAGAGGAAGGCCGAAAATTATACCAGAGAGTTAAGGCAAGAATGTGTGGAACAGGCTTTCCCTCCTGCAAGGACAGAGAGGGCCTGTTAGTGACGGATAACATTTTGAAAATATGAAGAAACATTTCAGTAATCTACTGGATACGGACATCATTCCAGAAGATCCCGCTCCGTTCCATGGTATTAACTGTTCACCACCGAGCCAGAGCAAGATGCTTGTGGCAATATCCCGCCTTTAAAATTACAAAGCGGCTGGTTGACAGACACCAAAAAGGGGGAGTTTTTATGGGGGTGGGAGTAGTTTTTGACCGATCAGTCATTGTTGGAAAAGTTGATGTCGGGAAGAAACCTTGGGGATTCTTTGTACGAAAAGGTTCACGGCCCAACATCTTTAATTAAAAATCGGGTACACGGTGAGTCTTTAGAAAGTAAGTACCTGAAACTTGCTGTCTGGCTGTTGCCCTCTATTGATGTAGAGAAGTTTCAATGTTCCAGAAATTTCGACTTTGTATTTGTCTTGGTTGCATTACAACAAGTGTTTTAGCAGAATTCGTTCTGAAATATAAGATATTTATAAGTTTAATTTTTTAATGAGTAAGGTCGATATCCTTACATATTGTTAAGTTCTAAGTTTAATTATTTTCTTGTTCATACTACAATATTTCAGGGAGTTTTTTTATGAGTTTTTTTGATTGTACAAAAATATCGAACAAAATATCTGTTATTTTGAATATAAGTTACTTTGGTTTTGATCTTACAAATTTCTAATGACAAAGTACACTTAAAGTTCAAATGAAATTCAACCGAATTAAATTTCATTGAAACATTAAAAGTTTATTTGCACACAAAGACCTATTCCACAATGTCTAATGTGCCAATAGACCACTACACTAATTTTCATCCCATTGCTCAAATAACCTTTAACTCGGTTGCCTGGTATTTTTAATAGGTCCATTGTATCCTGTATGTGTGTGTGTGTGTTTACATTGCAACTCGTACGATGGCATTTTTGGGGTCAGTCATAACATGTTGGCAAAATTCAACGAACTCGAAACAATTTATTTACTAAATTCTGTTAGCTCAGCAAAATGTTTGGCTTTTCCCGAAAACAGGATAACATAGAATTCCGCCCTACAAATGCAATTGCATTATGTATGTGCTTGCATGTATATATATATATATATATATATATATTTAGCAGCAAGGATGCAGGATGTTGCTACCAAATAAGATGGTAAACATATTCAATTTGTATAGACTTTTGTCAATTTATGCAAATTTACATTATAGTTTAGGACTCTCTGGCTCCCGCTCTTACTTCCGATACTAACTAACTTTACCAACTAACCAACACACACACACACACATACATATGGATAAGGAAACATTTTACTAATACAAATATCCAAAATCGTACGGGGAGTTTGTACAAGGACACGATAGGAATTTACAGGGATTTGAAATGCTTTTTGGTATAAAAAAATTGTGGTGCGATTGATTTAATTTTGCCTTCAAAACACGGTCAAAGAGAAACTAATGTGAACTAGGTGGGCTAACATAAGGAAAATCGTTAAAGTTATAGGGTTTTTAAACTTCATACGTACCTCAGAATAAATTTAAAATGGGCAAACTTAGATTTTTCACACATAACAATTTCGTTTTCTAAATATTCCATAAGTGCAGTACATTCTTTTTTAAATTGTTCACATGAAATGTCTCTGTTGGCTACTTATTCCGTTACATAATTACTTCACATGCTAAACAGTTATCATACCCTTACCACTGTGCGCGATCACATCTATACATTTGTAAACTGTATTGACACATGCCAACCTAACCGGAAAACTTACCTGAGCCAATATAAACTTAAAGGGAGTGGGGTATGTTATAAAAATTTAAACAATATTTGCATATTGTAGTTTGCACTTGTACGTAAGCATGCATTTAAGAACATCCACATACGCATGTATGTGTTTGTTTGAAGTAGATTGTTGAGTATTTGTTGTTTGCTTGTTTATCTAAGAATCTTAAAGACTAATGGGTTAATTGTATACAATTTGAGCCTAAGATCCATATGTGTATATACATGACTAACACGCACAAACAGACAGACAGAAGTATTGTAACCTGTACGCACTACACATGCACTACAACTGCAACTCCTCGATTACGACAAACACTAATTATCCTTAAAATAACAAGATCTGGATATATGGAACATTTTTGAACTGCACATTACATTACAGATTGCCTAAAATTTCCTTTTAATATGGAATGTGAATATGTTCTCTACTAAACCATATTTGTTACTAGTACAAACTTACCTATTTACTACGAGTATTTGTAAATGTTGTTGAAAAGTCTCTTCACTACTTAAATCCGGTGCAAGTGTTCAATGCCGTTGGTTGTTGTAGTCTCTATCAGTTACAACAACATAATTTTGTGGTTAAGACTTTGAGGTTTTTATCTTAATATCTTATAGGATGTGTTAACTACGGTTGACGTAGTAACGTGTCTACATACACAGTTAAGATAGTCAGAAGGACGAATGGATAGGTAAATGCTATGGTATTGTGATGGTGTGTGTCGTAGGATGGCATGTAACAACTTTTACTTTGACTTGCTGAGACAGCAAAACATTTTGTTCTTTATTTTTAATTAAATATTTAAGAAAAGTGTTTGTAATTAAATTTGCTAACTCTCTACGGGGAAGGAGTATGTTAATAGAAAGGTGTATTTTACTAATATGTACAAAAAAGTCTGCAACTTGGGGTATCGTAGCATAAGGATATGAACTTTTTTTAATAGAAAATTGATGTAATCGAATATCTGAGGTATTATGATAAGGAAGGATTGAAGATGCTTTCCGTAGTTTAGTCAAAATACCAATTTTTTTTTTATGTTGATGGAGATCGTGACCCCTTCGAGCACGTGACTTATGGTAGGTGACAATTTTAACTAATAATAAGTTATTTCCGCAGCAACCTTAGTCCCAAAAGGCATTACGAAAAATAATTGACGACCCCACAACCATAGTGATTGGCTATCTTCATCCCGCATAACTATACCGGATTTGCAGAGATACCAAACTCAGCGATGGCATCTAATAGTTTTTGTACTATGGGATTTACCCATAGTACAGAATGTTCTTTAGTCTTTAACATAACACACTCAGTTGGACCTTTTTTTTGGTAGCACCAACAGATATTCATCCATCAGTAGCCGCATGTAAAAACGAAGAGCTTCGGTCTTTTGCGTTCCGTAGATATTTCGTCACACATTCCTTAGATAAAAGCTCTTTCCTCTGTTTGGTTCTAAAAAGTTTTGGTGCCGCCCTGGAGACTTTTGCCAAAAACTTTTCCAGGTGGAGCATTTCCAATCATTCATAAAACGTGTCCATGCCAGTTTATTCGCTCTGTTTGAATGCGCTTGACTACGTCGATGTCTTAATAGAGTTCAAGGTTCATTCGACGATACTCACCGTTAAAGCTGATGGGTTCAGAATAGATTGATCCGTTTTAGTCAATACCCAGGATTCTACGCAGTAGAGAAAGGTAAAATCATTGTCTAGTGGAGTTGAATCTTTGTTCGTCGAGATAGGGCTTTGTTATTAAATACCTTGCATAGTAGCCCGCTTTGCGATCAGTACTCGTTAATACATGGGTTGTCTAAGTTTGAAAGGCTGTTGGATCGGACCAATCCCACAAACTTGTTCAGCATAATGACGGTCGTCATTGCAGAAACACCAGACGTTGAACTTCAAGGGCATAAAACTGAAAGTTGTTCGACTACAAGGTCTCACCAGTGGCCTTTTTCTGGTACCGTGGGAGACGTGGAATACACATTTTTTTCTCCAAAAATTGTGTTCAGCGACGAATCTAATTTTTGGCTCAATGGGTACATTAATAAGCAGAATTGTCGATATTGGAGTGAAGATCAGCCAGAAGCATTGCAAGAGCTACCAATGCATCTAGAAAAAAATCACAGTTTGGTGCGGTTTATGGGCTGGTGGCATCATTGGACCGTACTTCTTCAAAGATGATGCGAATCGTAACGTAACTGGTGAGCGCTACCGTGAGATGATATCCAACTTTGTTATGGCCAAAATGCAATAGCTTGACTTGCATGACATGTGGTTTCAACAAGACGGTGCCACATGCCACACAACACGCTTAACAATGGACTTATTGAGAGGCGAGTTCGGTGAACATTTTAATTCACGTTCGGGACCGGTCAATTGGCCGCCTAGATTGTGCGATTTAACGCCTTTAGACTATTTTTTGTGGGGCTATATTAAAGCTCATGTCTATACGCACATGCCCGCTTCATATAACGCATTGGAAGACAACATTGAAGCATTTATTCATGAGATACCGGCCGAATCGTTGGAAAGAGTATGCCAAAATTGGATTAAGCGGATGGACCATTTGGACGGTCAACATTTGCATGAAATAATCTTTAAACATTAAATTATATGGACCGTACTATCGATTCAAATAAAGATTTCATGCATTTTTCTGATTTTATATATTTTTTTTAAACTTTCCTATAGCTTTTAAAAAATCACCCGTTACAAGCTTGAGGCTTGCACTCCGTCCGATTTGGCCACCCTCTTATTATTTGCTACGTGGTCATATGGACAGTAACCATTCCATCCTCAACACTCATGCAAACTGCAATTATGCTCCACGTCGGTATCTGCTAGGAACCGAAGTTCCCCATCCGGTCGGCTTCACATCTACCATCAGAATACCGAATATTCTGCCGGTCAACTATTCGTCACCTTCAGCTAGGAGCAAAGCTTTCCATCCGGCTGACCGCGCTTACCACCTTCCGCTAACTTGGTACCCCATTCGGCTGGCATCATCAATTTTTAACTCTAGGTTACACTCTTTGGACATCACACAAACATAAAATGAATGGTTACTAAAAGAGATGCAAGTCTCGTGTGGTATCAATAGATGCCCAGCTTCATTTCTCTCGAACATCAAACTCTTAGTTTACTAACGTGTCTTTTGGTCTAACCACAGCCACTGCGAGTTTCTTAACCAAACAATCAGGCAGGCTGTTTACCTAGGGAAAACCGCCCTGGGCACACCTGACCTACCGTAGCACCATCCTTAGACTCCTTGGTCGGAGCTCGTAAAGAAGTGCTTCTTTACTTCCACTTTTTGCCTTGCAAGGCCAGAAAGAGGTCCACTGGTGGTTCCCTCGGGTCCGTGGAGATCGCCCTGCGGGGTAACCATTCGCACAGTAGGAAAGATGATTTCTTCAGGCATGCTAGCATCCTCCCAGAAGATGTGGACAACTAATGCATGCATAGCCCTTAGAAGGCTCTGCCGAAAGTCCATCGGCACGCACAGTTTTATTGTTTCAAAGCCGTACCCGTGCTGACCTCGTTTTGGCTTGGTAGTGGACGATCTACACCATTATCGATGATTGACGTATTTTGTCACTTATGCGGCCTTGGGGAACGGAAATGCGTTTTCGTGGCCAGATTTTCTTCACTGTCTTCATTCTCACTCCTCTGTTCTTGCCATCGTTACTTTTCGGCACGCGTTACCATTGGCTGAATTGGTTACCTCGCATACGCGACATTCTTCGTCGTTCCTTGACTTACCTGACCGGTGGTTTATCATACCCAAGCTTTATTGTTTTAAAGCTGTACCCTTGCTGATCTTGTTTTGCCTCGTTAGTGGGCAGTATACCCCATTATCGATAATTGACGTATATTTATCACTTACGATGCCTTAGGGAATGGAAATGCATGTCCGTGACCAGACCAATGGTAGGAATCGCCATACCGTACCCTTACATTTTACCTTTAGGAATAGCTTTTGGACTTTACTTTTACCCCTGTACTTTTCGATATCTTTACTTTCTATTCTCCTCCATAGACACTTTTCTGCTGTTTCGTCTCACTTCTCTTCTCTTGCTATCGTTTCCTTTTGGCACGCGTTACCATTGGCTGCAGTATTGCCTTGCAGTGGTCATATAATGCGCAATATTCTGCCACTGTGTGCAGGAAACGTCGGAAATAGGGGCCCATGGTAGAATTAAATGAGAGAGTTAGTCGGAAGAGGCATTTGCTGTGTCGGTGGTATGCAACTGTGTAGAGTCTAGCTTCTTTTTCCTTTGGTTGGGATCATTTTTGCTGCAGAAAGGTTATCCGTGCCATGTTTCTTACTGAAGCTAACCAGTCTGTATCCGTTACAGGGGGTGTTGCTGTGTAGATAGCATTTTCGGATTGCTGAACCAAAAGCATCTTTCCTTCCTATTTGAGCAATAGAATCTGCCAGAAATATGTTAATGACAAGGCCAGGATCGCGGTCATTATTTCCTTCAATCACTTATATGTATAAAGCATCTTTAGTGTTCTCGTCTTTGTCTTTCAACAACGTGATATGACGTTATTTCATCTTGTTGCTCATTATGGATATTACAAGACCAAGAGTCTAGGTCTCTTGCCGACTATCAATCAACATCCAAATTCATGTATATCTGTATGGTAGCTGTAGAACCGGTAGATCTGCCGTGGCATAGTGGTTCGAGCACACGACTACCATGCAGGAGATCCGTGATTCGTTTCCCGGCTCCAGTCATCTTCACTTTTCTTTCATTGCCTGTCCCATCGATGTTGTCGACAGTAACTTCGCAGTAAAGTATCGAGCCAATCGGCACGTCTAATAAAAGCTTCTTAAACAGTGACGTCGATAAACAGTAGGTGCCATTTGTTGTGAATCTCACAACAACGCGAAAAGCTATCCTTTACCACATTCATGGGATGTAAAGGAAAATAAAGTTTTTTAAGCTGTAGAAGATCTCACATTTTCTCGTCTCGTATATCCTGTTCCGTCCATCGCATGGCAGTTTTACATTTGTCAAGGGCATCCAGTTTCCATATATGTAGAGTTGTATTTTCAAGATATATATCCTTAAATCATAGTCCTTAGAAAGTTTGCTGATGTCTTCAACATTTTAGTGACTTGCCAGGTAAATACCCTCTCTTTGGTGCATATTCTCTCTGTAGAGGGTTTAAGCAATTCAAGTGTAAATTCTTAAATCATGGTTATCAAGTTTGCGGAGGTGTCAGTATATGACGGGTATTTGTGTTTCAATTTCTTTGTGTTTTCATGGTAATTAGATTATTGAAGGTGAATGCCGTATAAGGCCACCGCTCCCGATCCTAGTTTCTTGGATCTGCTAACGCCACTAAGATGAACGTTGTATTGAGTTTCAGTACTTTTGTTACGTACTTTCTAAGATGTGTCGATGGTAGCATGCCAGTTAGGTCAACATAACCAACGGATATTCAGTGGCATTGTCCTGCGAACACGGAATCTATAGGCCATTGTGTGCTTGAGAGAGAATATCTTGTCATGCTCAAGTGAATAACGTTCAAAAATCTAAAATTGTAAATTCTTTTATTCTCCTGAAGTTCATATCACCCGGAATTCATCATAATGTCAAGGTGTGTAATTGAGATATGCATACTGTACGTCCCTAAAATTTAACTTATGTTAATCTAGCACATTATATGCCTATCACTGTAGCACATTTCCAAGTCACCTCTGCCGTTTAATATCACCATCCTCTTAGAAGATGTGGTTATGCTTATGCAGAGTGAAAAACTTCCGGTTTTGACACAATATGTTCATATTTTAAAATTGAGTTCTTATCTAGACCAAACAATAGACTCGATACAAATTATCAACATCTTCACAACAAAAGCAGCAATAAAGCACCTCAATGGTGGTGTAGCTCTCTTTCTTTGAAGTTTCTAACATCAATGAGACTGATAATGATGGTTGTGTGCCTGTAGAATATCACACAAGTGCCAATATTGTAAGTGTGTAGAGTATGTGGAGTAGTAGTTTTTTGTTGCCGTATAACAACATAAAGGATCTTGCTTATATCCTATTGCCTAGATATTCCACAAGAACATTTTGTAACTATAGTTTGTTGATGTTGTTGCCCATGGTATTGACTGTGTGTAAGTGTGTGTGCGTCTATGTTCAAGACATTTTGAAGTAAATTTTCCTTTATCTTGTGCTGCAAATTAATATAAATATGAATATTAATTGAAATTCTATAAACTTGAAAATTCTCCTGCTAAAGTTTTAACTTTTACCATGGAACTGTTTGAATTTTAGCCAGAAATTTTGAAGAGTTATTTATGAAAGTACAGAGTATGTATGCGGATGGAGTAAAATTTCATAGGTGGAATTCCTTAATGAAATCAAGAAGATATTAAATAATGGTAAATATTAATTAAAACCAAATAAACTGTTGGTACAACAGTTTTATCGGGCTGGCAAATAAAGAAAAGAGTTAGTAGATTGTGGGTATCTAACAATGTTAAATCAATTAAATTCATTTAAGGACACAATACAGTCTTCAGACCAAGCTGGACACAAACGGGGTAAGAAGAAAACTGATTACAAGGGGTTTCATAATGTGTGTCTTTATTGATTCTTGAAATAATATATTAATGTATGTGAAGAAATAAAACTTGAAGGTTTTAGAATAAATAAATGGTACAGACCTTTAAGAAACATATTTCGGTATATATTATATTATATTATTAGTTATATTTCGGCTAAAAGTAATTGCAAAACTTTCGAGGTTGAACCGTAGTTCGCAGCCGTGCCTCTCATTGTCTACGGGTTTCACATGTCAACTATAAATCTTGACGCATGCTGACAAATTGCATGAAAAACGTGACAGATTTTGACAAATTACAACATAATCTGCATACTAATCTTACAAAGAAATCCCATGCATTATTCATAAGTCAATATTTGAAATTCATTATTTCCATAATTTTTTCATATCGTAATTGCTTAGCTTTTCCTTTTTATTCTTCAATGGTACTACAATTTTATGCAATTCTGAGAATTTCAAAATGTTCCACCCCACAAACTGATCATACTAAACGCCTCAGTGGTTTCTAAAGAGATCTTCATTCATACTCTATCAGATTTTCAATCATCGAACAATGAAACACAAAAGCATAGCGGTAGTATTTACCAATTTGTTATCCTTGCAACCCCTTGCTGCAATGTATCCCAAAAATCCTTAAGTAAATAATCATTATGCAGCATACCAAAATGGATTAATGTGCATAACCCCTGGTTGTTGCGTACAGAGTGCTTGCTGATTTTTCGGAAATGAATTAAACTTAAATAAACATCAATTGAAAAATCAAGTTTCCATAAACCAAAGAACAAAGGACACGAACATGGCCGTGGATGGCAAAAGAGATATCATTTAAACACAGCAAAGCAGTAACCCCTTTTTTGCGATGAGGGTAAAGGACATGTATCGATGTGTGTGTGTATGTGTGCATTGGTGGATGCATGAGAGTTAACGTATCGCATTTGAAGGGTCCTATATCCTGCGTACGCAAACAGGATGGGTTGTGGCGTAGCGATATCACGGTGTCCTGCCATGGTCGATGCGTTCGTCGTCTATTGTAGTTGTCACTGAAATGGGGTGCGAAAAATGCAAAATATGTAAAGCAAACACACGTCCCAGCGAAAGGACAATAAAAGTTAAAAACAATTGTGTTAAACTGTAAACAAAACACAGGGAGAGCGAGATCGTCGAAAGTGCGTAATTTAATATCGCCAGAGGAAGAGCAGTAGGAAGGGGGCATGAATCCAATTTATGTAGTTTAGTAATAAAAAGTACAGAGTCAGTGGCATATGCACTTTTAACGGCGACATTATATTTGGTATGGAATGTAAAGTGTTAGTAAAGTTGTATTTCATTTATATTTTTATATCCTCACCCTACAGGTAGGAGGGAATATATCATTTGATACGACGCAAAAGTGTAACATATAGAAGGAGTCACTTTAGACAATAGGTTTCTTTGAACGATATTCGATTCATGACTTTTTAAGACGTTTAAGCCGTGACAGTCTGTCTGGCTGTCCGGCTGGTACGCACGATAATTTTCGAAAGACGAAACCAAATGTTTTGAAACTTTGAACAAGTTAATATTTCCCCAAAACTAAAACTAGTGCAATAGAATTGCTGCAAATTAAACCCGGTGTGGACGTTGATGGATTACTTATGAATATGCGCACCAACAGACATGTCACATGGGACTTCGATATATTGACCATGAATAAGTTTGCTAGTATGAATACAATGCAAGAAGGGGTATTATATCCACTTCTGTGGGACCTTTCACAGCATCGTATACTAATATGTCTTGAAAAGGCGGTTATAAAGGAAGTCGATTATGCGAACGATGTGGCAATTGCAGTAAAGGGCAATTATGCATGTTATATAAGGCCATCGGCTGGAGTAAACTATTATACGACCAATAGCGAAATCGTCCATTTTACCCGTAGGTATTTTGAACCAGTTCTCGATTGTATTTTAAACAATTCAGCTTTCATTATTCATACCGGATATTAATGCTTGGAATAACGGAGCACTATGAGCACCGAGATAAATGAATATCTGTACGGAGCGTCTTATATTACCAGTCAGGTTGGGGAAAGAGATTTTTTATATTTATTTGGAGTTTTATATTAGGTTTAGGTTGAGGACATGTAATGACACAGTGTAATACCATGCCATTACAACACTCGGTGACCGGACAATAGACTATTTGTGGTTGACCTTATTTAAGAAAGGAGAAATATAAAATGAAGAATATTATACAATATAATAAAGAGTTCAGAAGAAAAGTCAGCCAGCTCAAACCATCAGTTAACTTCTCCAGATTCTCTATGTTGCATGACGACAGTTCAGTGCGACTATGAAAGAACCATTTCCCGAGGAATTGCTTCCTTCTTCTATGAAGAGCTGGCCAATGGCATAACAAATGCTCAATGGTCTCAATTTCCTCCTCATCGTCGCAAAGCCTGCAATAATCCTCCTGTATCGTCTTCCAGTTGGATGTAAATTCTATGACGTCGCAGAAGAATAGTACAGTGAAAAAGAGATAAAAGTGCTAAAAAAAATAATTCTGGTGTATTCTCTCTTTCAACTTCATATATAAAAGTAGTGAGATTACGTGGGGACACTATGGTTCTCTGCCCTTAAGCCAGCTCAAACCATCAAATAACCACCAGATTCTCCATATTGCATGATGATAGTTTAGTAAGACTATCAAAGAACCCAGTTCCCGAGGAACTGCTTCCTTCTTCTATGAAGAGCTGGGTAATATCATAACAAATGCTCAATGGTCTCAGTTTCCTCCTCATAGTAGCAATGTCTGCAATAATCCTCCTGTATCGTCTCCTAGTTGGATGTAAATGCTCTGACGTCGCATTGTCCCATAATTAGAAACAATAAAAACAATAGTGATCTGATTCGTCTTCCATCCAGTCCTGGCCAAATATCTCGTGATATCAAACAGTCGGTGCGATGTTCCCAGGATGCATTTGCGTTCGATGTTACGGGTCACAATTCCGTACATATGACACATTGGTGGTCGCACTGATCCATCCGATTGGCCGGGTCCCAGTGCTGAGCCTTTCCATTATTTCGTTTCCTAAAATGTCACTGCGTCCGGGGACCCAACAGAGTCGAACACTATTTTCCGGCAGTTTTGAGAGCGCCGTGCTACCTCTGTTCCCTAATCTCGACTTTACAGCCTTTGATACCAAAGCCTTTAAGGCTGCTTGACTGTCCACATAGATTGTAAAGATCTCCTTCAAATTCCTTGCCAGTATTTCCTCCATAGATTTCATAATAGCGAAGATCTCCGCCTAGAACTCACTGCAATCATCATCCAATCGGAAGTGTTGCCTGAAATTGAGATCCTCGCTATAGATACCCGATCCTGTTCCAATTTCCATTTTAGAACCATCAGTGTAGATGGACAGCCCCCTGAAAGGCAAGGAATCTTTCCAATCTTCTCTATCAGGGATCACTATTTTCGGGCATGATGTAAAATGCAACAACGGAACCATATAGTCCGTTTCTTTGTTGAGTTCTTCGTTGCATCCATGTCTGCTGAACCATAACAGAGTTTTTTATTTATCGTCTATTATCTGATCACTGTAGATTATACTATGCGGAATTATTCACGATATAGTTATATGCAGTCTCGTACGTAATGGTGTTCCAAAAAGTTAAGTTACATATTTTCGGTAGATGGCTCTGAAATCTAATACCTATGGTAATATTAATTGCATCCGAAAGCTCTTTAAAGAGGTGATATTTGAAGCTTCTCTTTGTTAGAAAACATTATCAGGCTAATATTATATCCCTGAAAACGTTATATGTGAAATCAAGGTATGCCCAAGACTGTCGAAGATCTTTATACTGGTATGAGATAACCCAATAGTATGATATTCACTTAATATAGTTACCAAGGTACAGGAATATTCCTTAAACTTACAAGTTCCAACGAAATTGAAACGAAGCAGTCAATCAGTACCAATTATTAATTATTAAGTATTGATCTAACATGTTAATGATTTCCTCCGTACTAATAAGACATAACTTCATAAGTAGGCATGCGGCAGGATCACAGCAAACGATTCCTGTAGAAACTGTGATGATGAGTTTAATGCCAAAGACTTTTCGAACTAGATCATTATCATTCATTCATACAATGCTTCTTAATGCCCGAAAATGCCCCAGTAACATCCGGCAGCCCTCGACCAAGGGTATATATGTTTATCATCGGCATGTGGCAGCAGCATGTGACTTCTATTAAAAATGGTACCAGTCGTGTTTACTGCAACCTTCCACATGATCATCTCCATTATGTTGTTAAAGAGACCGCAGAACCGACTGTCGCCTTGTCTAAAGCTTCGCTTGGTATAAAATGGCTCTGTAAGGTTTTTGCCTATTTTCTCCAATGACTTGGTGTCAGTCAGTATCATTCCGCAAAGTCGAATTGACTTCGCGAGGATGCCAATCTCAGACATAGCATCTAATAGATTCTATCGTATCGGACTCTCGAATGAAGCATTGTAATCGATAAACAGATGGTAGGTAGCGATCTGCATTTCTTTGGTTTTGTCCAGGAGTTGTAGTAGTGAACCTATCTGGCCGGTCGTGGGTTAATCAGGTCTAACGCCACAGTGATAAGGTCAAATCAAGTTCGCTAGGATGGTTTTTAGTCTTTCACATAACACAGTAGACAGGACCTAGTATACGATGGACAATATGCTGATACTACGATTATTGGTATACACATGTAGTTCGCCATAGCTAAGCACAGGACATAGAACACTCAGATTTTAATCAACGAGTATGCATTCGTTTAGCAAAATCATGTTTGTGAGGTGGTGCATGCACGTTGCCAGCTCATCACTACCGGCCTTAAAAACCTCTGCCAGCAGTCCTTCGACTCCCGCGTGCTGATCTCGTTTTGGCTCAGTGGTGGGCAATGTATCTGCTATCGGGAACGAGTAAACATCGAATGTGTTCCCTCCATATTTGCAGCATACTCTGAGTGTCCGTGACCAGATTTCCGTCTCTGTCCATGGATCCCCAATGTTCCAAAACCTTTGATGTTTACCATTTAGTAGAACTTTCGGGGTTCTCCTATATTACTGTAACTTTCGATATCCTGGCACTCTTTTCTTCCATGGGCGCTTTTTCCGCCGGAATAGGCGTTTCATCTCTCTCCTCTTATTATTATGTCGTTCTGTCACCACATGCGTTATCATTGGCTGCAGTTTTGCCTAGTATGCAGCATCCATTTCCTCAGACATTACGAATTCGTAATAATATTAAACTGTGTGTCGGGAACATCATAGTTAGGGAGATAATTGGGCATTGGCTATCTAGGTGGTATGCAGTGTTGTGAATGATGAGCACCACTTAATCGCAAACGTAACTGGACTTCAACTAGGCGGTGATCCGAGACAATATTTGCACCGCGCATCACACACACGCCCATTGCGCTTGAGACATGCCTTCCATCGATATTCTCGTGATCAAACTGGTTTCCAGGTTGCCTTGTATATATATTGATGTAAGAATCTGGTTCCAATCACTCCCATGTTTTTTGCCGACGCGAAAATAACCATCCTGAAACCGTCATAGGAGGTGACTGCATTTTCCGACTGCTCTCTTCCTACTATAGCAATAAAATCTCCCGGAACACGTGCGCAGGGCAACGTCTTACGTAGAGGCGTAATATAGAAATATTCCGCCTTGATGGTGATATTCGCTGCTTGGTCACTTACAGGGTTAAACCGAGAGACCAGATGTAGAAGTATCTTGCCGTACCGACTATGAATCCACATCAAAATTCGTGTCTTTCTATGTAATAGCTGTAAAAGATATCATAGTTCTTTTGTCGTTTCAATCCCTGTCCCGTCCATCGCATATCCTGTATTTATGACGGAGAAGTCTGCCTTGTGTTTGTCGAGGACATTTGCCAAATTAGATAGAGGCACTATCTCTATAGAGAGTTCGGATATTCCAGGCTCACATACTTGAATCATGGTCCTTATAACGTTTGCGGTGATCTTCAATATTTCGAGAGGTATTGTTTTTTGTTTTCTTTGTGTTTCCATAAGCTCCCGATCATTGTTTCTTGGGACTGCCAGTGCAACAAAAAGAGACTTTGTTTTGAGCTTCAGTAATTTTTATTACTTACTTCCTAAGAGGCATCGGTGGCAATTTAGCTTGCTCAACATTGTGCCTTCTCACATTTGCTACCAATGAACGGATGTTCAAAAGCCGTCCGCAACATTTCTGCGTGGCGGCTATTTAAAGCCACATAAACACACTCTCACCATAGCCCAGTAAGTATGCAAGAAATGCAATACAAGGGGGTTGATTTCAATTTGTCCCAATTTATCCCTTTGCTATTTTTTATCACTTCCCAATGCCATTACCTGAAATTGATAATTGTCCTTTCGTTTTGTTTACCTTGTTGTTGTTGTTATTAAAATTCCTATAAGTTTTGTTTGGATAATTAATATTTGTGTACCAAAGAGAGCAGTTGTAGCAAACCGAGCGAGAGAGACACTAAATATTTATAATTGTGTGAATATCGTAAAAATATTTAAATTTCACGAAACAAAAAACACAATACAGCAGAGTCTACAAAATTTATGACTCCCAATTGATGACAGTCGGAGTTAGGGCGGCCAACAATATATGGATGGTCATAAACCGGTTGGGCAACGATGTTAATGGTAGAATCATGTAGCGTTAAATTGTTACAAATTTGACAGCATTGTATCTTTATATCGTAAATATTATATTATCGTGCATAGCATTATAGTGACAAATGTCAAAGGGGCTTTAAGTTACGTACATTTGACATAGATCCTTTTGGGGGATAGTTACGTTTTAAATGGCAACAACAAGTTAGAGTGGGCAATCGCTGCCTTCAAATTCAGCTACAAATGATGAGTTCGAAATACTGTTTACTGTCTAAAAAAAATGTTATAAAAATAACTACTACATTCCTAAAGAAATCAAATAACTTCCTCGGAATCTGCCATTGTGCTACTTAGTTTATTGTATTTTCTCTTTGTCGTGTTCAGGGCTGCTAGTTTTGATTGTGGTGGCTCCTTTGATGTCTTTGCTATGTGTAGTCTTTATTGTGCAAATATTTCCTTTACTGTAGCTCATTAAATTTTATCTGCATTCCACCTCTTTCCGGAATTTATTAGCATTTTTATACTTTGTATTTGTTTTTATTTTTTTATTCATTCTTTTTTTTCTACTTTATGGTTCAAACACTTTTCCTCTGTTCATAACGAACTCATGCGTTTATATAAAAAAAACAACAGAAGCATTGACGTCGACAATCTAAGCAAAAATCCATAAAATACTTGACACAAATTTTGACAGGCTTAAATGATTTTATGAATGATATCAGTGGGTAAATATGATGATGCGATAGGACGTTATGACTATTAGGTAGCAGAGTAGCAAATGTTAGCTACAAAGAAAAAGTCACATGCATATATATGTATGTAAGCGTTCACATATGCAATTGCGAGGTGAAAGCGCATTTATGACATTGCTTAAATGAAAGCCTACAGTGATGCATGTAAGTAAGTAATCCACTATTTAAAATTAAAAGAAATAATAATATTTCGACTATTATGCACTAGTAAAATGTCGTCGGAGGTGATCGTTATTCATAACAAAAATCTCTCTTTGAAGGTCGCCAAGCAGTTTACAACGTCCGATAGATCACGTATTCCCCGGCGATGAGATAGAGATAGTAGATGAATTTACCTATTTCGCAATCATGCGGAGAATAGTGCTCGGCAATAGATGTTTTCACGGACTTCGGCAGCACTATAGGCAGCTTCGGCAGTTACCAAATCGTAGGTGCTTACGACAACGGACACACAAAACATGGGAGTATTCGAGAGAAAACTAATCCGAAAAATTTATGGACCTATCTATGTCGCCGGGGAGTTTCGCTATCGGTTGAACCATGAGCTGTATGAGCTTTACCACGCCCTCAATGTAGCTTCAAGAGAATTCAACGACTACGATGGCTGGGACATGTTGCCATGATGGATTTTAATGCTCCAGCGAGAAAGGCGAACCTTAAGGACGGCGCAGAGCAGGGAGACCCAAACTACGTTAGAAGGACCATGTGGTTGCCGACGTGCCTCCAGGACTAACTGGAGAACGCACGCAAAAGACCGTAGCGTGTGGACTTGGAACCTGAGTAATCTATATTTTGTGCTCAAGAAAGCAGATTCAATTGTATGTACAATATATTGAGGGATCAGTATTTTACCCGCCGCATACAAGATCCTGTCTAGTATGTGTTATGTGAAAGTCAAAGCCAATCCTAGCGAACCAGTTTGGGCATTATACGTGTGACTTTAGACCTGGTAAATTATGACCATTCAGATATTCACACTACGACAAATCCCGAAGGAGATACAAAAAATTCAGTTCGAACCCTTTCAACTGTTTATCGATTAGAAAGTTGGATTTGACAGTCCGATACGACAGAAACTATTAGACGCGATGGCTTAGTTTGTTGTCCTAATATGACTTTGCGGGATGACACTGACTGTCATGAATTCTAAATCTAACAGATTCATTTTCTACCAAGCAAGGCTTTAGGCAAGGCGATAGGTTGTTATGCAGATTCTTTAATATTATAATGGAGATGATCATGCGGAAGGCTGCAGTAAACACGACTGGTACCATCTTTAATAAAAGTCACATGCCTCTAGCGTATGCCGATGATATAGATATCATTGGCCGAGGACTGCATGATGTTACTGCAGCATTTTCAAGCATTGAGAAGCATTCGGCAAAAATAGTTCTGGTGATAAATGAATACAAAAACAAGTAATTTGTTGCAACGAAACGAAAAGAGTCTCCTCGTTTGAGACGCTGCGTGAACGTTAATTATCATAACTTTGAAGTCATAGAATATTTCGTCAATCTTAGCTTCGCCGTAAACAAAAATAATAATGCCAAAATAGAAATCAAGAGACACTAGACGTATAACGCGCGGTGTTATAAAGTTCCAGTAACAAAAACCAATTCGGTCACAATTGGTCGTTCTGGATAGATTTATTTCTCAAATTCGCCACAAATGCATTTCCATCGTTACGCGTTGTAGGAGTTGCTGTGCATCGTATGTAAAATTAATGTTTTGATCGATGACGTATTAATTTTCCAGGATTTTTATGTGTATTTTTAGCAACTAATCTCTTTAACTACCTCTAGACCAGACAAACAAGAAATTTTATTACCTTCGAATAAACTATCCTACAACTCATACTTACTTTCCGCAATCACCGTTCAACACTCATGCTCTGATAGTGAAATGCGTTATTGCGATATGAACGACTGAGCAAATCTATTCTCGTGTGTGAATTGGGACTACTGTAAATCTGACTGCACCCATATCACAGGGATTTCGAAAATAAAATGAAAAAAAAAACAGCGAAACAAAAAACGTTAACTCACAGTGACATTTGTAATTATTATACCAGATACAGATTGTTTTTTATGTTGCATGAGGATGAAAAGGATGAGTATGATAGGGATATTCGTGAATGAAAACGAAGAGGGGTGTCATTGCGAAAGATATAACAAATAGTTACGACCATCCACATGAGTGAATGTCGGTTTGTTTTCCGGAGGATTAAAGATTGCACACGGCAAATTCAATGGTATGAATGAAAGGTTTCAATTGTTATATAGATAGATAGATATGTTATATCAAGCGGCAGCAGCAGCAATAACAACAACATCAACAACAACTATGAAACTAACGATAAAAATAGACATAATCATAAAAATAAACAAAATGTAACTTCACAATAACAGAGGCAAAACAATGACACAAAAAAATATTAAAGTAAATAGTGATAGGAATTTGTTGAATTTTGTATGGGTTCAACATCAGTGGCTGAATGGTGGAGGCAGCATCAGTGGCTGCAGTTATTGCCAACAATAGTTATGGGAAATATATCCTTCTTTTTGTAGATTTGCTAAAAAAAAACAACTAAATTACTATGCCTACCTTAAACGAGGAGGGTATGATACAAAAAGTCGATTGTATTATGGCCCTTCCTCTGCGATAAATGATTTTACTTCTAGTATAGATAACAGCTCTTTTTACCTGATATTTCACTTGATCGCCTGTGGTGGCGCACCAATCGTGCTACAAATGGCAGTGCATCGTGGTCAAAGTTAGAGGAGAAGGCGACAAAATCCACATCAAGCCCCGGAACTATCCCGTGGGGGAGGTAAAATGTATGACAGACCCCCAGGAAATGTCCCCTACTAACTTTTTCCCAAACATACCTACCCCCATCTTTACCCACTAAGGGAGCTTAAAATATCAAATTTATACAAATATCAAATTTGAATAAAATTTGCACCCACCACTCTAACCCCCCAAAGTTGCCGCCAGAATAGTCACATGTATGACCGACATTCAATATTGTAACACCTACCCTCTATCTTCAACCCTAAAGATGATCCTCATACCCCCTCCTGCGCCGCCTACCGAGTTTATAGCCGATATATCAAATTTTGTGGGCTGGGCTGGGCTTGCCACCCGCCACCAGTATAATGGCAGTGAATAAAATGAGAAATAAGAGAAAAAGAAACCCCCAAAATGTTGACGACCACCGCAAACGTTTTAAGGACCATGATTTGAGAATATGCACTTGGAATGTTAGAACTCTTTACCGACCAGGTGCCTCTATTCAACTGGCGGATGTCCTCGAAGAGTATAAGGCTGACATTACTGCTATACAGGAAATACGGTGGACTGGATATGGATGCTCGCGGATGAGGATGTGTGACGTGTACTACAGCTGCCACGCGGAAAAGCATGAGTTTGGTTGTGGATTTGTGGTCGGCAAGAGACTACGACACCTGGTCTCTAGGTTTACTCCTGTCAGTGAACGAATCGCCACCATAAGACTAAAGGCAAAATTTTTCTACATCACGCTGATATGTGCTCATGCTCCGACGGAGGAGAAAAGTGACGAGGTCAAAGACGAATTCTACGCCCAACTTGAAGAAACATATGACCGTAGCCCGGGCCATGATGTTAAAATCGTGCTGGGAGATTTTAATGCCAAAATAGGCCGGGAGAATGTCTTTAGCCCAACAGTCGGAAAATTTAGTCTGCATACTGACACATCGCCAAACGGAATCAGACTGATTGATTTCTCTGCAGCAAGGAACATGGTAATTAGCAGCACACGATTTGACCACAAAAACATTCACAAAGCAACGTGGATATCTCCCGATCAAGTAACGAGTAACCAAATTGATCACGTGGTAATCGATGGAAGGCACGCGTCAAGTGTCTTAGACGTACGAGTGATCAGAGGTGCGAACATCAACTCGGATCACCACCTCACTGCAGTGAAGGTGCGTACTAGGCTAAGCAGAGCGAAAACCCTGCGTAACCAGGCACAGAGAAAGCTGGACATCGCTAAACTGCAGACCGCGGAGATAGCCAACGCCTATTCTGACCAACTCACTCAACTACTTCTTGATGCTCCAACTCCCGAAAATACTAGCGCGCAATGGCAACATATTGCCCACTCGATGGAAAGGACTGCGCGGTTCGTACTAGGGTATGTGAAGCCCTTTAACGATAATGCCTGGTACGATGACCAATGCCGCGATGCCACCCGGGAACAAGATGCTGCTTACAGGGCCAAACTGCAGCCAATGGCAACGCGAGCTGTTCATGAAAAGTATAGGGAGAAGAGGCGGGAGGCGACTCGACTCTTCAGGCGAAAAAAACGAGAGCTTAAGGAGCGGAATAATGTGTGTATTGAAGATTACAGGAACAGAGGTGAAGCCCGAAAATTCTATCAGAAGATAAAAGGAAAGGTACATGGAACAGGTCTTCCCTCCTGTAAAGACAAGGATGGTCATCTCGTTACTGACTCCGAGAGCGTACTGAGAATATATAAAGATCACTTCTGCAGCCTATTGATGTGTGAAAACTCGGCTGATGTAGACTGTGCACCAATCCTAGATGATAACATCGAGTGTCCACCTCCGAGCCAAGCTGAGATAACAACTGCCATATCCCGCCTAAAGAACAACAAGGCCGCTGGGGCTGATGGTCTTCCAGCTGAGTTGTTTAAGGCGGGTGGAGATGAGCTTGTTTTAAGCATGCAACAGCTCATAGAGAACATTTGGCTTCAGGAGAGCATGCCAGAGGATTGGAATCTCAGTGTGCTATGTCCAATCTACAAAAAAGGTGACCGTAGTGAGTGTAAAAACTATCGTGGAATTAGCCTCTTACCCATTGCGTATAAGGTCCTGTCTAGCATACTGTGTGAACGTCTAAAGCCAATTGTGGAAAACCTGATTGGACCTTATCAGTGCGGCTTTAGACCAGGCAAATCCACGACGGATCAGATATTTACACTACGGCAGATTCTTGAGAAAACCCATGAGAAGCAAATCGACACTTACCACCTCTTTGTCGATTACAAAGCTGCCTTCGATAGTCCCATCAGGCATCGACTATACGAAGCCATGTCTGAGTTCGGTATTCCTGCGAAGATAATTCGTCTCTGCCGGTGTACCCTTACGAATACCAAATCCTCTGTTCGGATTGGCAAGGATCTATCTGCACCATTCGATACGACGAGAGGTCTTAGACAGGGTGACGGTTTGTCATGTATGCTGTTCAACATAGTGATGGAGAAGGTGTTAAGGAAAGCAGCGGTTAACATGTCTGGCACCATATTTAATAAGAGCCACATGCTGCTCGCATATGCCGATGATATCGACATTATCGGTCGAACGATGCGAGAGGTAACAGCTGTTTTCACATCAGTTGAAAGGGAGTCAGCAAAAATGGGTTTGGCAGTGAATGAGGACAAGACGAAGTTAATGGTATCATCGAACAAAGTGTCCACCCGTTGGGGACGCAGCGTGAACGTTGAAAACTATTGCTTTGAGGTAGTGGATGAATTTATCTACCTTGGATCCGCCATGAACAAGAACAACAGTGTCAGCCTCGAAATAAAACGGAGAATAGTGCTTGCTAACAGGTGTTTCTTTGGACTACGCGAGCACTTTATAAACACCACCCTATCTCGAACTACCAAAGTCCAGCTGTACCAGGTACTAATTTTACCGGTCCTGTTGTACGCCTCCGAATCTTGGGTGCTTACACAGGCAGATGCAGCTCATCTGGCGGTGTTTGAGAGAAAAATACTCCGCAAAATATATGGACCCATTTGCGTAAACGGCGAGTTTAGGATTCGGATGAACCATGAGTTGTACGAGTTATACCACGACATTGATGTCGTCAAGCGGATCAAAGTGCAACGATTACGCTGGCTAGGCCATGTCGTGAGAATGGATGAGGAAACTCCAGCGCGAAAGGTATTCTATCAAGACCTCGAAGGACGGCGCAAAAGAGGGAGACCGCGACTACGTTGGAAGGACCAGGTGGAGGAATCACTGACGCTGCTTGGTAGGACTGACTGGAGACGGTGCGCACAAGATCGAAGCGAATGGAAATCTTTGATCATTTCGGCCTCTGACTTAGGCACTAAGATATAAATATATATATGTGTCAAGTTGTTTTAAAGGCTAATAATAATAATAATAATAATAATATCAAATTTTAATAAAATTTGCACCCACCACTCTAACCCCCCAAAGTTGCCGCCAGAATAGTCACATGTATGACCGACATTCAATATTGTAACACCTACCCTCTATCTTCAACCCTAAAGATTATACTCATACCCCCTCCTGCGCCGCCTATCGAGTTTATAGCCGAAAACATTTCGAACCGAAGTGTTTTCGTCCATTCGTACAACATGTACAATTCAAGATTTATGCGACGACGGTTCTCACCGTTCACAATTATAGGTCTTAATACTTTGAGAAGTACTTTTCTGTCGAAACTCCCAAAAAAGACTCATCCGCCTGAGTCATTACCCAGGATTCTCCGCTGCAGAGCAAGATAGGTACGATCAATGTTTGGTACAGTTGTCTTCGGTCCTCCCGATACCAAACTCGGAAGCGATCGGCTAATCACCGGTCAAATCACAATGATTACAGAAACCGAAACAAATGAAAACCAAAATGATCCCCAACTATTGACGACCTTTAGCTTTAAATAGAGGACTCGATTCGGAACATGGAATATCAGAAAGCTTTTAGAACCATCAAGATTAGCCAAAATATGCAATAAGTTCTTCTATTCCTTGGTCTATGCGAAACAAGATGGGAAGGTAATGACATCATAACGACAGAGGAAATCATCACTTTCTTATACTCGAGCAAACCAAGTGGACTCCTTAGATTTAGCGGCGTAAGCTTCTTACTTACCAAAGAAGTTAAGAAGGCTCTTATTACATGGCATATTGAAAACGGGACAAATTAACGACAATGTAGAACTTTTCACCGGAACCTGTGCAAATAACGACCATACTATCGGCGGCGCTATCTTCCCTCATAGGGACGTACACAAAGTAACATGGGTTTCCCCGGATTACCGAACAGATCAAATTGATCTCATTGCGATAAGCTAAATTAGCGTGGTTCATTACTGGATGTACGCAACAGGCGTGACGCAGATGGAGCTTCAGATCACCACTTACTTGTAGGGGAGATACGACTGAAAATATCTGCAATCCGGTGACAAAAAACACAGTCTCTGACAAAATGATATGACGTAGTCAAACTTAAGTCCGGTATAAAGGTATATCTAATAACTATAGAAGGCAGTGGATTGAAATCAAAAACATTTTTCCAATGATCGCGAAACAACATCTCGGTTACACGCAATCTAAACGCAGTGTGGATATCAGACCATATCTGGCAACTTATTGAAGACAGATCTCGCTTGAAAGGCGTCATAAACGCTGCCGGACTAGAGTCTCAAATCATGTGAGCTGCAAGACAAGCGCGTTTGACCGTAAAACAGGGCCTCTGAGGCCCAGGCTGCACAGGAGTAGAGATCTGCATGGGATTGCAAAACAAATTTCAGGGAATTCTCGTAAAAACACATACCTCCTAAAAGATCCGTATAAGGGGAACTGCCTCTTCCTTGCAGCGGCAATTGGCAATGTAGTCCGAATACTATGCATACATACTGTCAATTCCGCAACCTACTGTTGTCTAACAATGCCACTGCTCCTCTCATGATATTAGAGCTGACATAAGTACAGCCTGTCCAGATGAAACCGAGATAGCCGATGCTATTCGTTTACTGAAACTCGACAAGACACCAGGAGTAGCCAACATCAACACCGAATTGCTTAAAGTCATCCAAATATTCATAGTCAGACCCATTACCGAAGACTTTTGGTTATCCCATTCCCTTCCAAAAGAACTAAGTGATAAGTAAGCTGCCAAAAAAAGGAGATCTCACAAAATGTAAAAACTGGGGAGGCATAACACTATTAACTGTGGTCAACAAGGTGTTAGCCACAATAATTCACTCGAGGTTGTCATCCTCGCTTGTAGCAGATCTTCGAATTGAACATGCCGGTTTTACACCACATCGATCTTGCACTGATCTTGTAACCAGTCTACGAATCATAGTGGAACAATTTGTGAAATGCGATCCTCACTACACCTAACTTTATCTAATTTGCATAGACTTCGCAAAAGCATTTGATACTCTTAGAGCGTCAGAGCTCTGTATCAGAATTCAACAAGCCAAGTGCTGCATGAACGTTCGTTGAGAAAATCATTTGGTGTAACCACTGGAGTACAGCAGGAATGTATTTCATTACCACTGTTATTTAACATCGTACTGGATTCGGTCTTGCTGGAAGCAACTCGCATTAAAAGGGGCATCACATGGGGTATCCATGGTCGACTGGGAGATCTGGACTATGCCGTCTGCTCGCCCCCAACTTCTTTGATATATCCGCAAATTTGGATCAAGTTCACCATATAGTATCCAATGTTGTACTACACATTAACATCGGCAAGACAAAGGTTCTACGCATCAATAAGGATAAACCCTCTTAGTTCTCTGACGACAATGTGGAACTCGAAGAAGTTCAGTCTTTTTGCTATCTGGAGAGCAATATATCCACCATCGGTGGCTCACGTGAATTATAAATCGCATAAAAAAGGCAAATCAGTCCTTTGGAGCACTGAAAAAAGTAGGGAAATCTCACCAAATCCACCTTAAAACTAAACTCTAAACTCCTTCTTCGAATGTGAAATCTACACTCCTATACGGCTGTGAGTCATGGAATTGCAAAGTTGGTAAAATACAATCACTGCAAGCTTTTTGGAATCGTTGCCTTCGAAAGATAATGGAAATTTATTGGCCATATGTAATTTCTAACCGAAACCTCTGGCAAAAAACTGGTAAAATGGAACTGGATTGACCATGTTATGAGACGACCCCAGAACGATATTTCTAAGATGGCAATCGATTGGACCCCTCAAGGCGGCAGAAAACGAGGCAGACCAGCCAACAAATAGAGAAGGTTACTAGAATCCGAGTCAAAGAAATTGGAATGACTTGGTCCGAAATAAAACTGATGGCGCAGGATAGATCCCGATAAAAGAATTTTGTTACGGCCCTTTGCTCCAACCTGGAGCCGTAGGAAACAAATATGAAATAAAATATCTTCTGAGAAATCCAGTGTTTTAACCATTCCCAAAATTATAACACAGCCATCATTTTCCGTAGGTGGGCAAAATTTGTTGCCTTCAGATTTGATACTTCGACTGTAATTATTTTGGTTTATTGTTCGTACTGTTGTGCTACAGCGCCGTTGTAGCTGTTATTGTAATATTAGTTACTATCGTCGTTGACTTTAGTATTATTGCTGTAACGGCTGGTGAGGTTGTTGTGAGCTGTTGTTGTTCTTCTTGTTGCTGTTAGTTACAAATACTAGATGTTTTTTTTTTTTTGGTTTGTCGTTCGTTTGTCTTCATTTTCCTGCATCCTTAGTTTTATTATCGTTGTTTTTATTGTTATCATTATTCTGTAGTTGTGTGTAGTTATGTTATCCTTTTGTGTGCAGATGAAATTGTTGTTTTGTTTTTTTCGTGCTTTCACTCGGATGTTTCTATCTATCTATATCTGTATCTGAACGATTTAGATTTGTTCTTCTAATGAGCTGTACTCGTTTATCCGTGTTTATTTTCCCTTAGCATCGAATCATGTGTTCATTACTTTATCCTTTGCATCCTTTTTCAAGCGGCCTGTCGATGTGTAGAGTGTGTGCTGCTGCTGGTGTGTGCGTTTGTGTGTCGGTGTGTGTGCATATGGGTTTGTGTAAATAAATATAATTAGGTTTATCTGTACATTCATTCATGCGTTTTGTGTGTTTGTCGACATTTATTTGTTTAATATGTACCTACGTATGTCGGCAAATGTTTTTAGCCCGAGTGAGCGTATGTCCGTCCTTTGCACCATCCAGTCCGTCCATTTGTCTGCAGTTCTATCTATTTGTTCATTTAACCGTGTTTTTTCCCGTCTCACTCCTGTGGATCGGCAGCGTATGTTTGTTTGTTGATATTACACTCATTATATCTGTTAAATGGGGTTTTAGTACCCCGGCCCCTTTATGTGTGCTTTCATCTGTTGTCGGTATTTTTGGCCTATTGTACGCATTTGGTAAGATTGTAATTACAATTGTAGTTGCTGTTGTTTGGATTAATGAAAATTTAGAGATTAAACCCTGAGTTCGCTGGCATTGTTGTTGTTGCCGTTGTTGTGTTAGATTGTTATCTGCAGCGATAACGAGTTCAAGAGCATTTTGCGTGGCATTAATGATTCAGAGACCTCAGGCGAAATTAGGTCGTTACGTTGTTAGATATTGTGTTGAAATGAATGAAATTTCCTTTTGAACTGTCGTAATGAGAAAGGATTTGCCAGTTCTTGGAAAACAATTTTACAACGTGCAAATATTGTCTTTGAATTGCTGTTGTAGTTCCCAGGAATATTATCGAAATAGACCGGAGGAAAATGAAATTAAAAATCATTAAATGTATTTTTTTATTCGTAATAATGAGCACTTCCTTAAATTAAGTAAATACACTTTTATTTGTTATACAATTGTAAGACAATAGAGTGAACTTGTAGTCATAGCGTAGATGAGGTACTCATCCTTAGAGAAACTACAACTATTTTAGGTTAGGTTAGGGAGGTTGCAAGACAGCATACTGTCTAGCACAATTAGGCTAATGAAGCCCATTGTGATATCTGCAATTTCTCTTATAGCAAATGCTAAATATTAAGGTTCGGTAAATAGATGACATGGGACCGGCCGTGGCATGATGGTTAGAACACGCGACTGCCATGCAGGAGATTCAAGGTTCAACTCATGGCTCCAGTCATCTAAAAAAAAATAGAAAAAAAATGTTTCTATCATTGCCGGCCCCCTCGATGTTGTCGTCAGCAACTTCGCAGTATAAGTGTCGAGTCAATCGGCACGGCGCTTGTAAAAGCTTCTCAAACAGTGACGTTCGCATTCGTCGATAAACAAGTAGGTGCCGTTAGTTGTGAATCTAAAAATAGGAAGCGTGTTAATTCACAACAACGCGAGAAGCTTTCCCATACCTCATTCGTGGGGTGTAAAGGAAAATTAAGGAAGGAAGGCGTCTTGCTTTCATCCATCCTCGAAATATCTGATACTTCTGGGTTTTCCCGCCAGTGACTTTTTCCGAGTATTCCGATGAAAAACAAGTCTCAAGCGTTGCGAAAATATGTGTGATGCGAGATGCAAATATTGACTCGGAAACTTACAGCCAAGGTACGCACGCGAATTAATAGTGCTGAAATCTCTGGTAGTCAAACCCTAAGGAAGTTAGACTTTACAAAGCAGCATACTACCGAGGTAGCCAATGCCTATTCCGACCACATCTCTCAATTACCTCAAACAAACCCCCTCATTCAGATGTTCTCGACACAGAGTGGCAGCATGTTGCGAATTTTATGACCACTGCCGCCACGACCGTACTGGGTTATGAAAAACCACGCTCAGGCAAATCTCAGTAGGATGAGGAATTCGCGTATTGTCTGAGATAATGAATGCTGGATACCAGGTAAAACTCCTGCCAATGGTAACACGTCCGGCGAAAGAGGAGAAAGATGGAATATCCTATCATGCGGAAACTGTGGTTAGGAAAGAAAATAGGGATAAAGGTGAAGCCTGAAATTTATACCAAAAGGTAAATAGCAAAGGTTTTGGAACTTGAATCCCAAATTGTAAGAATAGAGATGGAAGTCTGGTCAAGGACACGCAGTGTGTGCAGTATATACGGAGGGAAGGCAGCCTCTGTGACGAAATCACGCTAATCATCGACGACGGTGTAGAGGAAAACGAGGCCAGCACGACAATTGCACGGCTTAAAAACAATAAAGCGGCGGGAGCCGAAAGACTGCCGGCAGAGCTTTTGTACGTTGCCGGCTGCGATGAGCTGGCTGCATGCTCGATGATTGGAATCTTAGTGTTCTATGCACTGTGCTTAAGAAAGGCGATCTAAGTTGTTGTGCGTCACGACCGACCAGACATTCGCACTACGACATCTCCTGGAAAAGGCACAAGTAAGGCGGATCAACACTTACCATATGGTTATCGATTACGAAGCGTTCCTCTGTCCCATACGACAGAAACTATTAGATGTTAAGGCTGAGTTTGGTATGCCAGCGAAAGTGATATGTCTTTAAGGGATGACTGTGACCGGCACGAAGTCTTCAGCGAAAATCTGACAGTGCTATTTTCTACCAAGCGAGGCTTTAGACAAGGCGATAACAGTATGTCAAGCGATCTCTTTAATATCCTAATGGATGATGATACAAAACACGACACATCACATGCTGAGCAATGTCACAGTAATCTAGTAGGCTCATTGACATTTGTAAATTCAACTCCTACAATATTCCACATCCTGCTCTGATCCGTCCATAACAATTTTGATAACATCTTACCTAAAGTATAGGGTATTATAATTTTTGTCGCAGTAGGTTCTGACCGGGATATTTCTCATAAAACCCGGATCAAAAACAAGTTCTGGTACTGTGGAGTTTGTATAACCGTTAAATTATGTCTAAATGTTTTGACGTCACTATCGTCATTAAACTCCATAACATGGTGGCGTTTAAACGCATTGCATTGCAATATCTGGGGGTAACCAGTTTATGATCGTGAACAATGTCTTAGTTGAAGTAAATCTAAGTATCCCTGTTAACTTAATTGTTAACGTTAATTGTCTACGTTTTTGGGGTAGATTCCCCTATTGAGACCAATTGCTTTATTGCAGCAGTATAGAGCTATTGCCGCTTTGGTGGCCTTGGTCTGGGTGTTGCGATTCCAATTAAGGTACTCTCCAATAAGAGTCCAAAGAATTTGTCAATCCCAGAAATTTTAAGACTCCATTTAGTCTCGGTTTGGTAATTGGAGGGATTTTGCATCTCTCAGTGACTAGCACCACTCAGATTTACACCCAGCTAACAGTTGTTACACTATTTTAGTAGAAATTTCAGCGCAGATTCTTAACTCTCAGAGAGTAGTTGAGGATCCTTGCCGGTAACTTTTAGTGCTACGTCATCCGCATATGTGATAGTTGTGCAGCACGTCATATCCATCGCATGTAAAAGAGTTCTGATATTGAAATTCCAGAGTAGTGGTAAAGTACCACGAACAGCCACCTTACAAATATTTGTAAGGTGCGCCCAATGCGCCTAATGTGATGACCGCTGGATTAATCTCTAGATATTCCATTTGGAGCCGTCCATAAATTACGTAAGGGAATTATCTCGAATTTTGGACTCTACCTCTATGTAATAGATTGCAATATTTCAGAGAATTGATGAGCAAGTATAAAATTATACCCTTACCCTACAAGTAGTAGGGTATATATCTTTTGATACGATCCAAAAGTGTAACACATAGATGGAGATCCTATGTTTCTTTGAACCAAATTCGATTAATGACTTTTTACCTCCAATACAAATGTACCATTCCGTCCACTTTAGATATGGAGTAATAATATCAATACACTCAGCCCGAGTTCTGTATTTTGTTAGGCAAATTTTATGTTTTTACTGAGAGTGAGGGTATATGTAAGACGACTGACACTTTCTCACTTGTTTGATTCAAGTTGAACATTGGCAAATTTGACATTTAAGCATTCAATAAAAGAACATTAATGTTAATTGATATAAACTATAAAATTCTTCAAAATGAACAATATATATATTCTCTTCTCTTCAGAAACGACTGTAACGTCCTCTTTATCAACCCATTCAACAACTTCCTCAGTTTATGTCGTTTCTTCGTTGAAATACGTGAGAAATTTCTTCCTTGACTCTTCAACGTGAAGGCTTAGAGTCAATACTTCTGCTGCTCAATCATGAGGAACCATTAGAAACCATACCTGAATGGGAAAGACTGAGTTCTGCCACACGTAGCTATACTCGATTGTATGAAGTGCATCCAAATTATGCTTTTAAAAAGTTACATGACTTTCAGGTATCTAGGATTCTCATAAGGACCTCCATCTAAAAAGAATATGACGACAAGTTTGATTTGACTCTTGTCAATCTTTGCCAGTTCGTTGAATTGCTCCTGATCTAGTAAGTAATTAAAGTCAGAATGAAGTCAACTACGAATTTTTACCTGAACGAAGCGAAATATACATTGGTACACCGTATGAGACTTAATCCGGACGTCCCATTGCAATATTCTCGATACGAATTTCTGAATAAAGAGATGGTATGAGTTTGTGGCTTTCTGCGATGACCCAATCATGATCTGGTAAGCAAAAAATAAATCTTCGCGTCAAAAAAAAATATTAAACCAGTACAGAAATTACAGTCAGTTAAACTGCCTGATAAATACCATCACCCAATATAAGATATTGTTTAAGTCTTGAGTTATTGAAATTAACCGATTTGTAAATAAAACTAGTTAGAAAGTTTCAGTTAGGCAACCCGACTTACATTTACCCTTACCCTCAGTAAAACAAATAATTTTCTATTATATTGATATTATTACTCGATTTCGAAAGTGGGCGGAGTGGTACATTTGTATGGGACGTACGAGAAGGGGTATGGTTAGGCTTCCAGATTTATTCTCCATAACTTTATCCTGTAATTGCTTTACTAATTACAGAACTTGGGCACGATTGCGTTGGGTGTACTGATATTATTACTCCATCCCTAAAGTGGGCGGAAAGGTACATTTGTGTGGGAGGTACCATAAGGGGTGTCGCTAGACTTCCAATTTTTTCTCCAAAACTTTGTCCTGTTATAACATAGGTTAGGTTAGGTTAATTCGGCAGCAACGTTGAACACAGCTCACTTGGGTCCTAGTATGAGTCCCTTTGTGATACCATTTTATGATTTCCGCACCAAATGTTCCTATTCTATTCGGTCAACGTCGCTGGCAAGCCATTTCGTTGCTCTGATGAAGACAAATCGCCTACTGATAGACAGGTATTGTCTAAAAGTGTCCGATGACCAAGTTTTTCGTATCGCAAGTCACCTAAAGCAGGGCAGTGACATAGAAGATGCTCCGTGGTCTCCTCTTCTTCTTCATCATTGCAGCTTCTACAAAAATCGTTGTAGGGTAGTTTCAGCCGGTGCCCGGACATAACCCCCACGGACATATTCCCCAACACGATTTTGGGGCTTATGTCGGCCACGCTCTGCGGGGGCGTGCCCCCCACCGCATTCGTCTCGCGCTGCAGTGAGACATATTAAGTATGCAACGAGACTAACTAAGGCGGATGCGGCGGGGTGCGTGCCCCCCACCGCATTCGTCCCTCGCTACAATAGCTATATTTAAAATCGTTCTCTACATATGTTGAAATACTAAAAACAACAACAATTCGGTCATAATCCCCATTGGGGCTTATGTCCACAGATTGGGGGTTATGTCCGACATGTTGCCCGGACATAAGCCCCAAAATCGTGTTGGGGATTATGTCCGTGTGGGGTTATGTCACGGCACCGTTTCAGCCTCTTAGCGTGTTTACCAACCGGCCAATGACCAGTTATCATAGCTATGATGTTCCTCAAGTGGACTCTGGATAAGTTCAGCACAAATCGTGTCCTCTGTATATCCATTGTAGGCCAAATCTGTTTAGTCGCCGTGCAGGTGGGTTTTCTTGCCCATCTCTCTTCAGCAATAAGGTCCAGTTTTCCCGCAATGAGTTGTTTCCCCCTTGTGAGAGGGATCCCAATGAGAACATAAACTTCGCCCGAGTTCACGGTTGTGGCGGCCCTTTCTAGCGCATCGGCCCTTTGGTTTCCATATGTGTCCCCATGTTAGGGTAACCGTCGAATGTCTCGCTATCTCCTCCAGAGACGACCGGCATTCTCGAACATTTCTCGAAGTGCTGTACACGTTCTCTAGGGATCTGATAGCCGCTTTACTATCAGTAAGAATATGAATATTGCCGTCCAATATCCCAAGATACTGAATTTTCTCTACGGCTATTCTAATGGCCGCTATTTCGACCTGAAGTATGCTACTGTGATCTGGTAGCCTGATTGATAGACTCAAATTCAACTCTTCCGCAAAGATTCCACAGCCCGCTCTTTCTTTTGATTTTGAACCATCCGTGAAAATTAGGATGACATTCTGCCCAAAGTTTAGGTCATTATCATTATCATCATAGTAGGACCTATCCGGGATGTGCCTTATAAAACCCGAATCGAATAGAGAGGTTCAGGTATGGTGTAATCCGTATTGCAGATCACATTAATTAGGTTCAGGATTTTGGCATGGCCATAGTTCCTGGGCATTCATACTTTTGTGGCGTCTAACCGTGAAAAGTGCCTTAGTTGGAGTGGTTCTAAGTGGCCCTGTTATCATGATTGCCACCAATCTCATAATGCGTTCGAATTTCAGCCTTTGGGACGCTTTATCTAGCGCCGGCCACCAGACTGCTGATCCGTAGAATATGATGGGTTTAATAACTGATTCGTATAACCAGTTTAAGTTCTTGTGGCTAATTCCCCAATTGAGGCCGATTGCCCTTTTGCAGCAGTATAGAACCGTTGCCGCTTTGCTAATCCTGGTCTGAGGGTTCAGATTCCAATTCAGTTTACTGTCCAATGTTAGCCCGAGGTATTTGGCATTATCGGAGAGTGTAAGTACGACTCCATTTAATCTTGGTTTGGCAAATTGAAGGATTTTGTATCTCCGTGTGAATAGCACCAGTTCTGTTTTAAAATTTGGAGAAAAAATTTGGAAGTCTAGACACGCCCCTTCTGGTACCTCCCATACAAATGTACCACTCCGCCCACTTTAGAAATAGGGTAATAATATCAATACACTCGACACGATCGTGCCCAAACTCTGTATTTTGTTATGTTATAACAGGGCAAAGTTTTGGAGAAAAAATTGGAAGTCTAGCGACGCCCCTTATGGTACCTCCCATACAAATGTACCTATCCGCCCACTTTAGGGATGTACTAATAATATCAGTACACCCAAGGCAATCGTGCCCAAATTTTGTAATTAGTAAAGCTATAACAGGATAAAGTAATGGAGAACAAATCTGGAAGCCTAACCACACCCCTTCTCATACTTCCCATACAAATGTACCACTCCGCCCACTTTAGAAATCGAGTAATAATATCAATATAATAGAAAATTATTTGTTTTACTGAGGGTAAGGGTAAATGTAAGTTGGGTTGCCCGACTGAAACTTTCTAACTGGTTTTAATTACAAATCGGTTAATTTCAATAACTCAAGACTTAAACAATATATTATATTGGGTGATGGTATTTATCAGTCCGTTCAACTGACTGGTTTTTATAGAAATCTATTTAGGAAGTTTCAAGTAGAGGCGTTAGTACGGAAAGCCTCACCCCTTTTAGGAATAAATACAATTCTGGCCTCTAAAAATACTTGCAATTTAGTCTTAATATTACTTAAGTTGTTGTCAAATAATATTTAGATTTAGATATATTAAGGAAAGTTGTTACTTATAACTATTATGTACAACAGTGAATTGGAGCCACAATCAGGATTATGCGTTATGTTGGTAGCCTAACTTTATAGTATATAACATCCTTCATAAAGTTACTTTACAGCCTTTTTCTTCTCATCTACGCACTACCGCCAGAAATCTACTTTTTACCGTAGAAGCAAAATTCACATTCAAAATCTATTAGCGAAATATATACCTAAATCCATATCAATCATATAAATTTCCATTTTTGCCCAAACTAATGTGCATGAAAAACACATTAGTAGTTGTAGACGACGCAGTAGTAGTAGCAGACCTTTTTTGCATGAATTCATTACCCGCAAATATCCATGACGAACCTTTAAGTGAAATTGTGGAACAAATTTTTAACAAATTGAGTGTTTGCCAAAATATGTTTCAGTGACAAAACTGTGACAAAAAGGCGTAGAAAATTTGTGCAAAAAAGAAAAACACACACGAAAAATTCTAGAAAAAGGCTGGCAAACAACCTAAATTACGCCAAACAACTGAGAAATCGATACAAAAGAAAAACCGAAAGTGAGACCCTGGCAAAAAAAAATAATGAATAAACATTTCAACGCGAATTTAACAATTTTCAACACGTTGACACACTACGGTAAATTTTGTTTTTTTTTTTTTGCGGACAGGCACAACACATATTACAAACAGTGGTTAGGAGGTAAGATTTTGTGTCTTGATCAAATCGAAATAGTAAAGTTAGTGTTAAGGTAATTCGCATGAATACTGACAGAACTTAAGTATTCTCTGTTTTTGTTGGTAGCAGATTTGAGTCGAATGGATACGAACCAACGTCTATCACCTGACCTTCATAAAACAGTAGTCGGGATAACAAACTTAAAAAAACGAAGGACTAAGTGTGCCAGGTTAAAGAAAAACTACAAGTAACCGACCCACTTAATCTGTTTTTACCACAGCCTTCACAACATCATATATCCAATCACTATCACTTCCTTACTCTTTACTACATTACCACTAACACAACCCCTTACATGCATCTTTCCTTAACATTAACGCACCAAACCACAGTGCAGCCCAACAAGCCAACAACGAGGACGAGGACAAAAAAGTCAAAACGTAATAAAAATGAAATGAACGTAGAAACAATAGGAAAAAAAAGGTAACAAAACAATTTATTTAATGCACTCACAATATGAGCAAATTATTTGTCTAAATGACAGTTGTAAAGTGTCAATTAAAACAATAGCAGCAGTAGTAGCAGTACTAGTAATAGTAACAAATAACATTAACAACTTCAAACATATGATGATGTTGTTAAGCAGGAAAAGGGTTATAGTCAGCGCAACTGCATGTAGCATGTACTACAGTACAAAAAAACAAGTGATAGATTGCGGGCAACCCCCCCGCCAGCAATGGGTTTGACAACATGTAACTTTGGTAAATGGCATAGAAGTTTGTGGGCTACGCAACAGTAGTAGTAGTAGCAGTATAGAGCTAAATTGCAATGTTATAAATGACAGTGCATTGACAACTTCTACAGCAAATTGTCAATGGTAATGTATCAATTGCTGGCTGGCACTTTTCTTGCTACAATGTCTTTGCTTACTCCCTCTTTTATGCAATAAAATTGAAGAGCGTATCGAAATAATTGTACTTTACGAGTTCTTACAATTGATTAGTAATACAACGACGCAACGATGTCAATTTACTTGTGTGGTTTGAGGACTTTGTTTTCTGCCTTTGATCATCAAATAGTTGTATAACTTTAATATATTCTCTCATACGGCAGAGTTCTGTTTTTGCTATGGTTTTAAGTGTTACAATGATGGATTGATTGTTGCATCAAGTGTAGCGAATTTTTGAAATAATTCAAACATATGGATGATTCCACTGCAATAACTATTGCAATCAGCAAATACGGGAAATGTATGGGGGTAAATGAATAAGTAAAAACAAAAATGATTTTCTTTTGCACCCCATGAATTAGGTAACATGATTTTATTTTAAGACCCTCTTACAACGGGACGTATATACTACTTTTGCTGTCGAAAACGTCTATTAAACAATGTATAGGACTGAGACAGGAATTGAACCCTGGTATCCCGTATGAAAGTCGCGCGTTCCGACCATCATGCCACGGTCGGCCCAATAAGTATTTAAGCTAAATATATTGTAGTTAGCTTAAAAGGAGTCAATTCAATTTGCAACATTTGCTGCAGTGTATGAGAGCTTTTCAGTTTTTGAGATGACTGCAGTAACACTTGCAGTTTTGATCAATGTAGTCATATTATCGAAGTAACCAATAGGTGTATATTTGTATATTTTTTTTGATTGTATTGCTCGTCGTAGTTACGGTTGCGTTCGTTACTATCATATTCGTATGTACATCAAAATTGCATGATAGTTTATATATCTATTAAAGTCACCACTTTCTTTACTAGGGTCTACCAATATTAGTCTTATAATAATCGATTGAAAGGTTATAAGTAGTGTTTTTGAATTCCCGGCATTTTTCATTTCCCGGGATATCGGGATTTTTATATCATTTTCCCGGGATCCCGGGAATTCCCGGTCCAAAACAAAAAATAAATAAAAATTGCCTTTTTTATTTTAATACAAACAAACGAATATGAAATGAAATATAAAAATAATTCTAAAAATCTCGTGTTATGGTTTATCCGAAAATTTGTTAATGTTTAGACAAGCTATCATCATGAAACCTGTACATGAGCAATTTCCTTATAGACATAGACTTATAGTAGGGAAAAAGTGAGAAAACCGTTAACATTATCCAGGCCAAACGGAAAAAGCTGTATATGAGCTGGAAATGTATATGAGCAAGCTTCTTAAAGAACAATAGGGCTGCAAGTAGGGATTTTTCGAAATTCGTACTTTTTGGTGTAAAAAGGCTAAAAAGGATAAAACCGGTACCATTGAGCAATATCCTTATAGAATTAGAGAGTAGAACGAAGTGATTTTTCGAAAATCATCCAAAAGGAATCAATCCAAACGACTAAAGCTATAATCCGAAGACATTTTTTAAAATTCGTTCTTAGGTGCTAAAAAAAGACCCAAAAGGGGTAAAAATTATGCAATCACCCAGACCAACGGCTAAATTTAGCATGGCACAAATCTATATGGGAATGCTTCATATAGAATTATAGATGAGGAGATTTTTCAAAATTGTTACCCCTTAAAGAAAAACCTAACTAAACCAAGACCGAACGGCTTAATGTAGAATAGCAAATAAGCGGCGGAGTATTAATTTTAGTGAGTAGTTGTGCGCTTTGAATTCATATCAAATTGGTAGCATCACCCTAAAGTTATAAATGCGGGTATTGGGGTGAATATTTATTTTATGGAGCAATTCTGCAATATGAAAGAATTTCGAATTTTTAGCAGGACAAAACCGAAAATGGGATAAAACTGTTACCAAACTGTTAAAACTGTTACCCAGACCAAACGACTAAAGGTGGAATCGCGACAATTATATTTAACACTTATTTTATAGGGTAATTGTGCAATATGAAGAGATTTTTTTGTACCTAAAGGTACAATCACCCAGTACACCAATAAAGAAAGTTATATGTTGGTCAATTGGCTCAAAAATATTGTTTTAGAATATATGCCTATCAATTAGTAAGTACCCATCAACTCATGGACATAGTATTGCTGATCCATTTTAGCAATTTAATACGTTCGAATTTTTCTCTATATATTAAAGCACATTTGAAAGATAAATAACGCATCGAGAGACGAAATACGATAGTGATGGCCACGAAAATAGTCACCAGTTGGTAATTTTATGGTTGGAACACTAAATAATGTATGTTTTTAGTGGATTTTAATTTATTTAACATGTTGATATTGACAGATAAAATAAGCGTAATGAAATCCCGGTCGCATTCCCGGGATTCCGGGACAAAAAATTGGCCGGGATTCCCGGGATTTTTGTCCCGGGAATTCTCGGGACAAAAACACTAGTTATAAGTCTCCTGCAGTTTTCTTGGGACTTTTCTTAAGTGTGACGTAGTGAGAGTAGTTTTTTTAATACTCAACCTCCACTTGGTGTAGGGAAGCTTGCATAAAAAATTTCAGCTTGATTGCCCTAAAACTACAACTTTAATCGTAGGGATACCCCAAAAAGGGAGAGTTTGTATGGAAGGTGAGAGTAGTTTTTGCCGATCGGGCTCATATTAGAACTCAACCTCCATTTAGGGCAGCAAAGCTTGCGTACAATATTTCAGCTTGAGTGCCCTTAAATTACTGCTGTAATCGCGGGGACTGATATATGGACACCCCCAAAAAGAGGGATTTTGTATGGGAGATGAGAGTAGTTTTTGACCGATCGGTTTATCTTACTACTCAACCTCCACTTGGAGACTTCGGGGGTTTCAACATCGGCGACGGTAAAATGGCCTGTCTATCTAACAACGAAGACTCTTACTAGGTAGCAGTAGATGAGGACGTCCTCCTGGAATATGACGACGACCCAGAGGATGCCAACATAACTGTCGTCCACTCAAAATATACTCAAAATAATCTATACTTTTCAATTATATTATCATATTTGACGTAAGGGTGAGTCGAATTAATCTTCCAAACCCAAATACAAATATATCATTTGATACGACCCAAAAGTGAAACACATAGAAGGAGTCACTTTAGACCCTAGGTTTTTTTTAACTAAATTCGATTCAAGACTTTTAAAGATTGAGCCATGTCCGTCTGTCTGTCCGGCTGGTACCCACGATATCTTGGGAGTTAGTTTTTCCAAACTACTTGCGGTGTTGGAAATGGACTAAATGGCCATGCCCATTTTGGTACGTCCCATACAAATGTACCCTTCCGCCCATTTTAGAAATCGAGTAATAATATCAATACACCCAATGCGATCTTTTCCACAATCTATATTGAGTATAACAACAGCAGGATAAAGTAATTGGAACTCTAGCCACATCTGTTCTGGTACAAATGTACCACTCCGTACACTTTTGAAATCTGTGTAATGTACAGCTCGTATAGCTCATGATTCATACGACGCCGGTACTCTTCGTTAACGATGATGGTCCCATATATTTTACGGAGTATTTTTCTCTCGAATACTGCCAGAACCGATTCATCCGCTTGTGTCATAACCCAGGATTCTTAACTATACATTAAGACAGGTAGAACCAGTACCTGGTATAGCTGGATTTTTGTTCGTCGAGAGAGGGCTCTGTCATTGAATCGCTTGCTTAGTCCGTAGTAGCATTTATTAGCAAGCAGTATTCTTCTCCGGAGTAGATTCTTTGTTCGTTGAAACTAATAACTTTGTATTGTCCTCATTCACCGTTAGACTCGTTTTCGTTGAATCCTTCTGTATACCTGAGAAGGCTGCAGTCACATCCCGCAGATTCCGACCGATGATGTTAACGTCATCAGCGTACGCGAGTAGCATGTGGTTTTTGTTGAATATAGTGCCACTCGCGTTTACTGCAGCTTTTCTCAATGAGAAAAGCCTATCTGCAAGTTCACCTTTTTAATTGACCACTGTGACCGTTTATTTCATTTAGCTTCAATTTTTTTTTCTTAATAATTTTCCCGGTAAAGTTGGTTTGCCATAATATTATTCCAAATGATTTCGGTCCTTTGGGATTTTCACTTGCCATTAAATTAATGGATAACTTGCACTTTATTCACAAATGTTGTTTAATGTTGTAAACACAGCAATTCGTTACCGCCTTCTTTCAAATGACACATTACTACCGTGCCATGTGCTTTCAAATCACATAACTACATGTCGCATCATTTAAGTTTTCTACCAATTACCCATAAGTATTACTCCACTCCCAAACAAATTGTATTGATTTGGTTCCTATTAAATACATACAATTCTCTAAAAGCTTCTTCCCCAAAAAAGTTAATGCAACATTTACTAATGTGACAATTATACACAGACTAATCGATCTTTAAGAGTAATCTATTCCATCAATGGATTTCCTGGTCAAATCAATCATCATGGAAATTCTATATCCTCCTTTAAGTTTACTCACCCATGCATGCACTTACCCATATGTAGCTCAAGTATCCACTTATATGTAGTTTCCTTTGATTACTAACCACACCAAACCCTCTGGAACATATTACTCTACACGTATAGTAACATTGCCAAAAAGGAAAACAAACGTAATAGCCATTCTTTTGAGTTCCTCATTCACTGCTGCAAACGGCAAACACTTGAAGTGCCATTCACCATACGCACTCTACTGCTCTACAGTATAGTAAAACTATGGGCGCACTGAGTGCCCGTCAATATCGATTTATCACGAGGATGTAGAAAACAGATCTCTTCTTAAGGAGGAAAACAAATTGTTTACAATTTTGCGTTACACAGAAGAAACAATACAAATATGCGTGAATTAAACCAGATGTCATCTGTTTGCACGGGTCAATGATCCTTGAAACAGGAACTGCTGTGTCTGTGTGTGAACTTTACACATGTCTATAGCGAATGACTGCCTTCCGAGCATGTTGCAAAGAGAGATGCAAAAATATATAGGATTTTACGAAATAAATAGTATGGCACTTCATTTGACTGCTTTAGTAAGAAGAAGAAATAAACAAATGGGTAATACAAAAAAAAATTGTTCGATTGGGTAAAAGGCTAATAGAACCCAGTATACTATTTGGAGATCAGAAAGCACCCTATCTAGCACACACACAGGCTACTTAAGCCCATTGTGATACCTAGAATTTCCCCTATAGGAAATATTAATATTGACCTAACCGTACGGAAAGGAGGGTCTATATCATTTGATACGAACCAAAATTGTAACACATAGAAGGAGTCACTTTAGACCCTAGGTTTCTTTGACCAAACCCGATTCATGACTTTTTAAGTCGTTTGAGATATGTTTTGAAACTTTGCATGTGTTAATATTTCCCCAAAACTACTTACGGTAGTGCAAATGGGATACATGGCCACGCCCCTTCTGCAAAATGTACCGCTCCGCCCACTTTAGAAGTCGAGTAATAATACCAGTATTTTCCACGCGATCGTGCCCAAATTGTGGACATATTTAGTAAAACTATAACAGAATAAAATTTTGGAGAAAAAACTGGAAGTCTAGCCACGCCTTTTGGTACCTAACATACAAATGTACCATTCCACCCACTTCAGAAAACGTGCGTTAATATCAATACACCCATCGCGATCGAGTCCAAATTTAGTACTTTGTAAAGCTATAACTGGATAAAATTTGGAAAAAAAAATTGGAAGTCTCGTCACACTCCTTCTGGTACCTCCGACACAAATGTACCATTGCGACTACTTTAGAAATTGAGTAATAATATCAATAAAACCAACGGGATCGTGCCTAAATTCTATATTTAGTAAAGATATCAGAGGATAATGTTTAGAAGATAAACTGAAAGTCTTGATGCGCCTCTCTTGGAACCTCCCATACAAATTTACAATTCCGCCAATACACCCAATAGGTGAGGGTATTTATCAGTCAGTTCACTTGACTGAAATTTCTGTATTGGTATCTATAGATTTTCTGACCATTCCTACAGATATTTCCAATACTCTAGTTCTTAGTCATAGATAAGGTGGAGTGGATTTCTTCATCCTCCTCTATGCAGCAGAGAAAGTGGTTTCCATGGCCTAATTTAAGGACGTGTTTTCTAACAAGAGTTCTTCTTCTTCTTTAATGGTAGCAACAACAGAAATCAGTAGACGCACGTAGAAAAGTATTCCAAGCGCTTAGGTCTTTTGCGCTCCGTAGATAGTTCGTAATGGGTGTTTTTTTTTACCGCTGGGTAATACCACATATTCAGTCGGCGACCGTCGATGGCTCTTGTATGAGGACCGCAACGGCTCCATCCTTCGCAAGATAGAGAGTATTAGCAGATGCTGCCTTTCTTCTGTTAGTACATGTAGTTGTCTTGATCATATTTTTATATCCCTTATTTCATTCAATTTGTTCGCTGGGTTGCCCTCACCAATTGGCGTTTTGGGCCTCTGTGTGTGAAGGTTAACAAGTGTTGTTTCAATTTTCATATCACTCATGGCTGCTGCTGTGTGCAGTGCAAGTGGGTGGAAAGGTAACATTTGTCCGTCCGACTATCTCCTTCTGATGATGGCATTGATGACTCGAGTCCGCAAATGTTCAGTGCAAACGCGTACGCCGAATGCAACATTGACATGGGGGGAGGGTGATTTGTCTTGACATTTAGTGATGCATTGATGATGCTTTTACCGCTTCAGTTGCAGATGCTGCGGCACCACTCCACTTGTGACATTTTTTTTTTTGGTCGCCACCCCCTCCCTGTCCCATTTGTGCACTTTATAACAAATAGTTTTCTGTTTTGAATGGTTGTTGTTTTAATGTTGTTGTTTTTTTGCTCGCCATAGCCATTGTTTTTCCATTTTTGCCACAAAGTGCGGCCAAAGTGCGTAGAAGTAGTGGTGGTGCCACAGCTGTTGTTAGCTCTATAGTTGGACATAGCCTGGGTGAATGGGCAGCGGCGGTACTGTGGTAGGTTTGGGGGTTTGGGCTAAGTGTTTATCGGATGTTATTGTATGAGCTCAGGTGCATTTATTTATTGCCTCTTATATTTGTAATTGAGTGTTTTTTCTGCGTTCTTGATGTAAGTGTGCGTGTGTGTGTGTGTCTGTTTGGTTGCGTGTATGGAGCTTTATGCACTGGCCAATGTTTATTTTAATAGTGGCTGTTTGTATTTGTGTTGGTTTTATATGAAAAGGTATGCGTGTGTGTGTTTGAGGGAATTCAGTTTGCCACTGTTGCGTTTTTCCCCAGATATGCAAAAACGCAAGAGAAGGAAAAGAAAAACACACCAACATTATCGTTATTTGCCGGAGCTACAACAGGGGACAATGTACTGTGGGCCAGAGTAGCCATTGTTCTTGTTAGGAAGGAGCAATATAACGATGTTACTTTGGGTCCAAATACTTGTCGAAGTATTTTTCTCTCAAAGACTGCCAGAACAGTTTAATCGACTTCTGCCATTTCCCAGGATTCTGCCCTGTAGAGAAAGACAGGTAAGATCAGTGTCTGGTAGAGTTGGTTCATTGTTTGTCAAGAGAGGGCCTTGTCATTAAATCGCTTGCTTAGCGCCTCTTGAAGTCCAGGCTGATATTATAATTTTGGTTGAAGGCACAGCCGAGGTAGATAAAATTCATCGTAAAAGGCCTTGTCTGAATGTAGTTTTTTCTATCTCATAATGGTCTTTGCGTCAGTGGCCATAGAATGAGTTATATTTTGGCACTGTGTATCGGTAACATAAAAATTAGATGCGTTCGTTTGCAGTATTTGAGAGAGCTGTTTGAAGTAGGCATCGGCTATCTCGGTGGTATACAGTCTTGCAATGTGTAGCTTTCTTTATGTGTATGAAGATATAAACGTTTATAAATAGCGAAGATACCAACCATTGTGTCTCCACTGTTGAAAATATAAATAAAGAAAATTCCAATTATCTTCGCAAAGTCAAGGACCCAGGCTACAGGACTTTCCTATAATTTCATCAAATTCTTTCCCCAGAAATTACATATACGATAGTAAAAAGCTACATGGGGAGTTTGAACATATCCGGGAAACCGAAGAGAGTGCATCAATGTCCACCATACCGCAGAGGCTCCAGGGGGTGTGCAATACAAAAATATGTCCAATTTTTTCAGGACCGATTTCAGAGCTGGGAAATTCTTGACCAAAAAAGAAAATTTTCATATGATGAAATCTGACCGTTGGAGTCTCTGTGGTATGGTGGACATTGATGCACTCTCTCCGGTTTCCCGATATTGATTACCACGTGATCAATCTGGTTTCTTGTGTTTTGATCATGGGATATCCAGGCTGCCATGTGGATATTTATATACGGTTACTGGTTTCACTCGCTACCATATTTCTTGCCGACGCGAAGCTAATCGGTCTGATTGAATCCGTTTGCGGTGGTGTTGTATATCGAATTTTACGACTGCTGAGCAACAAGTTTCTTCCACTATATTTTAGCATCTCCCAAAACAATATATTAAGACACTCCAAAACGACTAACAAATTTGCTTTCATTCCGAGATTTGTATCCCTGCATATACATGTAAATCATGCCATCATCGACCCACTGTACTTTATGCTCCAGAATAGTTTGGTACAATTTGTTTTTCTCTATGAAGGCACACCAATTTTGATCAGAATATTTTGTATGCGTTTTCCCTTTGTTGTTTTTCTTTTTTAATTTGTTGTTTTCTCATTTTTTCTTTTGTTTTAACATTTTGTAAATTGCATTTAAGTGTAATATTGTTTTTGTTTTCATTTCAAACCATTTCCATATGGCCGCCCAACCCTATCCAGAGCCCATCAGTCGATAGCCCAGCGATTCATTCATTCATTCGTCCGTCTATACGTCCATGCATCGTCCAGTCAGTCATTCATTCAATCATTCAAGCAATACATATCTACTTGCTGACTGACGCCCACACACAGCGAGATCCATCGACCCACTCGCGCATAACGATTGCATCGTTTACACATATGTTTAACAAACTCATTTGTTTAAATTTATTTTATTGCATTTATTTTTAACACTCAATTGTAAGTGTTTTCATTTTTCGTGCTTTTATTGTTTTATTGTTCAGTGCTTTTTTCTTGTTGTCTGATCTCTTGTTTTCTTTTGTTGTTGTTGCTGTTGTGGGGGCGTGTGACGGAGCCTTTATGTAGACTGGATGTTGAGGAAATGTGATGGATCATATTTTATGTGTAAATCGTTTAGTTCAAGTGTTTACTGAAAGGGGAAATTATTGACTATAAACTGGTGAGCAGTCAGGTGATTGAAGAAATATGTGGTCATTATTTGTGGATTGGTTAAATTAGAGAACTGTAAACAGACAACGTTCTTAGCTAAACAATGAGGAAATTTATGTTTAAATGTTTCACAAATTGCATTTTTTAAGTGAATTAGTGAATTATTAAGCTGTCAATATAAATACGACGAAGAGAGAGCAGTCTCAAACAAAGTTAAGCTAATAAAAACTCAGATTTACTGGACTACCAGCGACTACAGCGACTTGTCAACAACAAGAAAAGTAACTGGCTGCGAAAGGACTCGAACCTAGGTCACCCGCGTGATAGTCGCGTGCTAAGAGCATTAAGTTAAGGTCAGCCTCAATAAAATCTTTGAATAAAAATAAAGTTTTGGTACGATTTATGGCCTCTCATTATGTTAAATACTAAAGGCATATGGATTAACTTTTTTCGTGTAATAATTTGTCCGTAGGATACACCCTGTTTACCATTTATAACCCGTGAAGAGAACTTTATACAAGTGGAAGCAGAGAACATGTATAGTAAAACTGCATGCACACTTTTCATCTGCAGGTTTCGTTTTTATTTTAGAAAGTACTGGCGGTTTCCTGGGGATTTTCCTACTTTATAAGTTTATTTATCAGAAAAAGGATCAATAACCCGGTGAAGCATCCAGCCAGCTAGTCAGTCGGACATAGCTTTAATCGTCCTGAAACGAATGTGGTCGTAACTCGTCTGCTTTAATACCTTACCTTTTTCTCTACTTAGACGCACTGTAATAATACGCTCTGTGTCGCATTCCAGGACATTAAAATGTTTTAAATGTCTGTTTTTTTTTTGTTTTAAAGATTGCCTTGGCATACCAGAGTATATTAAAATGTTACCGTTTCCACTGAGAAACTCACCACTGCAGTTCCAGAGAACCTCACTTAAACCTACAACGCTTAATTTTACACGTTCACATTCTGCTTCCAGTTGAGCATATCTTTCTGCTTGAAACAGAGTTCGAACATTCCATTGACCAAATCGAGTCTTTTTAATGTTGCCAGTTGTCGTGGGAAATGGGAGATTTTATAATTTGAGTATTCTGATTGTTATTCACTTGGGAGAAACCAGAAGCTCTCTTTGGAGGTTCCCAACCAGCTCATAACGTCCGAGAGAGAAATGTGAGATGGTGTAATGTTGAGTAACCTAATTAGCATGCTACCGCCGATGCGTCTTCGGAAGTAGGTTACACAAGTTACTCAACCTCAACGCATAGGCTCTCCTAGCGACTTTGAAACTAGGCTCGGGCGCGGTGTCCTTATAAGCCACTCTTCTTAAACAAAACAATTATTATGAAAGAAAGAACAAGAACCCTCCCAAATGTTGACGAGTCCCGTAAACGACATAAGCAGCATGATGTAAGGCTATGCTCCTGGAATGTACCAACTCTTTACACAGATGTGACCTCCTTCGAACTAGCGGATGTCCACTATAAATACAAGGCTGACATCAACGCCATACAGGAAATGAGATGGGCGGGACAGGGATGCGCACGACGAAAGAACTGTGATGTCTTTTACAGCTGCCATGCAGAAAGATACGAATTTGGATGTGGTTTCATAGTCAGCATTAAGATATCCTGATCAAAGACAAAAACCAAATTAATCACCACCTAGTTGCAGACAAGGTACGCACGCGACTAAGTAGTTCTAAAAACGATCGTTACTAAGAGCAATGGAAGGTAAACATCACAAAGGTGAATACCACCGAGGTAGCCAATGCCTAATCCAACCAAATCCCTCAAATACTGCAAACGAACGCCCCTAATTTTGATGTTATCGTCACACAGTGACAGCATATTGCGAACTCTATAACCACTATGGTATGAAAAATCACACTCAGGCAAGCCCTGGTTCGATGAGAATGTCACGCAATGTTCGAGGAAAAGGATACTGCATATATGGCAACACTGCTGCCAATAGTAATTCGTGCAGTTAAAGAACGATGTAATAAGAAGTGAGATGAAACGGCTTTTTAGGCCGAAAAAGCGTCTATTGAAGAAAAGAGATAGCGAAGATATCAAAAATTACAGGAAAAGAGGTGAAGCCAAGTCTTTAGTGTAAATAGGCGAGGCTTTATAGAAAATGCGATATTCTGTCATGCGTTGTCTTTAACATCATACTAGAGATGCTCATGCCCAATACCGCAGTAAACACGACTGGTACCATATTTACCCTATTATATTACTATCCTACTTTGAGCATTGAGAAGTGGGTCTGTTGATAAATGAGGACAAAGCCAAATTCTTCAGTCTACTTCTTTGGGACGATGCGTGAACTTTGACAACTGCAGGACGAACCATTTACAATTTTAAATTTGAATCGGCTATAATAAAAATTACTGATATTAAAGTGGAAATCACCGTTATAATGGTTAACATCCAAATATTTTGCGAAGTATTTCCGACGTAAGCAATAATGATAAATAATGATAATTTTGATTTGATTTGATTACAAAGCCCTTTCACGACGACCAAAAATCCAACTGATCGAGACACCGATCCTACAGATTTAGTTCTACAACGCCTGGGTAGTGATACAAGTGGGTCAGTTGTTCTTGAATTCTTCGAGAGAAATCTACTTCGCAAAATGTTTGGACACATAATGGTTAACTGCGAGCGTCGTCGTCGAATGAACTATTAGCTGTATAACGACATCAACATAGTCAAGCGCGTCCAAATAGACCGAATGTGCTTGCTGGTACACGTAGTACGAATGGATGAAAAATGTTGCTGAATTTACCAGATAAAAGAGCTATGGAGTGCAAATTACCGAAGCGCTTGGAATTATTTTCTACATGCGACTACTGATGGATAAGATAAGAAAGGAAAATAATAAATTGGTAAAAACGGTGGTGAATGGTAGTTTGTCAGTACTTCCGACCTAGTAGTGCTCGGGAAGTTAAATGTGTGAGGAAGAGCGACCGACGCACAGAGGGGTAAATTCACGATCTGGGCGGCCAAAATTCGATTTCTCAAAAACCAATGTTTTTAATAATTTCCGATTGTAGGGTAAAGAGAACAGAATGCTTCACTAGATTCCGTTATTTTTTCATTCCATTTTGCTTACATTCGTTTTCTACACGCTGTCAAAGTTACTTGTTGCTAATTGTGAATTTTCTATTTTGGTGCGTTAAGGTAAAGCAACAATTTCAGCAGGCTATAGGAAGGCGTGTGGTTAGTTTAAACATTTAAGTAAAATGGAAAATGATAAAGCAGGTTAATATTATTTAATACACTTAGCTAAATAAAATTATAATTCAAATTCCTACTAGTTAAGCAGCATTGAAAAATATGGTATTTTTGTTAATTTCAATAGGTACCAAAATCGAACTATGGACTAAAAGTTATGCATCAACACTTTTCACCCCTTAAAATTAATATAATCTTTAACACCGTATTGTTCAGATGGCAAAAAAAAATTTTGCGGGTTTTTGCGGTTTTGTGTTTTATAGCCATTTACCTACTGCGGAAGAATAAACCATAATTTCTGCGGTTTTACGGAAGCACTTTAGTTAACATACTGGATGTCCTATATCTCTATGCATTTATAGTTAGAGGGTATCCAGACGTATAAAAAGTTATATGGAGGTAGGACTCTAAAATGCAACCTTGTGGAGATATAAGGGAAATACTTGAAATCTTGAATTTTTTATAAAAACCATTTTTTGTATAAAAGCGGTTGTAACCTCTACCCCCGAAATGTTAACATATTATTATTTTTTACGCCGAGTAATTTTTTAACATTCTGCTTCATAAATTTGCTTCAAATAATTTTGGCCGCCCAGATCGTGAATTTACCCCACTGTGCGACGGCTTAAGAAGGAAGGATACTCGTAGTGATCAATCCGAGAATGGGGTAGTGTCCGATGACATTTGGATGCGAGTGAGTGATGAAATTCGCATGTCATGGTTGCTAGCTGAAGGCGGAGCAGGTAAGGTGACATTCTTATGAAGTGTTTATGAGTATTTGTGTGACAAATTTATTGTTGGATTACACAGTAAAACATTAGTAGCCCCAAAAAGAAGAAGTTCTGCATCATGCGTTTTGTCAAGTTACATGCCATAATAATTTAATATCGATTTGAAGTTGGTAAGTATCTTTATTTGTCCCTTTCTCGGACATAACTCGAGAACCACTAGTCCAATTTAGCTAAAACAAATTTCAAAAATTAAGAATTTCAATTCCTTTAATCTGTTCATATAACGCTTCCCTACATAAGCAACAGTTTCACTTCTCCATTCATCAAATAATTTTGAACTGGCTTTATTTTGTAGCAGTTACAATTAAACTGTTGATTTACGTGGAATATTACTTATGATAATCATACGCCACCATATAGTATTTATGTTATGTCAAACAAAAGAGCCTAAAACGTGAAATATTCCCCTATACGATACTTACTAACTTCAAATCGATATTAAATTATTATGGCATGTAACTTGACAAGACGAATGATGCAGAACTTCTTCTTGTTGGGGCTACTTTCACGTGCAGTTCTCAGAATTGAATCCAAAAATCATGTGTTGTACTGTGTTATTGTTGGACAAGGTTTAAATGTCGGCTTTCCTTATCAGTTGGTATTAAGTTCATGATAATAAATATAATAATAAATTAAAATAATTATATTAAGAGAGTGATGTTAAGGCAAAATGGCAGGTTTCATGCTAAACACATATACATTTATAGTTTAGTTATTGTCCTTTGCTGTAAAATCTATAATAGGGTTTCTTCTTCTATTTCCAACCGTTTCCATGGATAACTTATTATATTTTTTTACACTAAGAATTTTTCTTTGGTCCCACAAAAAAATTTAAACTTTTTGTTAAGAATCCCAATAATTGTTCCTGTAATGTCACTTTTTATCCAGTAATAATAACATTTTTCAATATTCAGCCATCCCCCCATAAGAAAAAAAACACTGAGATATTTTATATTTTTAATAATTTTTTATTGATTTTTTCACAATTTATTTAGTGTTGCTTCATTATTTTTGTATTCTTTCGGTTGTGTGTTTCGATCGTGTTTTACATGCATTTCTCATACATACAATGCCATCGTATTGTAATGTAATTCATTTAATTTTATTATTTCGGTTTTTTTTCTCCTCTTGTTTTATTTTTGTTGCTTAACATATTAATTTTTTAATATACTTGGTTTTTTGCATTTATTCGAATTTTATTTTTCTGTTACTTTTTTTATCGTATTTATATTAAATTGTTTTTTTTTATGTATATATAATATTTTTTCTTTTGTTTTATAATTTGTATAATTATCAATTAATAATTATATATACTTTTTTTTGTATTACTTTTTGTTGTTGCGCTAAAACGATTGTTTGCAATTACAAATGTATAAGTTTTATTTGTTTGTTGTTTAACTCTGTATGGGGTAAAATTTTTTGGGTAAATACTTGGGAATTCTGTAAACAAACATTCTCTTGATGTCTAGAAATTTTGAAAATAAATTAAGATTTCTCTTGTTTTTTGCTATGACGAAAAAAATTAAACTCAGTTTTTGTTTTTGATGAATTTTGTAGGTTTTTATTTAGTTGTTTTTTTAATTAAATTTGTGGTCCTTAATAAACTAAACATTTTCTTGTGTGTTTGTGTGTGTGTGTATGTTGGTGAAATAATTTAGTTAAAAAATTATATTTAGCCTAAAAACAATGAAATGGGGATGAGTTTTATTTCGTACACTTTTCATATATATATAATTTTAATTATAATTGCAAAAAAAATTAACATTTATACATGAAATTATTTATTATTTTGTTATATAAATTATATTACAACTTATTGTTTAAGGAAAAAAAATGCTTAACTTTTATTCATTCATTATGTTTTTTATATTATAATTTTTTACAGTGTTCAGGGTTTACAGGGTGGTTGTTGTCTTGACTTAAGCTAGATTTTTGTTTTCATTATGAATTAAATTAACTTTTTACAAAAAAATCTTATAGACTAAAGTTATCGTTATAATATGTATTCTCTAAATTGTAATTTTATTTATGTATATATATAAATATGTATGTCGTTAATTAACATCCTAATATAATACAAGTCTTGTGAGTAGTGTAGCAAAAGGAGGATTGATAAGAAAATACACCAGAGTCTTGGTTAATACATTAGCACCTGAATGTAATTAAGGTCATATATAAACAGTTGCAATAGACAATTACGACATTTTTGTAAGGGTTCACAATTTTATTATTATTAACCAAAACTCTGTGTCCTTACTCCCTCCCCCCTTTTTATTTTTTTTTTAAGATTTTTTTTTATATATTTATTATATTATTTTTACAGGATCACGCAGTTTTTTTTTACGGTTGTGTATTAAGGTTTTGAACTGATATTTGTTTTTGTTTTCTCGGGAAAATCGAAGGATATTTAAGCTTGTGTCAAACTAAGATTTAAAGGAAGGTGTGTGAGGTGAGTGTGTTTTTTTTGTTGTTCTTAAGCAGAGGTAGCGAGTTTAGGTATTTTCTTGTTCGAAACATATTGTAGAGGAAAAGCTTTAGCTAAGTGTTGTTGTGAGAGGTTAATAGATGTGTGGCAACTTATTGGAGGTTTATCTAGGAAATATCTATGAAATTATCCAAGTTAATTTTGTTGTGTGTATATACAACTATAACCTTTTGAACTTGTTGTCTATGTACTAAAAGCTAATAAATGCAGTTTAGATAAAATGCTTGGTTGTTTTTGCTTTTCATATTTTGCGGTGTCCTTGACTAAAATGCACAAGCGACACAAATTCGAAAAATGTTATAGAAAAAAAGTACAATAATAATATTTAAAACAAATAATAAGAGTTAGCAATAAATAAAGTTAAATGTAAAAAAATGACTTCCATCAAAGTACAACGACTCTATGGAGTATTATTACACCAAATTAAAATATAGAATAGTTTAATTATTATAACATAGGTAGCACTCGGGTAATTTAAGTGCTAACGACCTATGGATGATATACATCAATAAATTTTACTGAAAAAACTACTACGTATGAGGAACAAATATATGCAAAAAATTGTGTATACGATCCTAAGCACTTTGTTTTATTAATATAAATCAAAATCTGTTCGTTTTCTTTGGAGTATTTACAGCAGCAAGTCAAAATATAGAATAGTTCAATTATCATAACACAGGTGGCGCCACACATGGATGATGATTTTACTGATAAAAACCATACGTATGAGGAATAGATGTATCCAAAATATTGTGTATACAACCCTAAGCTCTTTTTATTAATATAAATAAAAATCTGTTCAAATTTTCTTTTGGAATATTATGACAGCAAATCAAAATATAGAATAGTTCAATTATCATAACATAGGTGGCTCCCAAGTCATTGATGTGCTAACGACATATGGATGACAAAGTTCAATTAATTTTACTGAAAAAAACCCTATGTATGAGGAACAGATATATCCAAAATATAGTGTATACGACCCTAAGCACTTTTTATTAACCCATTAAGGCCAAGCGATGCGAAAACGCATCGCATTTTCTAGGAAACCTCAAGATAAAACGGCTAGGGCTATAGCGATTACTAACATGTTTCCAAAAACTTTAGATTTTATACTACAATATTGCTCATAGGTGCCACTTTGTAAATCGAGTGTATTTTGGAGAAAAATGTATGGGAAAATTTTGCCAATGCGATTTTTTATTTCGATTTCGTAAAATTTCTGCAACTTCTGGAAAAACGTAAATAAACGTAAATAAATCGTATATTTTTCGACATAAATAAAATATAATTTTTCTTGTTTTCATAATGTATTTCCTATTTTCTTATAATTTCTGTAATTATTTTAACGTTCCTTTCATTAAGGCCCAGTGATGTGTTTCGCATCACCCCGCCCCTGGCTCTCCTACGCACCTGGAAGTTTAAGGTAAATTTTTTTTCTTAATTAGACCATGGGGACTTCAGCTATAATATCTATTTTTGTCTATCAAGTCTCTTAATATGGTCGGGCCTTAATGGGTTAATATAAATTGAAATATATTCAAATTTTGTTTTGGAGTATTATTACAGCAAATCAAAATATGAAATAGTTCAATTATCATAATATAGGTGGCTCCCAAGTCATTGATGTGCAAACAAGCTATGAATGACATAGGTCAATTGTTTTACTGAAAAAACCCCTACGTATGAGGAACAAATATAGTGATGTGTTTCGCATCACCCCGCCCCTGGCTCTCCTACGCACCTGGAAGTTTAAGGTAAATTTTTTTTTCTTAATTAGACCATGGGGACTTCAGCTATAATATCTATTTTTGTCTATCAAGTCTCTTAATATGGTCGGGCCTTAATGGGTTAATATAAATTTAAATATATTCATATTTTTTTTTGGAGTATTATGACAGCAAATCAAAATATAAAATAGTTCAATTATCATAACATAGGTGGCGCCCAAGTCATTAAGTGCTAAAGACCGATGGATGACATTGGTCAATTATTTTACTGAAAAAATTCCAAAGTATGAGGAACAAATATATCCAAAATATAGTGTATACGACCCTAAGCTCTTTATAATAATATAAATCAAAATCTGTTAAATTTTTTTTTTGAGTATTTTTACAGCAAATCAAAATATAAAATAGTTCAATTATCACAACATAGGTGGCGCCTAGGTAATTTATGTGCTAATGACCTATGGATGATATAGACCAATTAATTTTACTGAAAAAAATTCGTCGTATGAGGAACAGATATATCCAAAATATAGCTCTTTTTATTAATATAAATCAAAATCTGTTCAAATTTTCTTTTGGAGTACTTTTACAGCAAATCAAAATATAGAAGAGTTCAATTATCAAATATAGAATAGTTCAATTATCATAACATAGGTGGTGTCCAAGTCATTTGTGTGATGAACAACCAATGGATGATAATAGGTAATAATGAGATAATGATAAATAAGTAATTAAAAAAATTGTAAACTTAAAAAATGTATAACAGAATTAGACAAATATATGTAATTAAATAACCAGTTTTAAAAATTACGAACTAAAAAATCTTTCCCAAAAAATTAACAAACAAACAGACCGTAACATAAAAATTTCTTACATAATTATTATTAGTTTTTTTTTCTAAACTTTTCGAATCTGTGTCCTTGAAAAAAAAACAAACCATAAAGAAAATATATTACTTTTACTGAACTTTCTGCTACTATTTGTTGTCTAAAATATACAATTATTAGTTAAGATAAACCTGTTTCTTGTCGTTAATTTATATCAAAATGGTTTATTATTATTATATTTTTTTCTTTCTTATTTTCTTTCGCTATTATTTTAGTTGTAGATGTATTTTCGTTTTAACTTAAAAGGAACATAGTTATTTTATTTTTCTTTTGTATTTTGTTTCCATATGGTAATTTTTTGCAAATTTTCTTTTACTCGGATTTCTAAAAGTAAGATAATTTTTTTTATTTTTAGTTTAAAACTAACAGAAACAAAAATAGAAATGTTTACAAAATTAATCACAAATTATCATTGATAGTAACAGTTATTTTTATGTGTGTGTGTGTATTTTTTTAATTTTTTAAAGGTTTTTTATTATTTTTTTTTTAATTTTTTTCAATAGATTTAGGCGACTCTGTTAGGGTGTTGAATTATATAGTTAAGTTAGTTTCTTTGTTTTTTTTTAGTTGGTCCATTAATGTTACATGGGGTTTATATATATATATATATGTAAATTGGGGAATCGAGACGAGTGTGAAGAAGTGCAAAAGTTAAAAGAATTAAGAAGAGAGGGATATGCAAGAATGAGAGAAAGGGTAAAATTGCAAGACGGTACCGTAAAAGTGCCAACATTACAGGAAAGAGCTCTCGGAAGTTTGACCCTCTTCTCAAACAAGACCACCTATACAATTGGTGCGGCCAAGATTTGAACGAAATTTTATTAAAAAATTAATGTCAGAGATTGTTCTTTGGCGTCATGGAAAAGATTATGACATCCAGATTTATGTTAAATATTCCATTTCAAATAAAAAAGAAAGATCTAAATGAATCATCATAAATATTTCTGTTTTTAATGATTGATTGACACATGTTATATAGACGTACGTTTATACATAAAAAAAATACATGCATTCCGTTTAGAAATACACTCCAAAGCGCTAATTAATATAAAATAAAGAAACTCAAACATTCTGCAATTTAAGTTGTATTTTATGAAGAACATAAATATTTTTTTAACTTTTTACTGCAAAATAAAGAGAGCACATCTACTACTTTTTTTTTAAAACAGTGACAGGCAAAACTGAATGCATGCACACACTAATATGATGTGCTTGTGTGCAGTGGCAAAATAACCCAGTAGGAACAATAAAAGAAAAAGTTTTGATTTATATTAAAAAAACTCATTAACTCATCTCGATCTTTAGCAATGCTGCACAAATATTTTTGTCTATGGGGTTGTCGACAAACTGTCAGAAGACATGTTCGTTTATTGAATCATCAATAACAACTTGAGGGACATTGTCGATAAACTGGTCGTGCATGATTTTTGCGACACTTGTATGAAAGAGTAGTCTACGATTTGTGTGGACGGTCACCGATAAGTCTTCAACGATACAACATAGTCGTGCACCCATCCTTGAGTATGTCTTTAAGACGTGATCAACTGGAAGTGTCTCATAGGTGCCTCACCATACTAAAGTTTAGGTGACCGTTCATACAAATCGTCGACGAAATTTTCATACAAGTGACCGTCCTATCATATACGACCTGATGAGTGACAATGTCAGTCAAATTTTCGTCGATGCCTATATAAGCAAAGACATTAACTTCATGTCGTTATTGTCTCATTACTTTGGATTTTATGTTCCCATTACCATAGCAACACATTGATTTTTCCCTAGATCTTGTTGAAGCACAACAACAGTAATATTTTGCCCTAAGCTTTTCGTTGACGGAATGTTTTGACGGCAAGTACATATCTCAATTTGTCACTTTTTTCTTAAGGGAAGTGTTGACGACAAAGTCAACGAAAGCGCTGTTGAACTGCACACATTTCCACCGTGTGCAATTCAACAGCTCTTCCAATAATCGTGCTCTTTTGCTCTCCCGACAATCGTTGAACTTTGCTTATCAGTTTCAACTTATGTACAGTTTTGTTTTGAATGCGAAACAAGCGTGTGTGGTGTTGCCCTCGTAATACACAAGTGGATACTAATTGCATTGATTGTTATCGTGTAACTTTGTATTACCGATAGTGTCTGTGCAACGATTATTGCCGGCCTCACGAGGCTATGGGATACCTGACACTGTTTTAAAAACAAAATACATTTTAATGTTAATGTACAAATCAATGCCAACAAAATTTGTTTTTGTCAAAATTGTCACCCTTAACAGTTTGATAATAAATCAGATCATTCAAAACTACCAAGATTTGTAGAGACTGTCAAAAGATGAGACAATACACAAGATCTACTTATTTCCTTTTTTGCTTTTTTTACAACCTTACATTTTATGCTCAAAATTATTCGAAATTAACGGAGCCTTCTTCTTTTCTTTTTTACCTTTTGTTCTCTTCCATTCGCTTTACCTTGATATCGCTATACTTATGTCTCTCTCTCTCTTAATTCTTCACATTACACTTTTTCCTCATTCAGTTTTCCCCCTAGGTTTTCTAAGTTCTTCCACAGATTTTGCTTTTTTTCACGATTCAATGTACAGGTTAGGAATTTTCCACAAAACTAAAACGCATAAAGAAATGAAGTTAAGGTTGGTTTTTTTTGCTATACAGGATTTTACAGGACATTTACAAGAGCACAGTGTTAAAGGTGTTTGGATTGAAGATGATTGGTTTTGGGTAAGAAAAATGGGTAGTAAAGACTGTTTTGGTGTGTGGGGGCGGTGGAGACTTTAGGTATAGACAGAAATAGGTATGAAAATTAAAAAAAAAATCTAAAAATATGTTTTTGCTAGTTCTGAGAAATGTTGGAGATTTATTGGGTAAAGTCAGAAAGCTTAGGGTAAATTTTAAATGCCGGTAACAACTTAGTTTTATTATTTATAATATTACCGAAAACATTACCGATTTCTATAACAACACCTTCTTGATTGGGTGGCTATCAGGCACGAATCAATGTTGTAGGCAGCAACTTCGTAATAGTCGAGTATAGAAAAAACTTCTCAAATATCTGGCGATTCGGATACATCGTTCAACTGTAGGTCCCGTTGTATACGAATACAAACAGAAGCGTGTTTACCACCCAAATGTGAGAAGCTGTCTTATATCGCATTCATGGAATATAAAGTGAAAATAAATAATTTCACTATGTGACAGTCATTTGGAACTTGGGGAGTCACCTAGCACATGTTGTAGATCTGGTCGAGTACAACATGGCCCTGTATACCAAAGTTTCCTAACACGCTCAAAATTTTACGATTCAAAACTTATTTTTCGGATATTTCCTCACTTATGAACTTATAACTCAGAAAATTCTTAACCGAGTCACTTATAAACTTATAACTCAGGAAATTCTTAACAGAGTTATGATTTCTCATCGGTTTTGGGAGAAAAGTCTTAGACCTTTCCAACGATGTACACATTTATATAAATAACTTGTCACATCTGTCTATTTTTGCCTCGAAATCTCATAAGTGAGGAAAGATCTGAAAACAGGTGAATGGTAAGTTAAAATTTTGAGGGTGTAAGGAAACTTTGATATACAGGTCCATGTTGCCGACAGAAAGTATTTAAAATTCCCTACAAAAACTTGCCATATAAATCTCCAACTTTCCTCTACCCTATTAACACGGAAATTTCAAAAATTCTTATAACCACAGAAATAAACTTTAAGATTTTATTGGGGCTTTTTGTTTTTCGTTTAACTACTAATTTTTTGAGTAATGACTTTTAAATTCGTTTATGTTTTATACTATAGTCTATTAAATAAAGAAAAACCGAAAAATTTATTTTAATTAATAACACTTAATTTTTTAATAACTTGTATGTGTTTTTACCTTAAAAAAATTCAGCTAAGTTTCGGTTTATTAATTTTTACTCGTTAAAGTTTAACTCTATATACCGTATATACTGTGTGGGGTCGGATGGGGGGCAATGGGGTATAGGTTTACTCTATCTTAAATTTAACCAATGTTATATGAATAAAATGAATTGTTGCATGATTGATGATGTTGTCGTCTGTCGTATCTTATGAATTCCTAATTATCTGGTTAATAGTCTTACTACCATTTTTCCTCGAAATATTTTCTTGGTTATTTCTTTAAAATATTTACAAAAAAAATTGTTGTGAGTGTGCTTTGCTGTGTTTTATTTGTTTTTTTTTATTTGTTAAGTTTTTTTCTTTAATAAATATGTTTTTTACTTTTTTTAGTTTAAAACTTTAATAATTTTTTTTTCTGTTTGTTTGTTTTGTTTCTTTCATTTCGTTGGCAAAAATTTCAGTTTTTAGTTTTGTGTATTAGTGAGAATGTGTACGGTTTAGGGGGGAGGAGGTTTAGGGGGTATCTTGACTTCAATATGATATTTCTACTTTGCTGGTTCTTCTTATAAAATTATAGGTGCTTTTTCGCTGTTGAAACTACTCTACTTTGAAGAAAAATCCTGCTTTTATATGTTTGTAAAAAAAACTTTTCTTTCCTACACTTTGAAGTATTTTTCTGCGTTTGGGAGTGTGTATGTGTGTGTGTAGTTAAACAAAAGTTTAAACCAAAGCCTATAATTTCATGTGTTCCTACGTCTTCTTTGTTTCCGGTTTTGTGTGTTTCCTTTTCTTACTGTTTGTTTTCGTTTCGTTTTTTTTCGTTAAGGTAAAGCATACGGTGTTCTAGTTCTGGTTGATGTTTTTTTCTTCGTTTTTTTCCTTTCTTGTTTATAATAATTTAATGTGGGAGTTTTTTTCTGTTTGTGTGTGTTAGTGTTCGTTTTTTTCATATTCTATGATTTACCATCATAATTTTCGTTCGGGATTTCGTAGCATTTCTTGGGTATTGTCTAAAGTCAGGGCTTTGTATCACAAAGCTTTTTGGCTTTGGACAGAAGGATTTTGGTGCCAGTTTATGGTTTTTCTGTTATGTGCAGACAAAGTTTTCCTGCGGCCAGTCCTTAGTTTGTTGTCGTAAGTTTAATCAGAGTTTAAGCGCTGAAAAGAGAAGAGAAGAGAAAAAAATAGAAAATTTTAGTGAAAATTTGAGATAAAATTAAATGATTTTCAGAATTTTGTTGCAAATGTATCTAATGAATAGATTGACACGACACTACTGCGACTTTGCTGTCAACAACATGTAAGGGGCCACCGATGAAAGAAATGTAGAGGACTGGGACATAAATTGAATCCTGTAGAGATGTTTTTTACTGGCCGATGGTTAGAACACGCAAATGTCATGCAGGAGATCCATGGTTCAATTCCTGTCTCAGTCATCTACATTTGTTTCATCGACGACTCTCTTGATGTGGCCGGTAGCAACATCGCAGTAAAAGTAAAAAAAAAGGCTTCTAAGACAAAATATTTTTCCTGCCCCTTCCCACAATATGTACTGTCCGATCTTCCCAGACCACTTTTGCCAATACATTGTAACGTAGAATGTGGCTGTAGACCGTGACCAACAAATTCGTGCAACACCTTAATGCATTTTACCCACAATCTTGGCTAAAAGGGATACAATAACTAACTCGTACCCATACGACTTGCCATGCTTGCATATACGATTTAATATCAGTCTATGAGCGATGCAAGAGCTCAATGAAGATCCGCTATTTACCCGTCGAAGTTTGTTCAGTGCGCAATATATTTCTGACTCAGTGGATACAAGCAAGCTGAAGAGATTGTCTTACTAGCTTTAGAGAGCAAGAATTCACTATTGGTAAGCATTTTATTTCGCGTTTCGGACCTGTCAAAAAGTCCACCTAGAGCGCGTGATAATACAACTCTATTTATTTTTCTTTGGAATGATGTGAAATAGAAAGTCTACAACTTAAGACATGAACGACAATTAGACATTTGGAATAGATCATCTACGGTGTACGTAATTATCTTTGAAAACAAAATGTGTCGTGAATTCGGAATTTGGAGGAAGCTTCTTGTGATAAACGGAGTGCTGAATCCATTCAATGAGGATGACACGAAGATTGTGGCATATGCCGACGACGTGGTCATCATGATAGGTGGAAAATTTCTTCCAACGATGGGTGACCTTATGCAAACTACTATTGGAAAGCTGCTACGAAGGGGTCATGAACTGTCTGGAACTGAAGTTCTCAAATGAGGCCAACTACCTAGGCATTGTTCTCGTTCGAAAGCTAAATTGGCCAAGGGACACCGAGAAGTCGTTAAAGAGGGGTGTCCCTGCCCTTTATGCGTGCCGGAACTCTATAGGTAAAAGCTAGGAACTCAGCCTGAAGGTGACAATGTGGCTGTACACTGCGGGAGTTAGGGCTAAAAATACATATCGCTCATTTGCGAGGAGACCAGCATAATTCAATAAAGCGATTCTGAGATAAAAGCATTTTAAAGTTTTAAATTTTAGGTATCTGCTGAGAAAACCGCAAATCACTTTTGGACGCCACTCAATGAGGGAAATAGACATCAATACAATTTTTTAATATGTTATAAATTTTGGTGTGGCCCATATCATTGCATCATTAACACAAAAATCACATTTGTTGAGTTATGCCGATCTCCTCGCAAATATGCGATATGGATGTCTGTTTTGAGCATACTCGGCATAGTCCAAAGGATGGCTGCTCTGAAGATTAATGGGGCTAGAAGAAGCTGGCGATTGCAAATATTCTCCAACTTCTGCCACCTCCAACGGATGGAACGACGGAGGGTCTCCTTATGGTGGCCCCAACTCTGTCTGGTGTATACAATGAGTACCTGCAGCAAAGCCTTTATTGTGGGCTACATAATGAATGTAGTTTTTTTAAGACTCAAGTATTTGCCATTCAGAAATCTGCTGCGGCTATTATGCCATGTGCCATGCTACAATGAAAGCGACAAATTCTACATGGAGTAAATCAAAGATGGTGAGGAACTCTCAGGAGAAGTTTGATGGGCTAAAGCCTCCGGATGTCAGCATCTGTTGGGTCCCGGGACTTTGCATCTGCCACCTCTAACTGATTTTTTGACGAAACGTGTGGATTTCCGTAAAGTGAACGTTGAGGTTACAGAAAGATCAGATGGAACGACGGAGGGTCTCTTTATGGTGGCCCCAACTCTCTCTAGTGTACACAGTTAGGACCTGCAGCAAAGCCATTGTTGTAGGCTACATAATGAATGCAGTGTTTTTAAGACTCAAGTATTTGCCATTCAGAAAGCCGCTGCGGCTATTATAGCATGTGGAATCGATACTAGCAGGTGGATAACCGTCTGTGTAGGTAGCCAAGCTACAATGAAAGCGACAAATTCTACATGGTGAGGAACTGTTAGGAGAAGTTTGATGGGCTAAACTCTCTGAATGTCAGCATCTTTTGGGTCCCAGGACATTGCAATATCTCTGGAAACGTAGCAGCAGACTTTTTCGCTAGAGGAGGCTGTACTAAGTCTGATCATGATTATCAGATGGATGTTCACCCGCACAATTTTGGTTTTGTAGAAGGCTAGATGTGGAAAACAGCCTGTAGACGTTGATCGGAATACATGGTCAGTGTATGTAGAGTGACTTCGGACTGGCCTTTGGAATTTTAGGCTTGTGAAATGGGATCGACCTATACCGGACTACTGCCATGTGTATGTGGACGAGGAGTCTGTACTATGTCTGATCATAACTATCTGATAGAGGTTCATCCTCCCTGTTTTGACTTAGTGTGAAGACTGTAATTGGAAAACAGCTTGTAGACGTTGAATCCCAAGAACCGACTTTATAACTGCTTGACCGCTGTACATGGTAGGTCTACGTAGAGTGACTTAAGACTGGTCTTTGGAATTTTAGGCCTGTGAAATGGGATAGATCCGGTCTACTGCCACGTGTATGTCTCGCTCTAGCCCGTAGGAGGTTAAGATACTTAGGGCGATGTTACATAGAGAACCGAGAATCATTCTTCTCAGTCGGAGTAAGTAATTTAATAGGATTAATGGGGTTCCTTCCAGGGTAAGCTGGGTTAAGATGATTGACTTCGGTACATTTTATAATGGTTCTACACGACCTCCCTCTCCTTTAATATCTATACCAAGACCTTTCTATCTCATACCCCTTCTTATTTTCCTTACCCTTTATCATTCTGTATCAGACTACAACAATGGATCAATAGATCACCGTGTGGAATGTACGATAGTTTTTACCAGATCGCCCATGTCCTAAACTTAAGCTAGCTTTAAATGTCGGAGGCTATTCTTTATTACCATAACAAAAATATTAACAAATAAGTCTAGTTTAAGTATTTTATTAGCATTTAACAAAAAAGCTTATTAATGAATCGCTTTTTATGCTAGTGATAATTCGCAACAGGTTCATGAGAAAAGCATGTATAATCAAATAAAATTATTGTTAAAAAGTAAATGTCGGTGATTGTTCTTTCGTGCTACATTCAAAAAAATCGGCACCAAATCCTATTTTATGTGTTTTATTTAAAACTAAACAAAAAGTATATGGCTCGAATAATAATAACGTAGCCATGTGCCACTTACCTCAAATCCATTGGTTTCATCAATGATACCACAGCCTATTTGTTGTTTTTTTTGTCTCTCCATCATCTTGTTCATGTTGTTTTTGTTGTTGTTGCATTTTTAATAAATTATTTGTTGCATTATTAGTAACCTCTAAATCATTAGCATTTGTTGTATTCTTAAGACTCTTATTAGTATTATTTTCAGCAATATCTTCAGTATGACACCCAGCATCCATCGACGCCGCCGCTGCCCTATTGGCTTCACATTGTAAAGCTTTTTGTATACCCAAAATCTCCAGTGATGAAGGCATATAATAATCTACATCTTCATCATTGCCAAAACCTTGCTCAAATGATAATTCATCATCGTCGTCATCATTATGATCAGGATCTCTGGCCAATGATAGCTTGAGCACTTTCAAATCTTTTGAATTCAAAGAGTTATGATGAAAAGCTTGAGAGGCAGGAGATTTCATAGTAAATCCAGAAGATTTGTTGTTCAGTGTATAGGTAAAATGGGGTGTTAGTGAACGTGGCTGCTGCTGTTGCTGACGATAGAGCTCATCTTCACCTGTATGTGTATATGGGTTAGCTTGCGCCACCAATTGTTGGGGTTTTAATTGCTGAGGCGTTAGCTGACCCGACTTGGGCATTGTCGTTGTGCTTAAAACGCTGAGTCTTTTATGTTTATGCGATTGCAGGGTATTTTTTTGAGTACTATTAGTGATATTATTTGTTGTTGTGGCTAATGTTTTGTTGTTGCTAAAATGATTGTTCTTATTACTACTACCAACTACTTGAGTTTTTCTATTATTATTTATAGACGCAGCTGTTGGGGCAACGGCAACGGTGACGCCAGCGGCATTATGTTGCATTGCCTTCTGTTGAGTTTCAAACTAAAGATTGTCTGGATAGCTGCGGAAATTATAGGTTCTGGCCCTTTGAAATTGCATGGTATCAGCACTGTTGGCATTATTTATACCCCCCACACCAACTCCCATACCACTGCCGCCAACACCAACTACTCCACCGACGCCACCACCACCCACCGTCGCAGTGTTGTAGGGATTGATCATGGGCGCCGTAGATTGGGAATTCATGGTACCCATGTTGTCATCGTAATTATGCTCATTACTCAGATTACTGCTGGCCTTACTGCTCATCGTATTGCTGCCACTGTGGCCCTTGATAGGCTTAAATATCGCCGTGGTGGCATAATACTTTTCCATGGGCGGTGGGGGCACTTGAGGCGGCCGCGGGAATATACTGCTCAAGGGTGGCGGTGGGGTGCGACGTACATTCACATAACCGCCCGGTGTGGAATTGGACATTTTTGTGGGCATATAATCCTGCATATGAGGTACAGCATAACCGCCTTCAGGAACATCTAACCGAAAATTTAGCGAGGGGAGCAGAAATGAAGAAAACGAAAAAAAACGAGAGAAAAAGTACAAGGAATCCATTAATACTGGGTTGTTGTGAGGGTTTTTGAGGTTTTTAATGTGGTAATGCTACAGTTTTGTTGTTCTTGTTTTTTGCTTTATTTTTGCCAAGTCAGCACTTAAGGTTTATGGCCCAACACGATTCAAGGGAAAACCAAAGAGAAAAGAAAATTTCATCAAATTTCTTACTAAGGTTTCATTTAGATTTCATATTTGGGCCATAATTTATGGTTTCCAACTACTGGACAGAAGGGAGCCCAGTAAGAGGAAACTCCACCTCTTAAATGTGTTTTCCATAATTTTGGTTGTTCTTGTTGTTGTTGTTAATATTGTCGTTATTTGCTGGGCTTACCTGTATAGTCCGGTGTCATGTTGCATTGTAGATCATTAACAGCCGCATAGCCATTTACGCCACTGGTGTACATATTTACATTAAAGGGTTCATGGTAGAGGCTATTCTTGCCAATTGAATCATTATCATCCACGCTGGCCTGCAAGGACGGAGAGAGAAGAGAAAACAAACAATGAAATTATTAAATTGTTTTGGCTGCAGAATGGTGGCTAATTGGTTTGGAAATGTATATTGTACTAATTAGATATGACGTGAGTACTAAAACAATTGGAATTGTTAAGTTAACGCATGGATATTTATGAACTAATTAAGAATCATCTACAATGAAATGTACTTTTTTAAAGATAAGCTCAATTTTGTAAGATTTTTTTTTTAATTTTGTAATTTTGTAATATTGTACTTTTGTAATTTTGTAATTTTGTAATTTTGTAATTTTGTAATTTTGTAATTTTGTAATTTTGTAATTTTGTAATTTTGTAATTTTGTAATTTTGTAATTTTGTAATTGTGTAATTTTGTAATTTTGTAATTTTGTAATTTTGTAATTTTGTAATTTTGTAATTATGTAATTTTGTAATTTTGTAATTTTGTAATTTTGTAATTTTGTAATTTTGTAATTTTGTAATTTTGTAATTTTGTAATTTTGTAATTTTGTTATTTTGTAATTTTGTAATTTTGTAATTTTGTAATTTTGTAATTTTGTAATTTTGTAATTTTGTAATTTTGTAATTTTGTAATTTTGTAATTTTGTAATTTTGTAATTTTGTAATTTTGTAATTTTGTAATTTTGTAATTTTGTAATTTTGTAATTTTGTAATTTTGTAATTTTGTAATTTTGTAATTTTGTAATTTTGTAATTTTGTAATTTTGTAATTTTGTAATTTTGTAATTTTGTAATTTTGTAATTTTGTAATTTTGTAATTTTGTAATTTTGTAATTTTGTAATTTTGTAATTTTGTAATTTTGTAATTTTGTAATTTTGTAATTTTGTAATTTTGTAATTTTGTAATTTTGTAATTTTGTAATTTTGTAATTTTGTAATTTTGTAATTTTGTAATTTTGTAATTTTGTAATTTTGTAATTTTGTAATTTTGTAATTTTGTAATTTTGTAATTTTGTAATTTTGTAATTTTGTAATTTTGTAATTTTGTAATTTTGTAATTTTGTAATTTTGTAATTTTGTAATTTTGTAATTTTGTAATTTGGTAATTTGGTAATTTTTATTATTTTTTTATTATTAAATTTTTAATTTTTTTGAAATGAATTACACAGTACATCATTTTTCAGCTCATTGATTTGGGACTCAATTCAGAGAACTGCACGTGAAAGTAGGCCCAAAAAAGAGAAGTTCTGCGTCATTCGTTTTGCCAAGTTACATGCCATAATAATTTAATATCTATTTGATGTTAGTAAGTATCGTATATGGGAATTTGTCACGTTTTAGGCTCTTTTCTTTGACATAACTCGAGAACCACTAGTCCAATTTAGCTAACAAAAATTCAAAAGAATTAAGAATTACAATTCCTATAATCTGTTCATATAACGTTACCCTATATTAGCAACAGTTTCACTTTTCCATCCATTCATTTTTTTTTGTAGCAGTTACAATAAAACTGTTGTACTCCGTGGCGTATGATTTACGTGGAATATTACTTATGATAATCATACGCCACCATATAGTATTTATGTTATGTCAAACAAAAGTGGCTAAAATGTGACAAATTTCCCTATACGATACTTACTAACTTCAAATCGATATTAAATTATTATAGCATGTAACTTGACAATACGAATGATGCAGAACTTTTTCTTTTTGGGGCTTCTTTTACGTGCTGTTCTCAGAATTGAGTCCCAAAATCATGTGTTGCACTGTGTTATGGTTCATTAAATCACAAGTTGGTAGCAGCTTTACTACATAACATCCACCGGTGCTTGTGGCAGGTAGTGTGGGGTTTGGAACCTTTTCCCGCCTGATTGTTGGTGTAGGCCCCATAGTGCGAGCATCACGCGGGCTAATGTTGATACCGATATTGCAGGTAGAGTCTTCGGGCTCAATTGTGGAGTTGTAGTGCAACCGGGTGCTACATACCCTTAGAGTAGCAGAAGTGATAAGAAAGGCCTCACCTTGGTCAAAAGGCGTGTGTTCGATGCTATCATACCCAATTTGCTATCTTCTGACTGAAAAAAAGAGCCGACAATTGCTGTAACTTGCTCCTAAAATTGTCGACTCCTAATCCTAGAAAACCTCAAGCTTGTTTGCACTATCCCATGGGGACACTGGCTATCGTATTGTAATATGCCCATTGTGTTTAGCATACCATTGGTAAGGACTAGACGGCGATACTAATGTAAAACTCTCTTCGACTCGTTCAACTGATTAAATGTACAAAGTTTAGAGGAAATTCTTTGACTTCATCCATAACAACAAACAAACTCCTGACTCAGCGCCACAGTCTAGTCGTACCACCTCCCCTTATATTTTGACAAATTTGTTGACTTTTAAACTATGACAACTCTTGGAGACTCTTGTACCAAATCTGTTTTTTATTACATTTTTACCGTCATTATTTATCGTATTATTAGTATTTTTCGTTTTCAGTACTTGTGTTTTTTTTTCGTTTGTTGTACAGCACATTTCCTTTAGTTATTCAGCAGATACTTACTTTAATTCCTGTGCCATTTGGTCGATGCTTATCAACGTTGCCACCCAATGTATTCGGATTAAAACTATATTGGAATGCATCCAAAACATTGCTACCACGTGCCCTTTTCGTCCGGGAGACAATAAATAATATAATGGCCACCAGCAGTATAATGATGGTAGTTAAGACGACAATAACGACACCAATAAAATTCTCTTCGGAGGGCTCTTGATCGATGGGCTTGGGAGCGATTACTGTAATTGAGAGGTTAGAAAAGAAAAATACAGTGTGTTAAGGTTAAAGGTTAATTTGTGAAGTGATAAATGTAGTAGAGTTTTATAGAAGAATTGAAATAATGTTAAATAACTTCTGATGATCTCTCTGGCCTGCGGTTTTGGAGGTTAATAAGATTCAATGTGGGGTTTGCGTCTTTTAGTTTTTTTTACGGGAAAATAAATATTTTTGCGTATGGCTGCCAGTTATTTATATTTTCTTTTAGACATCTAATCATTATTCTCTATGTGACTATTGCACCTCAATTTGTCAAAAAGAGCACCAGTTACCTAACGTACTTTGAATTTGGTAAGAAATTGCCGCTGTTTGTAGCTATTAGTTGCAGGGTACGTATACGTAACAATTTATATTATTACTCATACGTAAGTCAAATAAATAAAAATTGCTACACGCCATCTATCGGCCATTATTTGACTTATCGATACCGTGGTAGGCTAACTATTTTGACACAATCAAGGAACAGTGGTCCTCCACATTGGCCAAAAATAAAAAAATTAGGCTTAAATTCTGGGTAACTGTGGCAACACTATCTCACAATAGATTTTGCTCTTTCAAGTTACTTTTGCTTTTGCTTTATTCCACCTGTCCTCTTTAAGAATAGCTGCAAAAGGCAGACCATGAAAATAAATTTGTTTCGCAGCGTGAGTAACTGTCAATTTAAGGTCTAAAACTAACTCGTACTAACTGGTGTGCAGACTTAAATTTCACTTAGAGTTTTAGTTGCGAAGTCGATCGAAGTTGACCACCAAATTTGATGTAAAATGTTAACTGATATTAACAGATTATATGATGTAAATTTCAGCTGCGGAAATTTGCGGATTGTTGAGTTATCTTCAATAGAACAATCATCGTTTTCGGTGTCATTTTTTTGATTGTGTACTCTAAGAGAGGTCCTTGAATCCTTTGTCCGACATTGACAAACTGTAGATTTAGTCATAGATTGATGAAATCAATGGATATACCGACTTTGGTATGCCTACTATGAAATTTCAGGATCTAAGAGAGGTCCTTGAATCCTTGGTCCGACATTGACCAAATTTTAGAATTAGTCATAGATTGATGGAATCAATGGATATGCCAACTTTGGTATGCCTACTATGGAATTTAAATTTTCAGGATCTAGAAGAGGTCCTTGAATCCTTTGTCCGACAGAGACCAAATTTTAGATTTAGTAATAAATTGATGGAATCAATGGATATGACGACTTTGGTGTGCCTACTATGGAATTTAAATTTTTAGGATCTAAGAGAGGTCCTTGAATCCTTTCACAGATTTAAACCCAATTTTAGAAATTGGTGTCATTAAAAGAGACTGTGAGATGTGCCAAATATTATTCACCTATGAAAAGTCCTTCTATTTTTGGCCGCTCATTGTATGAAACGGCAACCACTGTGCAAGGATTTGTTAAGAAATTGACGATGTTTGTAGCTTAAAAATCCTGTTTTCGGAAACCTAATTGATTAACCTATTGTCTTATATGTAGGTGCATATTATTAACAATTTAGTAGTTTGTATAAGTAATGTTGGCTATTAGTTGCAGGGTACGTATAAACAAAAATTTTTACTATTAGTCATACGTAAGTCAAATAAATGAAAATAAGCTACACGCCATCTATCTGTCAGAATTTGACTAATCGTCCCCACGTATGTTAACTATTTTGACAAAATCAAGAATCCGGTACGTATACACAACAATTTATGTTATTACTCATACGTAAGTCAAATAAATACAAATAATCTACACGCCATCTATCGATCATTATTTGACTAATCGTCATCAACGTAGACTAACAATTTTGACTGTTTTCGTAAACCTATCGTAAGTTGATTAACCTATTGTCCTAGATGTAGGTGCATATTAATTACAGTTTAATAGTTTGTATAGCTAATGTTGACTGTTAGTTATAGGGTACGAATACACAACAATTTATATTATTACTCATACGTGACTGAAAATAAGCTACACGCCATCTATCGGCCATTATTTGACTAATCGTCATCAACGTAAGCTAACTTTTTTTTTGGCAAAATCGAGGATTTCCTAAGATATTGTCGCTGTTTGTAGCTTTAAAATCCTGTCTTCCTAAACCTCAATATTAACTCAGTACTGAAAAAAATATAATTTAAATTCTTAACTATTTTTTCGATTGATGTTTAATATGCTTTCTTTAATTTCACATCTTCTTCATTGCCTTTATTTATCTATTTGTATTTTTGTTTATACCGCGACTTTCTGTTATTTACGTTACATTAAAGTGAAACATATCTCTTCCGACTTGTATACTCTATTCTCCCGCCACCTCATATTTCTTTCTTTACGCCAATTTCCAAATGGAAAATGACGGTGAGGACAACAAGTCTGCGTCGGAGGAAATAGAAAAAAGAACACACATACACAAATACAAGTCAAACAGATAGCAACTTACATTGTGGTCCATTATTATAGTTGCGTTCGCCATTAAGATTTGTTGTTGGCATTTTACCACCATTTTTATTATTATGATGATATTCATTACTTTGTAAAGGATATTCACGGGTATCCTGTGGCAATAAGGCGCCACGCTGCTCCTGTTCGTCTGTGAAATTTCCCACGGCTGGCACTGCAGGAGTGTTTTTAAGTAAACGCCATGAAAAGAGAAGTGGAAAAGAAAAAAACGATTTAATATGTGGAATGCGAGTACAATTTTAAAATCAATCTATTAAAATGAAATTAGATTTAAATGATTTTTCTATAAAAAAAGAACATTTTCAAAGAGATGGCTGTGTCTTATCCTTAAAAAAAAAAACATTTACTAAAATGTTAAATTATTAAATTAAACTTAAAGATAAATATAAAATAATGTTGTCATCATATAAATTTATATGATGTGTGGGAAAGGGGGGGGAAATTTATATAATAACGCAAGTAGACCCTGAGTGTATTGGTACGACCACTTTTTCGTACTACAATACTTATTGGATAATATGCACAACAAATTTTTATATCAAAAGTTTGAAAAGAAAATATAAAGTGATTCCACTCATATTTATTAGCAAAATTATGAGAGGCCAAAAATTAATTATTTAAATCGGTTTATTATTTATTGAGTTTACCCGTGACAAATATGTATATGTATGTATATTGGATTTGGTAAATAATCTTTTTTAATTCTTTTAAATTTTTTATACTTATTTTGACTTTCTGTTACCTTTCTTCTATGTCCTTCCGTAAAAGCATATTTCTGTAGGCTTTTGTGTTCCTTATAAACCATAAACTATCAAATCTCATTCTCCTACTTTACTCTACGCTACGAAGACCACCATCTGTCAGATTTAAGCTATGTCCTGCTTTTGTTTCCTAATTCTGCCATTTCAGCTATAACATATCGTATAGTGCGTAAAACCTTAATGTTTTTTTGGTTTTGTTCTCATTTCCCCTTTACCAGTTTTTCTTGTTCAACACTTTGTTAATTTCTATATACTACAAAACATTAACAACAACAGCAACAACGAAAATTTAAATGCTTTAATTGACATGACAACAAAAGGAATTCCTTTGTCAAAAACAACACTGATATTTCCAAGAGAGAGCATAACAAAAGCTGTCAGAAAATCACGGAAACCAACAGAGATTTTTGACAGAAACCACAACGCATCATGGAGGAACGAAAGAGAGGAAAGGGATTATGGTTAACAAATTTAAATTTTATTTAATATCAAACATTACAGATTTGTTAAATAGTGGTAAAAATCAAGCTAAGAACATACGCGATTTGGTTGGAATATCGAAAAATCATCTATTGAAATATGTGCACTATGATCTAAATAAGTGATATGCATCCCATAGCCCCGTGAGGCAGGCAATTTTTTTTTAACACAGACAGGATCTTAAGTTCTCACATACTTGAAAGTTTCTTTTTCATTTAAAACAGTCACTTTCTGCTCAAGTTTTGTAAAAGCAACTACACACACTTGTTGCGCATTTAAAACAAAACAAGACATTGGTACAGATCAGTGATATGCATCCCATAGCCCTGCAAGGACTTCAATTTATTTTTTTTAAAACACAGAAACGATCCTTCTTTCGCATGTACTTGAATTTTTTTTTTTTTTTTGATTTAAAGCAGTCCTTTTCTGCTTGAGTGTTATGAAAGCATAAACACACACGCTTGTTTCGCATTTAACACAAAACCACCCATTGGTACAGATTAGGGTGGTATGCATCATATAGCCCTGCGAGGCCTGCAATTTATTTTTTTTTTTAACACAGGCACGATCTTCATTTCACACGAACTTGAAAGTACAATTCGAGTACAATTCGGCAGCTCTGACGCATCTTGTGCGAATGCACTTCAGCACACCATATTGTTGTGTGCGTGCTTTCGGTGCCTACCACCTACCACTGATCTAGAGAAATACATATTGTATCTATAGGGTTTTTATCTTTTGTATTCATTTAGTTTTGTTTAACAATTCGGTAATTTTCAGTTGGGATGTCGAAAAATCCTGTATTTGTATCAGTGCACTTAGATCTAAATAACTTCTCATTTAATTTTTTGATGAAAACTTGTGATTCATTTACAGGTGTTTTTGTCGTTTGTTTCTATTTTGTAGATCGGACACGATCTGTGTCACGTCAGCATCTTTTCCTCTTTACGTATTGTTTGACAATTCATTCTGGAAAGACTCATGTCGCAACAGTGTCTCTAAACCATGTTTTCTGTTGCTTTTTCACAATTTTTAGTGTGCATTGGTGGTGGGATAGTGTTGCATGAAGATCCTTAGTGACTAGATTTAGGTGCAGCTTACCCTATAATTTTGTGATGTACGGCAAAAAATGTTTGAGGAAATGTGGGGCAAATGTGGTGGGGAATAGAAAAATCCGCAATTGTCTCGTAGTCGCCCTTAGAGAGGTAAATTGTATGACCGACCCTAATTTTTCACTACAACAATTTTTCTCAAACATTATAATCCCCTATCTTCATCCCCCAAGAGGGGTCCAATACAAAAAACAATGTTTTATTAAATTTACTCCCACCGCTTTAACTGTCCCAAAGGTGACCTTAGAGGAATCAAATGCAAACCCAACAGTTGCTCAGAACATATCAACACTATATCTTCAACACTTAAGGTGGTCCCATACAATATATTTATACTCTCACCCTACGGGTATGAGGGTATATATCATTTGATACGACCCAAAAGAGTAAAACATAGAAAAAGTCTCTTTAGACCCTATGTTTCTTTGAGCCAAATTCGATTCATGACTTTTTAAGTCGTTTGAGCCATGTCTGTCTGTCCGCCTGGTTCGCAATATAACTTTCGGAATACGTAACCAATAGTTTTGAAACTTTACATAGGCTATTATTTCCCCAAAACTACTTATGAAATTGGAAATGAGCTACATGGCCACGCCCCTTCTGGTACCTCCCATACAAATGTAGCACTCCGCCCACTTTAGAAATTGAGTAATAATATCAATACCACCAACGTGATCGTGCCCTGATTCCGTATTTTACTACACAGTAGCAGGATAAAGTTTCTGAGAATAAACTAAAAGTCTAGCCATGCCTCTACTGGTACCTCTCATACAATTGAAGCCTACCGCCCACTTTAGAAATCGAGTAATAATATCAATACACCCAACGCGGTAGTACCCAAATTCTGACCGATAGTACCTAAATTCTGTATTTTGTTAAGCAAGTTTTATGTTTTTACTGAGGGTGATTTTGTATATGTAAGTGGGTTTACTCGACTGAAACTTTCTCACTTGTTTATTTTTTTACAACTTTTTTTATCCAGTCAGCTTCTGCCGCTCCCTTGGTGCCGCCTAGGTGGGTAAGTTGTTTGACCGACCTTCACTAATTTGTTCCTTCTAACTTTTTTTCTAAACATTCTTACCCTCTATATTCACCACAAATACCAAAAACATTTTTTTTTTTAAATTTCTTCTCATCGCTCAAACTGTTAAAAAGTGCCTCTAGAGGAGTCAAAATGTTTGATCGAACGCCAATATTGGTGTATCCCCAAAAGATTCTCAGATCTTATCTAAGCTCTATCTTCAACACTTGGTCCCCATTTTATTTCTTTTTTATGAAATCATTTTCTGCCGCTCCCTTGGTGCCTTCTAGGGGGTAAAATGTTTGACCCCGACTGATTTTTCTGCTAACATTTTTCATGAACATACCTATCCAATATTTTCATCCCAAAGGGGGCTCCAATACAAGATTAAATTTTTTATAAAGTTGGCTCCGACCGCTCTAAGGTGACCCTAGAGGAGTCCAATGTATGAGCAATACCCACTATTTTTGCAACCCAACCAGCTTCTAAGAACATATATGACTTCCATCTTCAACCTTTAAGGTGGTCTCCATACTATATAATTTATTTATATAATATTTTTTTTATCAAATCAGCTCCTGCCTCAAACTTGGTGCCAAAATTTGAACAAAACCTATCTTAAAAAATGTAAATGTCGAACATATTTGTTTTTCCGGTGTTAATAAAGATTCTGACATCCAATACTAGTTTAATTACTTTATGTACAATTAAAAAAAAAAACTTAATGAATCACCCTACATCTTAGCATACTGTTTAATCTTGACTGTCGTGACAAGGTTTCAGTAGCATCTCTATAACCCCCAAACGATGAGCAATACCCACTATTTTTGCAACCCAACCAGCTTCTAAGAACATATATGACTTCCATCTTCAACCTTTAAGGTGGTCTCCATACTATATAATTTATTTATATAATATTTTTTTTATCAAATCAGCTCCTGCCTCAAACTTGGTGCCAAAATTTGAACAAAACCTATCTTAAAAAATGTAAATGTCGAACATATTTGTTTTTCCGGTGTTAATAAAGATTCTGACATCCAATACTAGTTTAATTACTTTATGTACAATTAAAAAAAAAAACTTAATGAATCACCCTACATCTTAGCATACTGTTTAATCTTGACTGTCGTGACAAGGTTTCAGTAGCATCTCTATAACCCCCAAACGAGTTGATTTGAAAAGTCACCATAACTAACCAAATTCGGGAGAGATACCGGAGAAAATACTAAAAAGAATGATCAAAATTAAAAGCTTTCGAATAGCTCACCTACAGGGTAGACGTGGCCGACATTTGAATAATATTATACCAGAACAGTAAATGCCAGACATAATGCTCTGGAGTATTACTAAAGATTACGACATCCACTTCTAGTTTAAATGCTTCAGTTAAAACTTAAAAAAAAAACTTCTAAATGAATCACCCATTTTTCCTAACTTACTGCTTTATATGAATTGTCACCGTATCAGGACAACACTTCAATAGCTTCTCTGTTCACCTCTGGCAAACGGTTTTGAATTTATTCATCTTTAAAGCCCTTGACTATAGATGTCGCCCTATATATGCCCTACCATGTGTATATATAGCACAAACACAACGATTGTCTACGGCTCTCTCACAGACCTCCCTATTAAAAACGTAGATCGCTCAACTTCAAACACCAGTCAGTGTAATAAAAATTCTTTTGATTATGTGTAAATAAACCGAAAGCTAGATATGAAATAAAAGAAAATTCTAGATTTGAAAGAAAAATCATTTTCAGCTTCATTTCACTTTCAAGTGTCAAAACACTTGAAAATGAATTTTTTGCATAATAGTCCACTCCCCTTGCGTCGCAGCAACTTTTTTATGTGCTATAGCTAAGCTAAAACATGCAAACGATTTGAGTCTTTGTAAAGATATTGAATGCATTTGAAACGATGCCATTGTGATGACTGGGAGTTTCCCCATTACCCCCCTACTACACCCTACTTCTAAGTTATCATCGATTTCAGTACCCAATTTTTGTTGTTTGTTGTTGTTGTTGTTGCTATTCTTCATCTAGAATTTCTTTTATTATTGTTCGATTATCAACAATGGCCAGAGTGTCACTCTGTCGAATGACTCACAAAAGCCAAGAATTCAAACTCACGGGCAGACCAGATCGATGTCGACCAGAGATATCAAGCTATGAATGAAAATCGGACGGGACAGGGTGGGCATGTTGGCGTTATGGTTACAAGGAGTTTGAGTGGCCGGTCATTTGGTCGGTTGGGTAAGAGAGAAGTCAATAAAACTGTCCTCCAAAGGCAAACAAAAAAAAAACGCAAAAAAAACGTTTTTATTATTATTATTGGGATATATGAATGGCACTGCATCATTTTTCAATAGAATTGAAAACTAACCCCTGGAAACGTAAACTAAACGCTTGCTGGCTGGATGGATGGATACCTTTTGTGTGTTTGCAGTGATTGTGTGCGTGATAGTGATTGCAAGCCAAGAGCAGCAGCAGCAGCAGCAACGGTGGCAGAGGTTACAGGATGATGAGGAATAATGGCATATACCTTTTACCGGTGTTCGACCAAGGGATGGTCGATAGCTAACCTTTTATTTGTCTGTCATAAAAGAGCGGGGAAGGAGGGACTTGTCACAATGGAAAAGAAATTCAGTACATTGCACATGGGATATGGAAGGCATTGTGTTTTTTCCGGTGATATTGATTTCTATCTCAGAAAACGGTGATTTTGCAGTAGTCAGGGGGAAAGAAGTGTAACTCGGCTATAGTTTACTGGATGAGTGTAACAAAAGTTACAGCAAATCAAATAGGCTGAGTTACAAACACATATTTGGCCAGCAAAAAGAAGTCTTAAAAAAGTTCTAACATCACTTAAATATCGCCCAGAAATTCTTTAAGGTCCCACATAAAGTTAAACAAATATCACTCTTACCCTTTCCACACATTTCATAAAAATTCCTTGTTCAAAAACATGAATTACTACTGCTGCTGCTGCTGCTGCTGCTCTATCTATTGAACGTAAATTAACAGGCTTAAAAGCTTTTTGTCAAACTTTCTATAACTTCACCCGTATCTTTTATATCTTTCAACCCCTAATCCTTTACCATGCCAGGGTTTTGTTCGGGGCAAACTGTGTGTGTGTGTGCGGCTGGCTTGAGAAAATCATTAACGATATATATCCTTTTGATACGCACTTATTTTGTAATTATGGTATTTCTTCATTAATAATAAATCATTTGCACGCTAAAGAGTCCTTTTGTGTCCTTTAACACTGTGCAAGCGCATAAAAGCGAAGGCGTTAAAAAATGTGCTTTTGTTTTTAAAGTGTATAAAGGGATTTGTTGTTCGATATATATATTTTTTTCGTGATTTCTTTTTATTTAGCGGCTGCTTCATATAGTGTGAAATATTATTTATTTCCTGGAAAACATAAAGAGTCCTTTGTTAAAGTGTTTTTTCTTTGTTTGAACATTCAAGTCTGTCTGAGAATCACAGCCTCCATTTGCGTGATTTGGTATTCAATTGAAAGGGTTATTAACAATGGTTATAAAAGCTTATGTCTAAAGCGATTGTATTCTGAGAAATTTGTGGTGTGTCAAGGAATGTGTGAGTGAGAAGTAGAGACATGAATTACGCATCTCGCATTAAGTAATTTAAGTAAACCAGCATTTGAAATTAAAAGAGAGGAAATTTAATACAAAAGTAAAAGATATAGTAGACGGCTTTTTGTGGCACCGCATTTAAAGTAAGTAAAGTCTCGCGACTTAACCCTGTAAGTGACCGAATAGCCACGATACGCATCACGCTGATTTGTGTACACATCCCGACGGAAGACAAAGTCAAGGACATCAAGGACGCATTCAGTGAGCTCTTGGAGGTGATGTATGGCCGCTGCCCTGCCCAAGTCATTAAAATTTTTCTGGAAGTTTTTAATGGTAACACAGTAAAAAAAGATGCTTATGGTTCAGCAGTCTTAAACTTCAGTATACACAATAAAACCTCCGATAACTGTTTCAGACTGTATAGCTTAGCATCGACAAGAAATATGGCATTGAGTGGAACCAGATTCCAGCATAATGATATCCACAAGGCAACATGGATATCTCTTGATCAAAAGATAAAAAACCAGATTGATCATGGAAGGCATGTCTCGAGCGTCATCGATGTGCGTTAGATGCGCGGTGCAAATATTGAATCGTTTCACCACCAAGGTACGCAGAAGTTTAAGTAGTGTTAATAACGCTCGTAACTAATGAAATCTAGACATCGCCAAGCTGCATGCCACCGAGATAGCCAATGCCTACTCAAACCAACTCTCTCGAATACTGCGAACAAATGGCTCTAATTCGGATGTTCCCGATCAGTGGCAGCATATCTTGAACTATGTGACCACTGCCACAACGACGGTACTGGCTTATGAAAAACCTTGGTCAGACAAGATCCGCTATGATGAGCAATATCGCGTAATATCTGAGGAAATGGTTGCTGCATATAAGGCGGACCGTAGCCAATAATAACATTGTGACGGAACCAAATAATGAGAAGAGGTGGGAGACAAAACGCCTCTTCAGGCTAAAATAGTGTAAATGTAAGAAACAAATGAGCCTTACTTAACTAAAGTGTTCCATTACAGCTTACGAACGTGGTTCATAAATTTGAGGCTTGAAGCATTAAAGAATTTCACACGTTTATGTCTTCTGTGTGCGTTCTCCAGTTAGTCCTACCAGATGGTGTCACGTCGCCAACCACTTGGTCCTTTCAACGAAGTTTGGGTCTCCAGGATATCGAATATTACAGGGATAGTGGTGAAGCCCGAAAGTTGTACGAAAAGGTAAAAAGCAAAGATTTAGAACTGGAATCACCATCTGTAAAGGAAGACATGGAATTCTGGTCACGGAGACTCAGAGTGTGCTACAAATATGAGGGCAACATTTTTGTACTCTGCTCGTCCCCGAAGGCAACGAAGTAAATTGTCCACAACCTTGCCAAAACGAGATAAGCAGGGCAATTATAAGCCTTAAAAACAATAAAGCTTTTTAATGCAGGATGAGCGGGGATGAGCTACCAATGAGCATGCACCATGATTTGGTTAAAGGAAATCATGCCCGATGAGTGGGATCTGAGTGTATGATGTCCTGTGCTTAAGAAGGGCGATCCATGTGTGTGCACCAACTACCGCGGGATAAGCCTTTAACCCATCGCTTGTAAGGTCCTGTTTAGAGTGTTAAGTGAAAGCCTTAATACCATCCGAACAAACGACTAGTCAGGTATTCACACTGCCACAAATCCTGCAGATGGCCCAAGAGAAGCAGATCGAACCTACCATCTGTTTATCGATTACAAATCTACATTGGACGGTTCAATACGATAGAAATTTTTAGATGTATGGCTGATTTTAGTATCCCTGCAAAGCTGATACGACTTTTCTCAATGACACTGACTGATACGAAGTTTCACTGAAAATACTTGAAAATCTGACAGAGCCATTTTCTTTCATGCGAGGCATAAGCCAAAGCGATAGTCTGTTTTGCGCTATCTTTAACATCATAATTAGTGTTTTTGTCCCGAGAATTCCCGGGACAAAAATCCCGGGAATCCCGGCCAATTTTTTGTCCCGCAATCCCGGGAATGCGACCGGGATTTCCCGGGATTTCATGATGATGACTTAATCTGTCAATATCAAAATGTTAAATAAGATAAAATTCACTAAAACCATAAATTATTTAGTGTTCCAAATTTTTACCATTAAACTACCAATTGGTGACTATTTTCTTAACGATCACTATCATCTTTCGTCACGATGTGTTGCTTTTCTTTCAAATAAATAGAGAAAAATTCGAACGTATTAAATTGCTAAAATTGATCAGCAATACCATGTCCATGAATTGACGGGTACTTACTTATTGATAGGCATATTCTTAAACAATATTTTTAAGCCAATTGACTGACATATAACTTTCTTTGTTGGTGTACTGGGTGATTGTACCTTTAGGTGTTTGGTCTGATCGATGATAACACTTTTCCCCACTTTATCCCAAGGAGTACGAATGTCAAAAATCCCTTCTTATTACACAATTCCCCTATGAAATAAGTGTTAAATCTAAAATCTTCTCGCGATTCTACCTTTAGCTGTTTGGTCTGGGTGATGGTAGCAGTTTCATCCTATTTTCGGGTTTGTCCTGCTTAAAGTTCGAAATTCTTTCATATCGCGGAATTGCTCCATAAATAAATATTTGATCCAATACCCTTATTTATAACTTTAGGGTGATGGTACCAATTTGGTATGAATTCACAAATACTCACTAAAATTAATACTCTGCCCCTATATGCTATTCTACCTTAAGTCGTTTGGTATTGGTTTTGTTAGGTTTTTCTTTAAGGGGTAACAATATTGAAAAATCTCTAATTCTGTAAGAACCATTCCCATATTGATTTTTGCGAGGCTACCTTTAGCCGTTGGTCTGGGTGATTGTATAAGTTTTACACCTGTTAGAGCATTTTTAGCGCCTAAGAACGAATTTTGAAAAATGCATTTGTATTATAGCTTTAGTCGTTTGGATTGGGTCCTTTCGAAAAAACACTTCGTGCAGCTCTTTAATTCTAAAGGATATTGATCAATGGTTTTATCCCTTTTAGGCTTTTTTACCCCAAAAAGTACGAATTTTGAAAAATCTCTACTAGCAACTCTATTATTCCTTAAGAAGCTTTCTCATATACATTTCCACGATAACAGCTTTTGCCGTTTGGTCTAGATAATGTTACCTGTTTTCTCACTTGTTAGACCTTTTTTCTCTCTTTAAGTACGAATTTCAAAAAAATCTCTTAGTGCACCACTCTAAGTCTATAAGAAGATTGCTCATGTACAGGTTTAGCTTGTCTAAATATTAACAAGTTTTCGGATTCCTCATAATACGAGATTTTTAGAATTATTTGTATGTTGCATTCATATTCGTTTGTTTGTATCAAAACAAAAAAGGCAATTTTTATTAATATTTTGTTTTGGACCGGGATTTCCCGGGATCCCGGGAAAATGATATAAAAATCCCGATTTCCCGGGAAATGAGAAATGCCGGGAAATCAAAAACACTAATCATAATGGATATGATCATGCTGAAGGCTGCAGTAAACAGGAATGGTACCATCTTCAACAAAAGTGACATGTTTCTCGCGTAGGCGCATGATATAGATATCATTGGTCGAGAACTGTGGGATGTTACTGCGACCTCTTCAGGCATTGAGAAGCAGACGGCAGAAGAGGGTCTGGGGATAAATGAGGACAACAACGAAGAGTCTACTTGATTGGGACGTTGCATATACGTTGAGAACTATAACTTTGAAGAATTAGATGATTTCGACCACCAAACAAAAAAAATAATATCAGCCAGAAAATCCAAAGACGAGTATTGACCGCTACTATGCGCTAAACAAGCGATTTAATGACAGAGCCCTCTCTCAACGAACAAAGATCCAACTCAACCAGCCATTGATCCGACATGTCTTGCTCTATAGCGCATAACCCTATGTAATTACACAAGCGGAGCAATCTATTCCAGGAGCCTTGGAAAAAAACCAGTACATTTCAGTCGGGTATACCGACTTACATATACCATCACCCTCAGTAAAACTTCAATTTGTTTAGTATATTATTATTATATACAGTGGGCGTAGTGGTGCATTTGTATGGGAGAAGTGGTGTAGGTAGACTACCAGTTTTGCACGATCACGTTGGGTGTATTAATAATATTAATCGATTTTTAAAGGGGGCGGTACCAGATGGTTATGGGAGGTACCAGAATGGGCGTGGCTAGGCTTCCAGATTTTTTATTCAAAACTTTATCCTGCTTTAGCTTTCCCAAATACAGAATTTGGGCACGATCGCGTTGGGTGTATTAATAATATTTCTAAAGGGACGGTACCAGATGGATATGGCAGGCACCAGAAGGGGCCATACTTCCAGATTTTTCTCCAAAACTTTATCCTGTTAGAGCTTTACTAAATACAGAATTTGTCCACGATCGCGTATTGATATTATTACTCAATTTCTACAGTATGTCGAGCGGAACATTTGTATGGGAAGTACCAGAAGGGGCGTGACTAAACCTCCAGTTTTTTCTTTACCCTGTTAAATTTTACAAATCATAGTATTTCAACAACATTGCGTTGGGTGTATTGATATTACTACTCGATTTCTAAAGTGGGTGGAATGGTACATTTGTATGGGAGGGGTACCAGAAGGGGCGTGACCGTGTAGCCCATATGTACTACCGTAAATAGTTTTGGGGATACTAAATATTAATCTATGCAAAGTTTCAAAAAAAATGGTTTCGTCTACCAAAAGTTATCGTGCGTACCAGCCGGACAGACGGACATGACTCAAACGACTTAAAAGTCATGAATCGAATTTGGTTCAAATAAACCCAGAGCCTAATGTGACTCCTTCTATGTGTTACAAATGATATATATCCTCATACCCGTAGGGTATATAAAAACTTTTTATATTATATATAAATACTTCTTAAATTATTTGGACGTATCATCAGGGATACAACAATCATTTCAAAAAAACATTTTATTTTTTAAGTTTTATCACACAACATTTGTAAGTGTACACAAAACAAAAAGTTTACAAAATTTTCCTTCTTTAAGTGAAATGTATAATGGGAAAGTATAAAATATTAAATACGTCCTTCCTACGACAAGCCAAAGTTAATATCATAAACTATTCCCTCAAACCCGAAGTACTTCTGGCTCAATAATGCAGTTTTTATTAACCAGTTTTAAGTAAGATGGGACGAATACGAATATTAGCATAAGCACAACTAGAAGCTATTTTCTCTAACACGTTTGCCACTCTCTTTGAATGCCTCATTTCAAATACTTCTTTACATTCAGTTGATTTTTGCACTTACCTGATACAAATGATATCTCTGACAGCATAATCCATTTAACAGCAAAATACAAATTAATTTTAAGATATTTGCCAACACGATGATGCAGCTTAATTGTAACATCACGGGCATGATCCATAATCGTATCGGGCATATAAGAGAAATGAACAGGCTCGCCTGAAAAATGACGTCCACCGATGCTAAAGAATACTTTAGCATGGACAAAGACCTGAAACAGAAGGCATAATAACAATGAAATAGAGATCTGTTATATATATTTATTTAAATGTCGGAGATTTTTCTTTCGTGTCATGATAAAATTTTCGTTATCCAATTTTATATGAAGAATTTTATTGAAAATCAAAAATGAAACCTTAAAATGAATCACCATTATAGTACAAAATTTTATTCAATTTTTTATATTAAAAGACATTTCATTATAATGGAAAAATATTATCAAACATTAAGGTTTTCTTTTTTTATATTCCTTCAATCTTCTCTCTTTTTTATTTGTTTTATTTCATATTTCTCTTTACTCACCTGTACATCCTTGGTGAACATATTGTTCGTATGCAATACGATGGCACTAAAGTTACGCACTGTATCAAATTCAAATACGATTTCAACAGGTTTGCCCACCAAACCAGGGGTATCGTTGCGCCATCCAATCCATTCATAACCTAAAATAGAGCAACAAAACAAAATAACAACACACAATAGTTAGATATCATAAATTATCATAGAAATGTCCTCGAAATAAATTCGTATGTTCGTGTAAAAAATAATAATAGTTAGTATGAAAACCCATAGCCGTGGTGTGGTGTAGCTGTTCCTAGTGGGCCACCACAAGTTTTGCATTCATTTAAACGATGAATTTAATAAAAATATGCCATAGTAACCTTAACTAAAGTTATTTATTTATTTTATTTCAGCACACAAATACTTTTATAGCTTTACAACACACTCACACATGCATGAGCGACGTATGAAGGGGCAGGCTCATAGTGCTTGTACATTCTCTGTGTGTAAAGTAATTTCAAACACGCACCAGTTGTAAACAAAAAATAAAATGTACAAAATAAGGAAAGAGATCTTTACACACACACACACGCATACACGGAGGGAGAGAATGTGAGCTAGCAAAAGAAAAACAAAACGTTGCTCACTCACACACCCGCACTCGCATACATACATGTGAGTATAAAGGAATTCCTTTATCCTTGTAAAATGGCATAAATGGCCACACAGGAGCAGTAGTTGGTTGTAGTAGTCACTAAGAACGCAACGCAAGAGGCAGCTAAATTTATGTATTTAACATGTTTACGTACTTTTTACACCATCATTGCCTTCTTTGCTCCCCCTTTTTCTCACTTTTTGTGTGTTCCTCAGTCTCTGAACTCTTTCGCCCTCCCCGTATATGCCTTTCTCTCACAAAAGGCTTGCTGTTCCTTACCCTTCAGTTCAGTTGTTGGATGTTTTTTGCTTCTTCTTGCTGTTCTCTTTTTTGGGGTTTATAAACAAAAGCGCCAACAAAAATTATTACCTTAAGAACGCGA